>VZRI01001283.1:160628-341745 GCA_013397515.1 Upupa epops | reverse complement strand
TAATAAAAGCACTTTCGTTTGTTTAAATGCAAAGACTAAGTGGACTTTTACCATTCACCTGTTTGCCTCCCCATAGGAGACTTCTTTAACTCAGAAAAAACAGAAGTTCAGGTATGTTTATGGAACCTGTTATGCAAGATATTTGCTAGCTTGACAATTACTAGCTCACCTGAAGCTTTCTGTGGGTTACACAACCTTTTGTTACACCTGTGCTACCATAAAATATTACCTTGTACTTTCAAAACACTTTTATTTTCTCTGACATAATTTTAATCTTTGCAATGGCACAGAATAAAGATTGGAAGTAACAAACTAGAATTTAACGCAAAAGAAGCCTTGCAATGCAACTGAGAACCCACATTTCCAAGAAAAAGGAGACTTCTATAATGTTTCCTCAAAGTTTTAAAGGATGTAATCTGGGATTGGCTGTTTTTCTCATGGAATTGTTGAAGTTATTGTATAATGTTATTATAAAAAGCTGTAATTGTTAAAGCAATTATAGTTACGTCTGAGAAAATCTTTGCAAAGGTAGTAGCTAATACTATTGCACTGCAGTGTTTGCTGTTTAATAATCATCAGCAACTGCATTTTTTAAAACCACAAATCAGTTTAACTTCTTTATTTCAGTGTAACTTATTTTTTTTTCAGTTTAACTTATTTTTTTCCTCCCGATCCTCATGACGTTTCCCTCTCAAATACACACAAAACTCAAATCCAAATAATTCTGATGAGGCAGTGGACAAAAAAAAAATCTCTGTAAAACTAGTCTGCCTTAAAATGCAAATGAAAATATCACCATGGAACAAAAGCAAATAGATACCTTCCTTTTTTCATTCTCAGTTTCTAAGGGCTATTAGTATTCACTGTCTCTACCTATTCTTGTTCTCTGCTGATATTTAATGTGGCCACAAATTATCCTCGTTCATTCTCTCACTTAGGCAAAGTCCAGCTCAATTCTCTGAATTAGGTGTTGGTATTAGAAGGGCATAATAGTGATTTATCTCAATCGAAGAAACATAATAAAATACTTTCTCTATGAGCAACGGAGGTGTTTTGCAGTCTGACCTCAAGAGAAATAGCAATAAATTGATTACACAGGCTAAATGGGTGATTTAGAGACAGCTACAACTTTGCAGCAACGGTGAAATCTTGTGTTTCCACATGCACCCAGGGCAAAGCCATGACTATCTACAAGTGCTGTGTAGATTTAAGAGGCTGGAGCCTGAGATTTAAAAATAATAATGCTTTTTAAAAATCTAGTTCTGCAAAATGAATCAGAGGAGCTGAGGATGTGAGTCACTGCAGCACCAACTGCAACACAGCTGCGTTCACCTAAGGATCTGTCAGCACTCCACCGTAAGACAAATATTTACTACTGTCCTCACTCTATACCAACAAGTACATTTGTAATTAAAATAGAGGAAAAAGTGGCATTTATTGTGGAAAGAAGCTGTCACTTCGTTGAAAGTATACTACAAGTATTTTTTTAATTACTTATGTAGGGACATTTCCTTAATACACTCCACGCTGCCTGTCTTTTTATCGATTGTTACTCAGCCGGCAAAAAGGAATGAGCACAACAAGCCAGTTTTCTATCTGAATAAGGATACTTTTGATGGCCTTTTCATTTCCATCAGTTAACAGAACTTCTTTGACATCTGCAGAAATAGCAACCTGAAAAAAAAGAGCACAGCAAACAATGAGCAAATATGCTTGTCTGTGTGGAAGTGAAGACAGGAGTGACAAGCCTTCAGTATCATGCTTCCTCACCTATTTCTCTGTAACAATCTTCAATCTTTTTTCATTTTATGTCTGCATTATTTTAATCATTCAATCAAATCAGTCAATACTTTTATCATTCCATTTGCGGGAGCCTCTATCTTGCTATCATTCTGTTCCGTAATTGCATTGTGACAGCGGATGATGGTATTCTGAGAGGCTTTCATTTGCGGGCTTCTGTTTATCTAGTAGAGCCATCATACAAGGCTGTCACTCTGCCTTTCAGCTTGCTTCTGTCTGACTGCCTGATGCCCTTCATATAACTTTGCATTGCAGGCAGATGGCTTTGTAAGGGTAATTTTTTTGTGAGCTTTGACATGCTCGCACATTGGGCTGTAACCTCGACACATTGTACGAGAGCGACAGGTTTGTCAAATGCCAATCAGTGTAACAATATGCTTTTATTTGTAGAGACATAAAAACTTGTCTAATGCACTGCACTGCTACATAATATCTCCTGAATACATGACTCAGAACCCAGAGAATGGTGAACGACTCTCCTGAATGGCCAATCTAATTCAAAAGAATCTAATTACCGAGAGCTCTGGATCATGTTTGTTGGTGTAATAATGCAGGCAAAACATTAGCAGCTATATCATGGTGCTCCAACTGTGATTTGCCAGGCTATTCCTGTATCTTAGCAAATGGGACNAAGATATGCCAACTCCCCATTCCGCACAGAGAAGTTCTGTCTTTCTGGCAGACATGGGCTGCCAAGATTTGAACAAAGGGCTCCCTCAAAAAAAAGAAAAAAAAGGGGAAAAAAAAAAGCTTCGACTACAGCAGTGAGAGACCAGAGCATACACAGCCTGGAATGTCACAACAAGAAATATCGACTACATGGAGGTAAAATGTTTCTGCTCATCGAGGCAACCATAAAATCAATATGATACGAAAGCAAGTCAATCTAGAAGGTCTCTCAAGGCTCTGCAGCTTGACCGCAGCTGAGGCTGTTGACAGTCCTCTGACCCAGCAGTTGGAGGCACTGGAACATTTTTCCTTTTGTTTCTTCCTCTGAATGGGATTGGAATTGAGAAAAGACCTACCATGAGCCCAGCCAAGCATGTCATGCCACCCCCTAGCTCACACACAGCAAGGTCCCTGAAAGAGAGAAAGGAAATGGTAGAACCCATACAAATTAGATGAAAATGGTCAGAGAGACATATATGTTACAAGAACAAATTGCCATCTGCGGTAAGAGCTGAGCTACCAGGAAGTTGCAGAGACATGACTAGGCTACCTCATGTCGTTTTGCGTTTTAAAAATAATTATGAAATAGAAAAGTCACAAAGCAGGCAAATCAGTGGGGGTTCCCTCATTAGTGTTCAGTGCAACATTACCACCGCTGAGCTGAAAAATCTGAGAAGGTTCTCTTTTTTTCCCTTGTCAATGGCTCTGTCTTTTAGAACTAAACTAGCTAGAGTAGCGAAAGATAATTGTTAGGAAAGGATAACAATGTTAATCCACATTCATTCTGCAAAAACAGTTAAGAGAAGTAAATGGGGAAATTAATATTATTTCTATATTTTTCCTGTAGTTATGCCTAAAAGCCTTCTAATGTTAAAACAAACTGCAAAACAATTACACCCAGAGAAATATGATCCTTCAATTAGCACTTAAAACCACAAGTGACCTACAAACAATGCTGTTAGGAATTGCCACAACGTTAGGACCAAAAACTAAACCAAGCGAGTGTCAAGAGCCTAAACGGCATCCGAGCGGAGGGTTGAAAACATGGTCTAAAAGGCTGCTTTTAACTTAGACCATCCCACGCTGCTTATTAAGATGAGTGTGTGAAATATAATTTGGTGTGGAGAGCATGCCGGATGGCAGCCACAAAGAAGAATGTACTCTGCAGCCATGGTCCTGCCAGGGAGGGAGGAAGGGAGGTGGGAGGGATGCTGACCCAGCTGACCTTGTGCCCAAACTGCATGAAGCAGTGTTTAGGGCAAGGCAGAACAGCCCTTAGAGCTAAATCTGAAGTAAGGTTCCCATCAAGATGTTTCTGGCAGGCAGAAAATGGAATTTTCAGTAAACAAATCAGAGTTTTTTGGATTTTCAAATGAAACAAATAAATTTACGTTTATGTAAAAGCACTACCTCCCTACTCATTGGACACGTAGGATGTTCAGGAAGAGCACACATGATGTCACACCAGCACCAGCACAGAGACACTGTTATTTTGTTCCCCCTGTATGACTGTTCACTAATACTGTCTGCATGGGATACATTTATTTTCCTGACTTGACAAATTTCATTTGTAAAAAAAAGTAAAATCTTGTCCTGTTTAATGGAAAAGAGACAGAAGATGGCCACAGTTTGGAGGAACAAGCTGTACCACAAACCCAATAAGAACATAAAACAGATGCAGGAAATGCGCAGTTTGTGGTTGCAACAGAACGATTATAGGTCTTCCCTCACAGAAGTTTTTATTTTTCTAAACCATATGTGTCATATATATTAAAAATATATACATGTGGTTACACATAATGAGATTTACAAGGTACTTAATCCTTTGTAAGACTCATGCTTATGGAAATTAAACACAGAAATTACTTGGGGTGTGGTTTTCTCTATTTTGAACCCTTTGTATGTGCATAAGATACAGAATCATTTTGGTCGGAAGAGACCCTTCAGATCATTAAGATACACATAATCATAGTATTGTTTAGGTTGGAAAAGACCTTCAAGCTCATCGAGTCCAACCACTAACCCAACCATCCCAAGGCCATGGCTAAACCATGACCCTGAGCTCTAGTTCTACATACCATACACACATCTGTGTATTCATGCATACAAACAATTCATTTTAGTGCCCTTATTAGCAAATTTTAAAACTCACCTCCATCTCTCAGGCAATATGTAGTGACACTGACCAATGAGAAGTAAAATAAGAAACTTCTCGTATATAACCCTGAGGAATCAAAATGTGAAACTGACTGTTTCCTCCATGGAAGTTTGACTGATCACTGCCTCCTAGTATCTAGACTTGTCTACTCAAAGATGAAAATACCAGTTTAGTGAGCACAGCTCTGCAACAGCGAAGTCACACATGGCAGTACCTGGCTAAGCGGATGGAGCAGCAGAACCCAACCAGGTGTGTGAGCTCTCGCCTTCAATGGGGTGGGTTTCATTTGCATGGTGGACAACCTGGAAAGGCTTTAGTGCCAGATCTTTGATTTTATGTCCTTGAATTTAGATAAGAATGACACGAATCAGCTCATGGCTAATACCCTTTCAGCTCTGGTACAGGAGGCAGGAACTTACAGTTTGGTCTTCTTTGTTTTACCAACACCATATGTGCATGAACAGAGGGGTTCTCTCTACTCCAGGCTCTGCAGATTCAGTTAGAGCATAATTTCTGCCTCCAAATGCATCATTATAATGGCTTTTCTGGCACCCAATTCATACTCTGGACAATGATACTTCAAGGACTTCCAAGTGTGAAGCTTTGTATTCTCAGGGGGAAAGAGAGAGGATGTGGGATGGATTCTGTTTTCCAAAGTTACTCTCGGAGTCTTGGCAACTGTCTTCTACACATGAAGAAAATATAAAAAAAACAAATCCAAATCCAAACACTGGATGCCTCAGAATTGTTTCACAACACTCAGAGGTGAAAATTGGTCCATGGCTCTCTGCAGTGATTATTATGTATTTTATTAGGTAATATTTTGCTCACTTTGGCAACAAATGCCAGTTTAAAGGATGTCTTTTTATTTTTCCTGACCTTCACAATCAGGGCTGATCGATCAGAGCTTCACTTTTGTTTCCCAAAAATCAAAGTGAAATAAAATGCCTTGAGTGGAAATCAAAAGTCTTTGACATATAGCAGAAAGCTTGCTGTGCAATATTAGTACCCAAAGGCAGCTCAGAAGTCTTTGTTAAGAGCAACATGCTTTCACCTTGAACATTTTAAATTTAATCTGAAGACTTAAATCATAACAATCTTTACCATGCAGATACAATAAAACCAACAGATTGGAAAAAAAAAAAAACATTTTTAAGTTGAACTCTGTACCTGAATATTTCATGGTGCTTTAGGCAGTAGTAAGCCAGCACTTCTTCAGATGGCCAGAGACCTACAAAACAAAGATATTCATCTTTGTAGAAGAAATTTCTTTTGGTCTAAAATAAGATTTAAATACATATTACCATTTGCAGACCTCTACCAACAGTTTCATTTTCTAAATTTGCTGGAATAAAGAAACAATTATGAGTTTCAATAGAAGACTTCTGATTTAAGCATCAGATCTGAGTATTTCATCAATCTCACCCCAACTAATGATGAGGAATTTACTTTATAGATAAACACACATAAAGATACACTGCCTATACAAATGCATACAACTGTAAAGACATCTATAAGAACCTTATTTCTAGGGAACTTCTGACATTGTCACTTGAAGCAATGTATAGGAACAGACACCATGTGCATGTGGGAGCATCCTTCAGACCATCCTTTAGATATTTCTAGGTAGGTAAACTGAATTGCATTCAGCTTACTGTGTATGTGCCTCCTTTAGACCATTCTTTCTCATTTTGCATTCTTGACACTTCAAAATCAGGACAACATATTTAATAAAAGCAGAAGTTCTGGAAAGAAACTGCTTTCCTTTAAGATCTCTTAGAGCTTAACAAATATATCATTGTTCCTTGCCACTCAGTCAGCACTGTAAACTACCATCACTCATAAATAATGAACATTCAGGAATGCATTGGCTATGTGCAGTTACGAAGATGATGACCCTTTCCATGGAGAAGTTTTTCCTAACATCCAACCTAAACTTCCTCTTTCCTTTAGATTAACCAGCCCCACCTCCCTCAGATGCTCCTCACAGAGTTTTTTATCCAGACTCTTCAGCAACCTTGCAGCCCTTCTCACTCCAGAACCAAAATGTCTTTCTTGTACTGAGGTGCCCAAAACTGAAGACAGATCAAGCCAAAGTCTAGACAGGACTTGGCCAAAACTTTGCACATATGTGTCGTTTGAGAAAGATTTTTAAAGGTAAAATATCCATAGCGTGACAATTCATATGTGGTTTTGTCAAACACTAAATCCACACTGCTGTTTATCCTGTTTATGATAATTCAGGCTGATTGGGTGTTAGTGAATATGCTATTTTGCTTAGACTTGCTAAGGGTTAAAGTAAAATATTCACACACGACTACCCATTCTCTTCAGTGAAACATGCACTGAGAACTGTACAGGATTCTCCATCTACCTTTAGAGTGTTTCAATGCTTTTGAACATTGAAATACATGAAAATGACAGATATTGCACTAAATATAATAACTGTTTAAATACTTTAGTGTGATAATATAAAGAATGTTTCCGTTTGCGGTGACTGCTGTATACTCAAGCAATAGAAGTGCTTTTTTAATATTTAGTGAAGACACGGTTAATTTAATAGCATTTATAATACTCATATCTCACTTCACACAAAAAAACCCCCACACCCACAAACACAAAAAACCCACTAAACCCTTTTATAGCAAACTTTTAGCCTGAGTGAGTTTTGAAAATACTTGTCAGTTGTAGCAACATCCTTCAACATCTGAGTTTTTAGGTCCCTCAGCCAAACGTCTCTGAACTGAAGGGCACTTTGAATGGTGTCACTAAATTTTTTATGAGGGGTCACCACTCCAGCCCCTGTTCCCTGGAGGTTGTTGATACCTGCAGAAAGTGCAGATACATCAGACAGATCTGAACTGAGTGAAAGGTAGAGCATCTTTGGAAAGACAATGCTCCTCTTTAGTGGATGCATATGATTTTCCTTGCTGCTCCTGTGTCCTGTAGGGAAGGAGAAATCTCCTCAGCAATGATCTAAGTAGTTGGTAGCTAAAGAAGCAGGAGTCAGGAGGACAGATCTCAAATGCAGAGGCACATGGTTCTTCCAGCTAAGCCAAGAAGCCAGAAGCCAGAATACCTGTGTTAATTTATTAAAAGGAAAAGCTTCTCGTGCTTGAACAGGTAGGTAAGCCTCTTTACCTTCAAACCAGGGATAAGCTTAAAGACCCACGTGGAGCAGTTTGCGTGCTGTCTTCTTTCCCTTCACCCTGGCCTACATTGACCAACACAATGACCTATATTTTGAAGTTGCAACTGTTAGATAGTTCTGCTTCTGCTGGAAAAAGCAGGAATGCAGCAGTTCCTATCAGAGGAAAGTGTAATTTATTTCCTGCAAACACATACATATGGATAGGGATTAAGTTTCCTCTGAAGACACTTTAATTCTTACATATTTAAAATAAAATTATTCTTATTTTATGAACTTGATTATAAATAAGTAACATTGTATGGGGGCCTATTTGCATGCGCAACTACTTACACATGATAGTCCATTATTTACATGTGTAGAGGCAAAACAACATGAAAAGGCACCCAAATGATGTCAGTATTTAAAAGACTATAAATATACAAGTAGTAGACAGAGAGGATAAAAACTCACTATGTGAATCAAAAAAGGGAGAGTTTCTTTTCACACAAATAAGTAAGTTGTGACATTTACTGGAAGTTTTAAAACTCCTGATCAACTTGATAACTACAAGGTGAAAACAGAATAGTTGCCAGAAACTGTGAATCTCTATTGAAACCAATTAATAAACATAATTAGGGTGTGTTGGTTCTTGAAGAAGATCCTCACGAGGGGCTGTGATTGGCTCTTGGTAAGTCTACTTACTTGTCTATTTCCAGACAACTTCATGATACTACAGTGAAGAAAAATATGGACAGAGAAATGCTCAATATGCAGAGAAATACAAAACTGAGGTGCTTCTACAGCACTTACCACTATATCATAAAATCTCACCAGAGCAATGGAGCCAAGCTCACAAGAACTTGATAGCATGAATTTCTACTGTCCACATTTTGCACAGCGGCAACCAAACTAGGGGACAGAGGCACAGAATGAAATTATGGGAAAGCCAAGAAAAAAACCCGAGTAATCCTAACACTCTGAGGTATGATGCAACCAAAAGATCCTGAAACTTTTCCTACAGATGAACAACACATAAATTAACTTGTTTATATTGAGCTTACAGTGGTAAGTGCCAAGCCATATACTAGCTGTGGCACCACAGTTCTTTAAAGCAACCTTCAACCTCACAGACTAAGATGTGTAGCCTTCAGAGGATGTTTTTGTGTTTTAATCATCGGGTGGAGCACCACCAATTCCAAAGCAACACAAAACCTGTGTTTCTTATGCACCAAATCTAACCATGATGAATCCTGGATGAAAGTACAGAACATTTTCTAGCAGAAATAAATCATTCCATACCTTTAATACAGCTATTAAAATACTTTTTCTCCTCTGTGGCTTTTCACCACATACTTTGAAGAATGCTGCCACACATCTGGATAACAAACACTGAGATCCGATGGCAAGTTCTTAAAGAACAGGATGTTAGAAAATGCTTTCTAAAGATGACATTTGATGATTGGAGCCATTATGTCCCCACACTGCTCCATAGGTACAAAGAAATCACAGTGGGTTCTGATTACTTTAACTGGGATAGTGCAAGATTAGTGGAACTCTGCTCCACTGTCTGCCAGCCCCACACACTGGAAACAAAGGGAGAACATGAGGAGGGGTAAACCAACACTCGAAGCTCTGAGCAGGAGGTATAAAACTGTCCTACTAGGAGATTAAGAAGCTCCTTTCCAAGCTAAGACAAAGCTCACATGGCCATGTGTACTAGATGTCTGATCGCAGAATTCAAATTTTCTCTTTTATTTGTGGCATTAAACCTGGAAATGTCATCCTATTAATTTGAAGTTTCAATTAAATTTTGCACAGTCTGTAACTTGACCCTCATAAACAAAGACAATTTAGATTTGAAAAGTGAGTAGTCTTCCCCTGGATGAATATACTCAGAAAGATCTTTTCTTTCTATCATGTCCTGATTCTCGACTACATGAAATCACCTTATTTGCTTTAATACCCATCAAAGTGAGAGACAAAAAACAGTATTATGGGTAAAGTGATAAATAATGTCCCAAAAGATATCAATGATTGCATGGAACAATGACGAACTGTATTCTGACCCTAACAAAGTATTTTTTATGCTCCAGATACTATCCTCCAGGTTTAGGTTGGAAAGGACCTCAGAGATCATCCAGTTCCAACTGCCTACCATGGGCAGGGACACCTCTCACCAGATCAGGTTGCCCAGAGCCCCATTCAACCAGGGATGGAGAGCAGCCATAACCACCCTGGGCAACCTGTTCCAGGACCTCAGGACCCTTGCAGGGAGGAATTTCTTACTAAGATCCAATCTAAACCTCCACTCGTTTAGTTTGTAACCCTTTCTCCTGTCTTATCACTAGAGTTCCTTGGGAGAAGTCCCTAGTCTGTAGCTCCCTTCAAGTACTGGAAGGCTGAAAGAAATGGAGGGAAACGCTGACTCTGTTATTTCAACTATGTTTGCAGTATACAAAATCCCTATGTCCAAACTTACAGCCTCAAGTTTAAGTTTACACCGATTCTCTAGCAGAAGCAGATAAAATAGGGGTCGGTCATCACCACGTAGCTGACTGTGGACAATGTGTCAGGAATCCTAAAGATGTTTTCCTACTACATTTAACTTGAGAGCAAGTTTTTCCTGAAGGAGAAGAGCAGCGGAGAGCTGTGCCCTTCAGGATATTTGACTGCCTCAAGTGGCGACGTATGAGCTGCCCTCCTTTGCATGTCCAGCTGCTGGATCTGAGGCTCCACCGTCTGGAATTTACCCCAAATGTATTCAACTGCAGACAGTGTGAAAAAACCCCCATGTACAAAAAAAGATTTTAATAGCCTTTACAGTAGTACCTCCCACTTAATCACATCTTAAGTCCATGGCAGAGGAGTAACTGGAGGCAGGGAGGATGGCAAGATGACTTTTCCACAGCAGGAATGCTCTAAGAGAGTTTGAAAAGGTCCGAGGAGCCCAGAAGGAATGGAAGACACAAAGAGAAAGATGTCTCACTGGTTTTCCCCATGCACATGCATTTTATAGGAACTCTTGTCACTTTCTCAATCTAAAGTAGAATTCATGATATTCAGATCATTGAGAAATATGTATAAGCACCGGCTGAGCTCTTCAGCTGCGGCAAAATGGCCTCAGTGCAGTATCTCTCACTTTCACTCTCATTATTATTCATGACTAGGAGGGAAACATGATGGTCTGAAAGCTGCAAATTTCTTTTAGAGAGCAAAACTTACGAGGAACGGTGGAACCCATGTGGAAATACAACAACAAGGCAAAGCTAGATGGGGACACAAAGCTCTCCCATTAAAAAAAAAGCAGAAAACTGTATGAATCTACTTATGTGATTGTCTTTAACCTGTCTTTTTAAAATTATTATTAATTTAATTAATTTGATAGTGTTGGGGAGGGGGGGAGTTTGGTTGGGGTTTTTTTTCTACTTAGTTTTCAAATAGTTATTAAAAATGGAACAACATCAGGAAAAAAATCCCTTTTGTGATTATAGCCTTCATTCTCTTTCAAAAAAAAAAACAAACCCAAAAAAACCCCCAAACCAACAAACCCACAATCCTGGATCTATAAATTTATGTACTATTGTAGATGTAAATTACAAAATTTTATATTCAACTATATTAAAACATCTATTCCAAAAATGATTACCAGTTGTGAAAAGCAGACAGGCTTATCACTTGCTGTCAGTTGTTCATGTCTAGTTAAGCAATAATGTGCTAAAACTGCTCTTTTGTTTTGTGTAAGAATTTTGGCAATAGAAGAAATGAACACTCGTTTAATAAAAACTCAGGCTGCTTTTTTTTTGCTTTGATGGAGGAAGCAGCTGCCTGTTTTCATTTACTGCAGAGCAGCAAAACCCATCAATATAATAAGCAGCTTAGATGCATCCATCCACAGCATCTGTAAGGATATAGGGCTATTCGCTCAAAACCAATCCTTGGTTTAATTTTAACAAAGATGTGTCTGACATATTTGAAAAATGCATTATAATAGGGGTTTGAAATACCAGCATTTTCCTCTCTTTTCTTTTTAAATACTTTGCACAGATTTTGAAAGGCAAGTGGTACACAGTGGAACGATAGAAATGATAAAATACTGCTGTAGGAAAGAGGAGAACTGGCCTAGAAACGCAAAGATGGAATGTTAAGAGATGCCTTCTGGTTCACAGGCTCTCCTGTTGCTGAAAAACAGAGAAAAATAGGGGTTTGGTCTTTTCAGTGAAAGGTTTTTTTACCAAGAGCAGAGAAAGATACTACAAATAAGTACACCAGAAAAACCCCACAAACCCTGCAAAAAACCTTGCAAAATCAGATGCATTGTACAGCTCTATTTCTTGAGACACACTTTTTCTTCCCTCCCTTGTGGTTTTTTAGAAGTACCCAGATTAATTAGTACTAATGCTCATTTCCAAAGATACTTATCCAATTGTTTGCCACTGTTGCCTGAAAGTAAAACAATTATTTTTACTGTTTCACAAACTGTGAGTTTGTTCCAAGTTCCAGATACAATAAAAATTTATTTAGAAGTAGAGTTACAGGACTTTTATATAAAATTATAAACAGAGAGAGAGAGAGAGAGAGAAAGGATAAACCTCTGTTTTGCATTCTATAAAACATGATATGGTACATTTACATTATTAAAACATTCTGAAGACATTATTATTATTTTAGTGCTGCTCAGCTTTCTAAGACCTTTCTAAGCTGAGCTTTTAGATGATTTGCACATTAACTGAGAAGTCAGATAATTCTTAATCCTCCTCTTTTTCAGATCCAATAATGGATAAGGGAGCATCTTAGCATGATCAACTAGCAATCTGCTGAGCCTGAGTGGTAGTACACCTGAATTTAGGATTAGTCATCTGGTTTCCTAATATCTGATTTAAATGAACACTTGTTCTGAGAAGAGTAGAAATAAAAAAAAAAAAAAAAGAGAGAGAATATTCAGTGATATTTGAACCACACTACTTAAATATGGAATGATACATTTTGAGCCTGTGCATATTTATTCATCACACAAACAAAAAAAAAGCTGTGTAGAGATGCAGATTTTAAACAATCACAGCCAGACAAATAGTTGGACAGTTCAATTATATAACTGGGTTTTTTTTTAGTATTCACAGTGGCTTTCAGATATAATCAACCAAATCTCAGCTGTAGCCTTGTATCTCTAACTAGTCAATTCCAATATCCTCATTTCATTTTTGTCTATAGGTGAAGTAAGGAAAAGTAGGTGGTTTGAGGGATGCTGTGTGTTTTTTTCACGGATTTGTTTGTTGGGTTTTTATTGCTGGCTTGTCCTATATTTTTTACAGGCATGTCATGGGTGGTGAAGGGAAGAAACCTGTTACTAATATTGCTTCATCTTCCTCAAATATTCAGTGCAGAACACCAAAGTTTGGGGAAATGATCTATACAACCCAAGGTAGTGCTTACAATAAAGTGGAATTTATTTGGAATTGTGTTTTGAAGTTGCGTCTATAGCTTGAATTTCTTGCATTTTGGTTTTTGGTTCTTGCATTTTGGTGGTTTTTAGGTGTTTTTGTCCTAGTGGCTTCTGATTCAGTATTTTTATCCTTTATCAAACTCTGCCATTCTATGCAATTTAACAAACTATTAGAAAAGCATCTGCTCAGTATTGCCAGTAGATATTAATTGTATGGAAGTGGAGATACTTGTGTGCAGAGTATGAAGACTATGGACCATCTCTCTCTAACAAAACACTGTATCTTGGGCCTTGGAAGCTTATATACTGGCAAAAGGGGACCACGAATCCTACATGTTCTCAGAGGAAATGTTTAGGTCAACACGTTAACTGTATTCGGCCATCTGTTTATAGTTATGCAAGAATCCATGTTTCATATGAATTTAGGCTATAAGAGTCAAGGCAATTGCTTTTATATATACTCAGAGTCAATATATAAAGTATTTTCTCAAAGGAATCAAACAAGCACAAAGATCTTTTAGATCTTTCCAGATCAGGTTTGACACATTTGTAGGGCAGCACAAGAAAACTTAGACTGCTGTAGCTCATGGCTGCTTTCTACCTGAAGAGGTTTCAAGAGCCATAGATGATACCTGGCACTTTCCAATAATCAGATCTTCAGATGGTTTTATTCCAGGGATTCTCAGCTAACAAAACAGCCTTGAATTTGAAACACATATGGTCTTTCTGTTAAACAAAGTAACCTTTATTTGATTAGTATATGCTAGTAATGCTGCTGTGGATCATTTAGTACAGTCAAATCCATGGGCATTCTTCCCAGGAAATCAATGTTTCAGTGGGTTACATGAGGATACAAAAGCAGTAAGAGTAGAATTTAGTCTCCAAAGTGGCCTGTAACATTAGCAACCAATTTTCCTTGATTACTTGCACATTTCCCATGTTACTGTAATAAACTATGACCTAACTGACCACATTCTTATTTCATAGGGCATAAATAATGTGAAAGGGCAACACAGGTGCTACAAGAACTCTGCAGAAAAACACTATAGAGCTGCATAAACACTCTGACACAGAATTCTCCTCAGGTCAAGAATAAAGGTCCTTAACTAAGATAGGGACTTAAGCCATTCAGTGCATCCACTGGATTGAGTCTCAAAAATCAAAGGAACAAAACCAAAGCAAACAGTTACACCCAATTTAATTAAATGGAAGCACGGAAGAGACTGTGAGCTAACCTCATAACAACATGATTAGGTTTTCCATTAGTAAGGCTGAAAAAAAGTTGATGAAATTCTTAATTAACATGAGCAGGAACTGTTTAATCCTACACCTGTACAGGAGTTGGGCCAGAAATACATGGCCCCATGTATTTCCAAATGACTCTGTCATTTGTGTTGCAGATCTTTCCCATGTGTACTCCACTCCATGGTGACCACAGACCCTTGGGTAACCCTAGGATTCTCCCCAGGGAGTAGCAAACTCTTAGAATATCTAGTCTAGTATACTTCATTCTTTGAGGCAAATTCATACTAATGGCAACACAGTAAGGTCACAGTAAGGTTTCTAGAGTACTCCTTGCACAGGTGGACCTTGAAACACTACAATGAATTCACATACATTATGGATTTTTCTGAGTTTTCAGCTCAGACTTCAAAAATGGAGAGGCAGTTGAATAATCTTCTGAAATCCAAACTTTTTCTTTAAGTTTTACATGTATTGTGACACTATTTTCATACAGCTCTCCATCAGTAAAGTAGTAACACTTGTAATACTGAGGAAAAGCACTTTACACAAAAGTAGTTGCATGTCACTGTTACAGTAATTAGCAGATAACAATAAATTTCAGCATCTTCCTGTTGTTCCCTTTTTTTTATTCTGAGTTTGAGTCATCATAAGGGAGCAATTCTGTTACTTCTGGGGAAACGAAGAGGGTAGGGGAAGGAGGGATCCTGAAATATATACAATTTTCACACAGAACACACCATTGAAAATGTAATTCTGTGTTCTTCTTGGAAAAGATGTTCTATATTCCTGGATTGTCTTTGCTATCGGGAGCAGGATTGAAATCTCCACTTTAGTATTTATCTGAGGCTGTGATAGCTCAGTCGTCTGCCTCCAAATGCCAAGATAGGGGGAATCTCATCAACCGGAGACCAGCTGCATGATGGGCAGTTAATAGATATATCAAACCTTAGGATATATGCTAAGCTGAGGAGATGATTGGTCGGTTGATATACTGATTGATTAGCATAGGGAGAATGGGTTTCTTCTTGACAACCTAAGATTATGCTTCAGCTAAGCTCAAATTGCTTACACCTCTTCTATTGGGTTTAAAATTACAGTCCTGTCATCTAAAAATCTCTCTTCAATGAAATTTTTACCATATATAAAAATTAAAGGGAAAATGAAAGTAGGTGCAACGGATAAGAGTAAATGGAGTAGATACATTTCACACTACTGCTGTTTGCACCCCTAGGAAAAGTTGATAAGTAAATCCACTTGAAATATGTTACACGTTCTGTTCACTACTAGAGGCCATTTTACAATAATTTGGGGGAGGAGGGGTGAGTTCAAAATACTAATAAGGAATCAGCATTGATACTTACTGCTTTAAGAAAAACCTACAGTAGTTATTAAGCAGAGTAATTATACAGTTGTGATACTACCAATATATTTTTTTCCTCCTCTTTGCAGGCATTTCCTAGGTTTCTTAGAAGCGTATTTAAAATATTATTATAGATATCAGAGAAATACCATATAATTGCAACAGAATGCATCACCTCGCAATGAAGGTCTTAGGTTCTGTCACCTAGAAAAGTGAAGAATGTACATCTGTTTTTCTTGTCTTAAGAAGTCCAGAACATGTTTACCCAAGAGAGCCAATGCAATTAAATTTTATTTACAAAATATTTTAGACTGGGTGCTCACACTTACAGAAAACACTGCATTTAAAAAAAAATGACTATACTATGTAATTATGTGTTGCCAAAACAAATGCATTTCTAACATGTATCATTCATTTAATTCTCAGCATTACACGTCCTTTGTAATATTAGGCTTTATCAGTTCAGCACGATACAACTGCTGTTAAACGAATCAATAAAAAATAAAAAATATAAGAATTTTAAAATATAGAAATAAACTTCTAATAATCTTTAATTTGATACTTTGAAAAGCACCTCTGCTTGGGCAAACAAGAATTTTTTGTCATGCAACAAAACCAAAAAGTGACTCATTGAGAACGCTGAAATGGGCATTAATAGATCAGACTGGGTTTCTCAGATTTATTGTGGGCTTTTCTTTCCCTTTCATATCTGTGATGAGCGGGAGGGGATCAGCTGCAACTCAAATCCCCAGCTGAACAACCCAAATACAACTGAGTGAGCAGACTTAAAACAAGGCCATTTATTGGTGCCTGTTATGCAAACAAAGCATCCAAGTCTTAGAAACAGATGTCAACTGAAGCATATGCTTACTGTAAACTGGAATTTGGTTCTCTTTATAAAAATAGACTTAAATGGGCCTTCAGAGAGTAGGCTGCCTCTTGTTGTATACCATTGCCTAACTTGATTCAGCCTTAAGCCTTTTAAAAGATGAATAGACTGATATTCAAGGGCAAAAAAAAAAAAAAAGTAAAAAAATTAAATGGGAAATAAATGATAACATGTTGGAGCAGTTCCCAGAAGCAATTTTACAGAATTTTCTCTAAAAACAGAAGACAGGAAGTTCAAAGCACAGTGCAGGTCACCTATGGCATGTCGAGTTATCATTTTTATACCACCACTTAGGGTGAAAAAGGGACTTTGTGTTCAAGTGGCAAGTTTAGTACTCTACCTTTTTCTTCTTCCTCTTTTTTTTTTATTCCCTTATTTTGTCTTTTTTTTTTTTACCTCTTCTCACATCTTGATGCCTTTTAAATGTCACTTATTTTACATGAGGCAGTTGGTGGAGACATGAGTCAACAGCAATCAGAACCATTATCCCCTGCAGCGAGCCCTGGTCCTAATGCATTATGACACCTTAGCTGGCCAGCCACTGATTTACCTTTCTGCTTCTTAGGGAATTAAGTGGCATCATGTGAAAATGGTTGTGATATGAACAGCATGGGCATAACTGGTATTAAATTTACCTCTCAGCCTAAGTGAATTTTCCTCACATGTGACTAATCAAAATGAAAGCTGTGGACATGGGCAGATCTGGCCAGCACTTCTCCACCCCTGGGATTGGGGCTATTTTGTTTTATCTCTTTGTACAAGCTGGCAGAAGTTTAAAGTGAAGGGGATAATCCAGTGCTGGTGTCTTTATGAAATAACATCCTTACATGAAGAGGCTTTTAACTGTCTGTCACTATCCTCTCAAAAAAAAAAAAAAAAGCAAAAAAAAAAGCGTGACAATCTCATTTTGCTGAGCACCCTCCCATGAAAGGAGAAAATAATAGCCATAACAGCTATGGCTAGTACTGACCTTACATGATCCATTAGCCACTAAACACTTTAAAAGTCAGTTTTACATACACTGTGGGGGAAATTAGAGAACTATCACAATCATTTTCACTTTAGTGAATTTGTCTTCTGTTTAAAGGCAGTTACTTGATATCCTGGTACGTAACTCTCCATTCCAGCTCACAAGAAAAGAAAGAGGAAATCTTGCCTTAAAACAAATCAATCTTGTGCAAGAAAAGGTGGGGAACACACCGTATTTTTCCTATTCGGATTAATAAAGAGACTGGCAGCAGCAAAACTCAATTTAGCGTGAACTTTCTCTGGAGTAAATGTGAAATAATACACAAATCATTATGTAATTCGGAAGCATTTAACGTTGGTACAAAAATATTTTATCAATCATTTCAGCTGAGATAAGTAGGTGCCAAAGAAAGTGCAGGCAGAGCAGTTATCAACCTGTGCAGTCAGAAAGATATTTATTCACAGGCTACAGTGACTTGCATTTTACTACAAACCAGCTGTGAATGTTACTGATAATAAAGGAAGTGTGAGATTTTCCCAAAATACTGAAGTCTCCTTCTAACAACTTAATTGTACAGGAAACAACCACCTGGAGCATCAAGGCTGCTCCTACTTGCAAGGCTGCTCAACCTGCTCTGACTGTGAGAATTGATTTCTAATACAGGAATTTTCAGCATTTTGCCTCAAATTCAAGTCAGTATTAGCATACAGCTCAATTTACAAGTATTTCCTCTAATTTTATTCCAACAAATGCAGACAGGTGGCTCAAATTTTAAGGTTCACCCAGTCTATTTCATCATTAGTTTTAGGTTCAAGTTGTACAAGTTGCCCTTCCTAAGAATAAAATTTGGCTATGAATTAAATTACCCTTTTTTATTATTAATTACTACAGATTTACATCAAAGTTATCTATCTCATATATATACTACCTTTTAAAAATGTAAACAAGAACCAATAAACACGGTAAATATCCTTCAGAAATGATTGAAGAGAAAGATTAGAAAGAGGGTTCAGATTTTTAATGTTTTATAAACACAAGAAAAAAAATTAATCACGCATGGAGCTTGCTTGGGTAACCTTCATTTTATCAATGAGGATGCATAATTAAGGTCAAGTTAATGTAGAGATTGAAATTTAGGGAACACATCAATTAAGATAAACAGGAAAATTACCTCTTCCCAAAAGGATTAGCCTCAAGTGGAAAGGTTGGTTCAGAAAATTACAATCCATTTGGTAAGGAAGATGGATCCACAGCAAAGTTAAAGCTGAAGTATTCTACCCAGAATTAGAATAGAATAATCTTTTCCTTTTAACATTTTCCCTAAACAAATATGAGCAAAGAAGGTTTCCTCCCTTAGTTTCAGACTTAATTGGACCTTGAAATCTCATCATCCACAAAAAAGCGGAAGGTACCTTGTTTTTCACTGCCATTCTGCATTAGTGTCACTTCAAGAAATATCTGGACTAAACAGATATTTGTAAATACCCACGGAAAATGACCACAAATACCTTAAACCACAAGATTTGTTATCCCACTGTTTGACAAGGGACCCGAGAGTGAAACACAAGTGACAGTTGTATTCTCCATTGTTTAACTGGTCCCATCACTTCCCATTCAGTCATGGCCTCTCCAATGTCTCAAAAATAAAAAAAAAATCCATTAGTCTTATTCCTTTTTTTTTGTTGACAACACAACAAAGGATCTAAGAATAGTTCGAATGGGATATAGGAGACTTTAGTAGGATAAGAAGACTGGTAACTACTGGAGATAGGGTGACGTACTCAGATCTCCACAAGAAATTCTGTACCTAACTGCACACTGCTTTTCTAACACCGAATAACACAGGACACAAAGGTGGAAAATTTGACAAAGTTGAGGCTCCACTGACTTGAGTAAAATGGTTCAGAGTGAAAAAGTAGCACTGGGATAAGGGTTTCCCAGATACTTGAGTGGTATTTACTCAAAGCCTTCATACAGAAGTACGTGTGGGCAGCTGGGTTTTTGAATATACAAATAAATCCAACAATGTTTGCATATATTTGTTTGCATCCCAGAGTTCTTAGAGGAAGCAATGGTTTGCACAATTACTAGTTACAGCATCTCCTTCCACAACTTCACCTCCAAAACAACTTCCAAAGTTGAACCTCTTCAGGAGCAGTCATTGCTCTAACAGGTCTGCTACTGGACCAGCCTAACTCAACCAATGCAACCACTGCTCACTATCTGTCCTCTCTGGCTTCTCTTTCCACAAGAGTGACTCGGAAGTGGTACAACACCCTGACTGCTGCAGTGCCAAGTATGTTCATTTCATCCCAGTGTCATGGTGCCCAAAGGAGCCCAGCATGTCTATTTGCAGACTTTGTCCTCGACTCTATGACAGGATGGCTCTGTTGCATCCTTTTGTTTAACTTACATTGTGGGAATCCATGCCAGCTTGTCTGTACAAGTGTGTTGTTCTGATTTAACAACAGCTTTGAAGGTTCAGCTTGGCTTTTTTTCATCTTTTTTACTTATTAAATGTATACTAGAACATAATTCTTCTTTCTGCATTGACATACAATACTGTAGGAATTTCAAGGTATTCTATTTTATAGAGAGATAAATAGATATTACAAGAGCCTCTACTTAGCATTACGATTTTTTAATTCAAAATAAAAACTACAAGTATCTCATACCAGTGAAGCAGCATATTGCATTTTGATACCACTTTTTTATTATTATTTGAGCTGTAAACAAACAGTTCCAATAAAAAGCAATCGCTGATCATCCATTTGGGAACATATGTACCAGGGAACACATTAACATTGCTGTTAATTGCTTATTAAGGGCAACAAGACCTTCCTCTAGGAAACAGAGATTAAATATGAAAACGTATAAAAGGCAAACAAACGCTTGTCTGTATCTATGGCTAAAATGGCTGAACAGGAAAATAGGGAAAAGAATAATAAATACATAAACGCAGCTTAAAGGCACCATTCCAATTATCCCCTGGATATTGTACACCTTAGTTTTGTTCAGCACGATAAAGAGGAGAAATATTAGAGCAACCAAGCAGATGGTCTGTGGAACTAGATTACACACTTCAGAAATAAGAGAGAAGGAATGCATTCAACCCTTCTGTTTGGACAGAAGAGCTGTCTTAGCCTGTCTGACCTATTAGCTAGTAAACTAGAGTGTACCGCCAAGTGCTATCATGCTGTTCCTTTAAAAAGCAGACAACCTCAATTTTTATGATAGGCACTGGATCATTTGAAGGGAGTTGTAGGTAATGTCTGCTGCATGAAACAGATGGTCATACCATGAAACCGTACACAAGTCACCCCAACTAAAACTCATGTTCACTGTCTTGTTAAGTCGCATAAACTACAAAAACAAAGTAAACCTGTCCTGAATGCTTTTCCTTAGTGTCTAACGGCTCCTATCTATAGATAGAAGATATATTGCAACTTCAACACGTAATAAGGTGCTTTACTTGACACACTTTTTCATAACTCAGTGTTAATTCTGTACACAGAATTTTGCTGTGTGAAAATTCTGATTCTAATGTCACCTTGATTGAACCAACATGTAACTGCAGACTTCACGGAGCATGTGATATCAGACAATTTAGATTCAAGAACTTGATGTATCTTCTCCAGCCGTAAATGAGCTACATCCCAACAGAGAGTAGACCAGTACCCAAGCAAGGCCAGGTTTTACTGTCATTTTCTAAAACACCTGGTTCTTGTCCTGTGCATGGTACAGAGCAGCTAACTGCAGAATGTCACAACTGCCTTTGCAATGGCATCTCTGCACCTCTCATTGACACCTACACAAGAAACCAAGGGGGATGTAAACCAGTCTCCTTGGCAGTGGTCAGTATAAGGGTAACCTTCCACAAAGGTAAATATTCCCCCTACAAGGTCTGCCATGAAATTGGATAAATACTAAAAGAACTGGATTTCTCTATCTTGACAACTAGAGATATTATTTGGTAATAAATTATGATTACTTGGGAAGTAAACCTAGTTGGTTGGGTTTTTTTAGATAATTAATCATTCTTCAAAATGGTAAAAAAAAATCCCATTTCCAACAACCAGGCTATTTCAAGTTGAGTTGTCTCCATGTATATTTACATGGAGAGCTGCTCAAGGCTAAAGGTAGTTTCCCCCTCCCACATCTATGGTACCACATGCAAGCCCCACTTGAAGGATATGCAAGGTAGCACATTTCCTACCCGCTACACTGCTCTGAGCCACAAAACTGCAACCAGAGTCGGCAGTCCAGGCACGATTTCAAATTGTACCTGGAGAGCTGCTGGTACGGAGCGACCATCTCTTCCCACCCGCATATTCCCCTATCAAGCAGACCCCAGGCAGTGCTGTAAACAGGGTGACAGATGCCAGGAGACAGGTTTGAAAAACATCCAAATGAACAATTCCAGGGCTGCTGCATTCGATGTGGAAGAGTTCCTGGGTGGTTTAACATTCTGGGGAAAAAAATACAGATGGGAAATGGTGCATGTGTCTGAGATGAAGGTGTCCATAAGGGAAGTCAGAGATACAGACCACGGTCTAGCAGAGAGCTGCTCTTTCTTTCGATCCCTTGTGTCTAAACAGAAATGTTCAACTGTGTGAATGATGAGAGGCACAGCCCAGCATGCCATTGTGCGACTAAATGGTTCAGCATTCAGAGCAGAAAGAAAGGTTTTAGACGAGAAAACAAAATAAATGCATGAGGGTGCTTACAAATCATGCCTTCAGTATCCACAGATCAGTCACAAGGGTGGTCCTGGCTGGGAAACCAGGAAGGAAGAATAGAATGACATAAGAAGGAAATGCAATTCTTTATTACATATTCAAGTCTGATGTATCATTTGAATCATAGGATTCAAAGATCTTTAAGATCATTGACTCCAATCACTAACCCATCCGTCCCAAGTCCACCGCTAAACCCTGTCCCTAAGCTCCAGATCTTCATGACTTTGAAACACATCCAGGGAGGGTGATTCAACCCAATCCCTGTGCAGCCTGTTCCAAGGTCTGATTACTCTTTCCACAAAGAAGTTTTTCCTCTTGTCCAACCTAAACTTCCCCTGGTGCCTATTTCCTCTCGTCCTATCACTCATTAGTGCCATGGGTACAGACCATTGTTAAAATAGTGTCAGAGCAGTGGTGAAAGTAGTAATAGATTACACTGTACTTTTTGAAAAATGTGTATGAAACTATAAAATAGAAATTACAAATGTAACTCAGTTCACTGTAATCAGCCAACAGGGGTGAGTTCACAGGATTTTTCACAGTGTTGCATTTCCCTAGAGTTTTTTTACAAAATAAGGATTCTATGTGTTGGTATAATAGCTCATACAGACCTTATTATGCCAAACTTACTGAATATAACTGAATGCACATAATTGGGGAAATTCTTAAACTGTCAAAATTTCTGCTTATAAGTAGGTATGACAAAATCACCATAAAACACATGAGAGGTTCTGGCATCCAAGAGGTGCCCTTGACAAGGTATATTAATGAAGGATTATGGATTTCTGCACTTCCAATTAGCAACAGTGAAAAAATGTAATTCATGTAGTAGCATTCTCAAAATGCGGCACCCTGAGTATGATTTTTTGCAGGAGAGTCTCCTCTTGAGGGGAATATTCTCAAGGTAAAAATCTCAGACAAGGCACCTAACCCAAACTGATTCTCAAGAGTTCTTACCATCACTTGCTGGAAAGTCCAGTTACTGCAAGGGGGAGCTGCTCCTGGGAAGCACAAAGACAGTGTCTTGCCATTTATTGCTGGAAGAGTCATAAGTGACTGATTCCCTCCAAAGTCCTCAGGGAAATAGTCTTTAAATAGGTTTTCTTTTTAAAAGAAATTAAATTCCTTATATTACATAATCCTAAATCTCTGTAGTCCTAAAGATCAATGACATAATGGTATACCATCATTTTGCTAATACGTCAGCAAAGTGTCAATGATCTGGCTGTGGAACTTGACCATGTACTTTGATTTTTTTCCTCCACTTAATGAAGTTTAAAAAGACGTAAAAAGAATGAAGTCAGTTTTAAACTTAGAGTCACACTATGATGATACAATATACTCTGAAATATATTAGTTGGCTTAAATTTGTTCTGAGTTGTGTATTTCTTAAATAGAAAGGTAGAAATATTAATATTCATTAAATAGAAATTAAATCAGTTATGAGTCAGGGTTCCATACTATGTGCACACGCACATACCCATTTATAAAAGGAAATACAGTACTTCCTCACTACTGCCTATATGACAGTTCCTTATGCTAATGCAAAGATAAAAACAAAGACTGTTACACCAAATGAAGCTGTTCCGAGTCTTGTGTCATGGTGCAAATTAGATGAGTCACCCATCCTTTGTTCTGATCCACCTCATGGCAAGAATGAAATAAACCATTCTGCGCTTCGTTTACCTAGGCTGAATGCAATGATGATGATATAACAAGCAAAATATAAATGAAAATAATAGCTAAAATTAACAGAAAGGATTTTAAAGTCAGGAAATCTAGAATTTTCTTTTTTTTCCTTTTTCTCTTTTCTTTCTTTAATTTTTCTTCCCTTCTTCTTTTTCTTTATTTCTTTTTCTTTTCCTTCTCCCTGCACCTCTTCTATTTTTGGTTTTCAATATCCCAAATGTAATGGCACACATAACACTGCATTATTCCGATCCTATCACTTGCCTGAGAAACTTCTAAATGAAGTAGTTGTAAGCAATTTTAGAAAAATGCAACTGAAGAAGGTGGTAAATACTCCATAGAACTACCTGTACAAGTCTGGAAAAAGAACACCACAACAAGCAATAGTGGTATTAAAGAGTAACAGGATTGTCACCTATGTATCCATACAATTGTAGCATTTCCAGTGAAATATTCATTCCCATGCAAATTGACTTTGCTATATACAACACTGTAGTTCAGGTTTGAACTTGTATACACACACCTGCCATCAACCAGTCATTGGTTTCAACCCAAAAATTTGAATCACAGTTCACATATATATATATGAATACAAACCAAGAACACCTAACACAAAGATATTATCATCATTACACATGCTAAATAAGATTATTCAACCTATCAATTTAATAAGAGCAATAGTAAAATCTTAGATAAATTTGCACTGAAGGCAAAGTAGGAGAGCAAATAGGACCTGGGAATGCAAGGAAACCCAGTGTAGTTCTTGAATCTGCTACACACTGGCCAGGTTACCATGAGAAAGTCACTTAGCCCCTTCCTTTCCTCATTTTCGTGTCAATGAAATCCCATGCTTGTCACACTCAACTCAACTGTTTTCATATAATTCAAAGTGCAAATCTTGCTCTACTCCCAGAATAAATATGTACTTTCTGCATGCTTTCAAAAAGGTGGAGTCCAGTTACGCTTTAAAGTTATGAAGATAAATGTAATGAGAAAAATACCCTGCTAAAATAAAAATTTTTAAAAATCCCTCCTGTCTTGTTCTTTAAAAACTTTGTAGTTGTCACTTAAAAATATGAGTATTCTCTGTTAATGCCAACAAATGAAAAAAAAGGATGAAACAGAAGAAAACAAGGTCAAACCTCTCAACTGGCGCTGTTGCCTCCAGCAAGAACCAGTTTGACGTGAAACAGCAAACACTGTTTCCAGAGATCTTAAAGCAGTAATAAGTATTAAAAAGTGTCAAATTGTACTCCAGATTGCATTTTTCCCTATTTATAAGGTGTTAATGACTTCTTAATCATTTTAAGCAACAATTACTCTGCTTTATTATCTTACAATTTGTATGATAAAATACTGAAAAGCTTGAAAAATAACAGACACTGTCAGTAACTAAAATGGGAAGGGACCACTAAGTCCCAAAACACTCCTAGTCTCACAGCACCAACAGAAACATCTGCAAATTACAGATATCATTGGCTCAAAAAACCTATCTATCTATTAACAAAGCAAAATGTGGGCTTGGTTCTACTAGCTTCTTTTTATAATAAGTAATTCATGTCAGTGAGCTGTACTTGATGATATTTCTAATGAGTACAGTATACATTAGTGAATATAACCATTTGTGGTTTATATTTCATAATGATTAAGATTGGCAACTCATTTGCTGTCTTGACCATTTGCTGTCTCTATTCCTATTTTAACACAAAGTATTCTACTAAAGCATAGACAATGGGAAAGGAAAATAATGATGAAACATAAAATTATCCACATAAAAGAAAAACTGAAGAATAAAAATTAGAAAATGAAGTTATTATCAAAATTCAGTGTACCGCTGCAGTCATCTACATCTTCCATAAATTTAAGTTTTTCCTCTTCTGCAGCTACATAAAATTCTCACATAATTTTAGATTAAATAAACACAATTTTCCAAGACAGCCTAACTTCTTAATCCTCAGTCTCTGATATCATCACTGGTAAACTGTCTAAAGTTTTTTTGCCCCGTGCTTCAGGGACAATTACTCTAAATGCAGTTCCACTCATACTGGAAACAATGGGAAGCATTCGTCATTTTGCAGAAGTGGAGCTTTGCAGAGGGCGACCGTGGCTTCAATCCCATTGAGAGCAATAGGAGGTAGCAGCAATTTTGGAAGAAGGATGTTGTCTATGGAATACTCCATGGGAGAACATTATTCATCAGCTCTAGCCAAATGAAAATGTTTCTGTTCCCAAGAACAACAGCAAAATAAAATCTCCAATCCTTTAAAAATGTTTTCTGTGCTGTATTTGAGTATTAGGGTGTAGGAACAGGAAATTATTCTGTTAAGTTCTCCAGTAAATACTCGAGTAAAGAAATAATTCCGTTTAGCATCTATCAACATTCCTAACAGATAAATCTTTACATTCACTTTAAGTCAAAATGCGCAAGAGAGGAATTTGGAACAACCAGGTTGACGCCTCAAACTATGTGTTGAAATTCCAGACTTAAATTCCGTTTTTTTTTTCAATTTTTATTTCTACAGCAGCCCAGTTATGGAGTTCTAATCTGGCAAAACATATCCCAGTGTACCTATGGATTTGGGTCCTTGACTCTAGTCTCCACGTGGAGTCCTGCAACACTAACTGCTGGTTTTGTTTGTTCTCTAGGTAGCACTTGATAAAGTAAAAGGTGATTCAAGAATCCTGCAAACTAGGTGAAAATAAGGTTCTTAAAATGCTGTTTTAAAATATACTTCATGTATCTGCAATTAATAACCTAAATGAGTTGAAAATAAAATGTTTTCATTAAATTACATTAGATCAAATTATCACTAGTATTTCCTCCGGCCATTTTTTCAGTCTCTCTCATTGACGCTTTTGCACGCTATTAGAAAGAAAACGCAAAGGCTTTCAGTTGCTGCTAAGTGTTGAAGAATGAGAAGACTCACAGTATTGATTTCATACTGACCTAAACCAGAGGCAAAACCTTTTGTAAGTGCATGATTTTTAAAAGTGCTGCTAAGACAATTTTTAAACATTCCCACTTCATTGTATGAAAACTCAGTCCAGAGTTCATAAAAAAGTACACAAAAAAAGAAGTGCTGGAATTTCAGATTTACAATTGTTTTAACAATTGTACCTAATCAATCCATTTAACCCTGACCAAAACTTGTCACCAGGAACAGTGTAAAAGCACTTTGTAATCGTTGTCATTTTTCTGTATTGCACACAGTAGGTTATTACTTCCAATAGCTCACATACCAAAATATCACTGGCGGCATCGCATTCGCACTTCCCTTTCAAAAAGGAATTACCTGTGGAAACACTTCTGCTAATGCACTATTAGTGGGATATTGACATAATGTTTCAGTATATCCCTCAGACTCTTTCTGACTTGGCATGTAGAGATCTTGGAGGACAGCACTACCGGTACAGTATTTTGCACTGCAAAATCTTTAAAGAAGCAACAGTTACACATAATTTCACTTAAATATCATTTCAATGATGTGAAAAAGGACGCTCACTATCAAATCCAATGTGTGCTTTGAACAGATGTGCAGACTAGAAACATTCTTATCAGGAAGTGCAAACTTGAAGTTAGAGATATTAAGAGTAAATACAAATAGCCAGAATTTTTTTTTAAAAGAGAAGGCTTTAAGGTTAAGGAGCTTATTTAATATATGTTATATTACATTACCGTTGGTAAATTATTTTTTTTAGAATCAAAACTTGATCATCATCATCAAAAGAGAAACCTGTGAGAAAGATGCTGATGAACAGCTAATGTTAAATGCCAACATTTCCATAGCATGTGTATGACAAGAGATTATGGCAGAAAACTACAAAATAGTAATAAAAAACGGTATGTGGAATCAGGATTTTTTTTGTATGTATTTGTAAAAGAAATACAATCCTCAAAGAAAGCTGTCCTTTTACAATGCTTTACTGTTGTATTTTCTATAAAATCACCAAAAGAACAAGAGAAGCTCTACTGTAGAACTTCCAAGAGAGAAGCTGTTGCAGACTGACTTTTCTCCACCTGTCTTGGATCTAGTGGGATCATTTGTAAACTCACCTCTGCATGGGAACACTAGGACCTCTTCACACATGCTGTACCTGAATTACACAGACCCAGAGGAACACAGGGTCAATTCTTGGTAGACTTTCTTTCATCATTAGGACAGGCTTTTTGAACTTGTGTGCTAACAATAATCACATGCATTTATTGGAAATAAGTGCAACATTTTGATTTTTACATTTTCAGCTGTGTGAATGCTAAATAAACTCATACTCCTTTTAATACAAAGCACATCAAAGAACACTAGCGTAGGAAAGAGAGTTTTCCTACTATATTAGGAGACACAGCTGAGAGTTCAATAACAGTCAACCTCTTCTATCAGAGAAAGAATCAAGCAATGACTTTAAAGACTACAATATACAATTAAAATCAACTATAAAAAGGGAAAATGCGATATAATGTGAAGCTCAACATAAAGTGGTTCAGTGCATATAATTACACCAATTACATTTAGAAATTGTATTTACTTGCCAAGAAAGAAATAAGATTAAAAGGCAGTTGTATAAAGTGACACCACAAAACTTTCTCATTCAATTTCACTGAATACAGAATTATAGCAAGATAATATTTTTGCTACTCCAAAAATAAAGGCCATCAAGTTCTAATTCAAAACACCAACAAAATAAACCATGCAATTTTCATACTCTGTGCTTTCCACAAAAACACTAAAGCTATTATGAAGAAGCCTTTTGAGTGGTGATATCCTGGTTTCAGATTGATCTAGAAAGGGAGATCAGTTGCACCTTCCTGATACAGTTACTAAAACTAATTCCTTTTGCATATGTTCAAACAAAACCACAGTATGTCTTGTGAACCAAATTAATTGTTCAGAACCATTTGAAGAATCACTATATCCTCAGTCAAGGTGGTATTTCAGTAAAGGAGAGAGGGATACATCATGGCTTTACAGGATCAGATTTTTGAAGTCTATTATCTTGAGATAATAGATGATCTTAATCTTTTAAAGTGTGAGCCTGTGGAGGTAAAGACAGAGGAAAAGAGCAACTAAATATATTTAAGAACAAAAAAAATGTATTTGAGAATGAAAACTTCCACTTCTGCATACCAAAACACATTTTGCTTATTTACCACCCGTTTAAGAACAACATTTTTGTAAGTATTGCAATGCTTAGCTACTTGTATCTTAATACACATTAGTGTAGGTATTTCTCCATGAATGCCTTCCCAAATAAAGCTCAAAATCAAATCAAAGCAGGATCTGATGTAAGGAATCTAAATCAAAGCATACAGGATTGTATTGGTACATTCTACACTGTACCAATGATTTTTTTTTCCTACCTTAAATTCTCTGCCAGCCTTTGGATATTTTACAAATTACAGGGAACATCCCAATCTAGATTCTGGCCTAAAATGGTCACACAATGACAACCTAAAGAAAAAACAACTAAAGGAATTCACCTAAAGGAAACACTATATTTAAGTATCTTAAAACACATACATTGATTTTAATCTTTATTGTTTATAAAGGTAAACTGCTAAGCAGAAGTTGCTTTGGAAGAGAAAATTTTGAAATTTCAAACATTTTCCAAGGACACTTTCTAATGTAAAACCAAACAGAAATATTTTTCTTTCCCTAAAACCGGAAAATGTAACAAAACCTAATGTTTTCCCCAGATAATTCTACCTATGTCATTTCTGCAACTGTCACTGCAGACTATTCTGACAAAAAAATCTCGAGTTCTGCGTTCAGGCCTTCATCTCTGTTTAAATTGCTCTTCTTCAGAAATAATTCTGAGAATGGACTGGTCAAATTAGAACAAGCTGCAGTCAGATAACAAGAAACACTTTTAATTTTCTCCTCAAAAAAAAAGAGAAGCTGTTCCAACCATTCCAACACCTGCATTTTTTTTTAACAATTGCTCTTTCTGTCAGCGCTATGTCATGAAGCAGGGAAGAATTACAATATAAAACCCAAGTGGATGCCATTGCCATATTCCCTGGAGGTGATATTGAGGTAATGGGGATAGATTAGATGACCTTTGGAGCTCACTTCTAACCTTATTTCCTACAGACCATGATATCTTCACCAAATTCCAGAGAGAAGGCAGATAAGAGGCTGATTTCTTCAGGAAGGTATTAGTTAGACTACAACCATGACAGAATTGCTGCAAGAGTAAATGGCTATATCATTGTCCATAACAAAAGTACTGACATTTCCAGGGACACACACCAAGCCTAAGCAAGGCATTTCGAAAAAGAATAGGAAGTATCAAGGGATCTATGTTATCAATACTTGAACATTCCTGTTGCATTCACATTGCTTAAATGTTATTAGTTGTTAATTTTTGGCTGAGAGAACAATGCAATTTGGGCATCTGTAACTTTTCAGATGCTTTGTTTTTCAGACAATCCAGGACTGCTGAAGAGGCTTGAAAAAAAACACAGATTGTAGAATCATTTAAGTTGGAAAAAACCTTTATAGATTGAGTTCAAACATTAATCTACTCTACCAAGTAAGATGCCCCATGTCCTTAAGCTCCATATCTACACAATTTTTTACCAAACAGAATAATTACCTGCTCCAGTAAAGGTATGAGACCTTTATATGGTATGGTCCCAATGCATCACACACAAGGTATGGGACCAATATACTCCTCTGTGGACGTGGACTCTGTGCAAGCACCCTCCTGAGACTGCTGTGGAAGCATTTGGTCTGTGTAAGAAGTAATACTTCTGTCTTTAGAAGTTAGGAAGAGTTGAGTGATTTGACTTTGGCTACTCATCCTCTGGACACTCTTCACACCCCTTGTCTGTAAACCCCCTGGTCCTGGACACTTGAATGTAATTCACTTTGAAGACCTATTTTCTCTCTCCAGGCTGAAACATCACTCCTACTCAAATTGGAATGACTTTCTTCACCCACTGTTAGAAAGTCCTTGTGAAGGTATGGCCAAGCATGGAAAATAGCTCCAGAGGCTGTCACTTTTAGGAAGAGGCAATGCGATTGAATTTATCTACCTCTGAAATTGTCCTTAGAAGTGGAAAGCCTGGAGGAAATTTAACTGTTCCTTACTTAAATCACAATTGAATGCAGAAAAGTAGAAAAGTTATGTTGCCCCTAAAGATGTTGTCTTCTGTGTGAACCATTTACAGGGTATGATTGTCTCCATGTTAACTGGGAACTGCTGTGATTGAAGTAGAATCTTCTCCAGCAGTACTCGATGAAGCATTTCCTAAAGACATCCTGGTATAAACCTAAGTAGACAGGAAGAAAATTATTTTGAGCAGACAGCTCACAAAATACCCTGGTCTAGAGCAAATCTACTGACGCAAAGGCAAATGGATGAGGAAGAGTGTTACGAATTGAATCAAGGAGCTGCTGTGCAGTGGATCTGCAGTTGCAGTGCATACCATTTCCTCTACAAAAGTAATGTAGGCTCTGTGTGTTTGAGCCCGTCTCTTTAGAACTGGATCGATTCCTAGTCTTCAGGTCTTCATGCTACTGCCTGCTGTGCAGCCAGTTTCCTTGGGTTTCTTTTTGTTTTGCTACTCCTACCACAGACCTTGGATGCACACTCGCCTTCCTTACCTGCAGGACTCTGTTCACTGCAAGTATGACCACACACTGATATTTCTGAGTTATGTTCATTAAATTCAGAAACTACCTTGTTATCTTACTTATTCTCAGTCAGCTAGAAAAAACAGCCAGCTGGTTCCAGAGAAAACAACACCTGTCCTTTTCCTTTGCTAGAACTCTTCCAAGTACACACCAAGCCCCCAGCAGACAAAAACCTCTTCCCACACACTTTTGACAACTTCATGTAAACCAAGCACATCCTACATCACTCCACACCTATTTTCACCCGTTTACTTTTATCAATCTCATAAAGAAATGGCAATTCCCATGACCTCAAAACACCTGTCATAATTCCCCATAGCCGTACTTGTATCTCTGCAAATACAGAACTACATAGTTCCTCCAGTACCATTTCATACCTTCCTTTTTTGACCTTCTTCTAAACAACATCAACAGGTGAAAAATGGCTGGCACACGAATGTCATACTTGCAACTTAGGAGTTTAAAAGAGGGATCTAATTCCTTGCCCTTTTTCCCAATGCTTTGTCATTTGTCTGTTGTATTCTACACCACTTTGGACTAAATATACAAGAATTAGAGCCCTAAATCCAGCTTACAAGATACTTAAACTCAAGCCAGCTAAGTCAAAGCCTGGGCCTGACATTAATAACCCTACTGAAAAACATCTTTGCTATGCACTAAGATTGCTTATCTGCATTTGGGCCCCTTAATACAAGTAAGACATGACAGGGTCCAAAGAAGGGAAACGCGGTTGGTGAAGGGTCTGGAGAACAGACCTTGTGAGGAGCGGCTAAGGGAGCTGAGGCTGGTCAGTGTGAAGAAAAGGAGGCTGACAGGAAACCTTACTGCCATCTACAACTAGGGCTTGGTAGAGTTGGGTTAATGGTTGGAGTCTATAATCTTGAAGGTCTTTTCCAGCCTTTTCCTAGGTCTACTATTCTAGATAATTTGCATGTTATTTTGCTTACATACACTAAAAACGTCCACACAAACCTCTCAATTCACTAATTTTTCCAAAATGTGATGCAAACGTGACTGAACCAAATGAATCTGCTATAAATGCATATTAAAAAAGCACATGAAAAAGGGATTTAAAGGCAGTTTCTCATTGCCCACAGATTTATAACAGGCTATTGCCAGGCTTAGAGAGCACTGACGTAAGCTCAGTAGTTAGTCCAAGCCAAGTCACACAGACAGGAATTCAGGGCAATCATCCAGCCCCAAAGCAGGAGAGATGTGGAAGAGTTTTGCCTGCCAAATTAGTAACGTCCCTGATATGAGCATAGGAGGTGACAGAAAGGGCACCCCTATGACACACATCCTCTTTATTCTCGAGCAGAGCTTTCCTGCCAATGACATTCTCTCTGTCAATTACTTCATGCTGCAGCTATGCAGCATAAATTCACACCAGCAGAGGAGAAAAACCACAAGCTGGTGCTTTTAACTTTCAACATAAAATTTTCACAGACTGATGGATGTGAGCTTCCTATACAATATAAGATCTTCTTCCTGAAGCTGAATGGTCCTGGAGCAACAAAAGTGGAGTGTTTTTTCTATTTACAAAGTGATGCCAAACTAATTGTTCTGGTTTTAATTAACAGGTATTTTAATATTATGGAGAGAATTTTACTTCCATGCTTATTTACTGAGGCCACTGAGATTAAACTAAGCAAACAGTGAAGCAGAATGTTAGTATACAGTTCCTCATAAAGGTAGCTTCCATGTATCAAAACCCTGCACAAGAATGGCTTTGCACATTTTCCTTGATGTCAAAAAATAATCCAGCTAAGCTAATGACTAAGACATTACTAAAAGATTAAAACTGTTGTGATATCCAGGGTGTGAAAGTTAACTTAGTTCACTCACAACAAATCTGCTTTAAGATGATGTAATCTAGCACTGATTCTCCTAATTGCTAAGCTTTTGCCACAGGCAAATGTGTCGGTTCTGTTCTTGATTGCTGGTGCATTACAACGATACAACTGGTAGAACATGAGTTGTTGCGTAATGCTCTGGTTACTAGTCACAAGTGTTAAAGTGGATGAAAAATCTGTTCAAAGAGCATATTTGCAATTGAAGAGAACCAACGAGGGGGAGGCTGAGGGGAGACCTTATTGTTGTCTACAGCTATCCCAAAGGAAGGTGTAGAGAGGTGGGAGTTGGTCTCTTCTCACAAGGAACAAGTGTAGGACCAGAAGAAATGGTCTGAAGTTGTGCCAGGAGCACTTTAGGTTGGACATTAGGGAAAAGTTCTTCATGGAAAGGGTCATCAGGCCTTGGAACAGGCAGCTCAGGGAGGGGCTTGAATTGTCCTCCCTGGATGTGTTTCACAGTTGTGGAGATCTGGAGCTTATGGACAGGGTTTAGTGGTGGCCTTGGGACAGTTGGGTTAATGGTTGGACTTGATAAGCTTAAAGATCTTGTTAGACCTAGACAATTATATTCTATGATCTTATTCTATGATATCACAACTTCTGATGTTCTTCTGATAACATGCTCATTTCTCTTCCCATAAGCTCCTATGACTAAGGTGAAAGGGAGAAAAAAAAACCCTTAGGGTTTTTTTCCTTAGGGTTTGAAGTCATGGGACAGACATCAACAATATGAAACTCACAATTCTAAAAATTCATGGCATTTCTAAAACTGTATTAAAATGTCTTCATGGAAAAAATCATTAACAGTGTCAACATGCAGAAGTGACACATCAAACCTCATCTGGAAAGACAGAGAGAGAGAGAGACAGAGGGAGAAACTAAAGTTCAGAGAGTTTAGAGTCAATCCATGATGAGGCAGAATCACGGAATCATAGAACAGCTTCAGCTGGAAGAGGCCTTCAAGATGATAAAGTCCAACCTTCTCCTAGCCATATCATCACCACTAAACCATGTACCCCAATGCAACATCTACCCCTGTCTTAAACACCTCCCAGGACAGTGACTCAACCATGCCTGACAACCCTTTCAGTAAAGAAATTCCTCCTAACATCCAATCTGAACCTCCTGTGGCACAGCTTAAGGCCGTTTCTCCTCATCCTATCACTCACCACTAGAGAGAACACATATACATTACGAAAAAGACGGCAACACAAACACAAATATAGATTTGATGTTTTAGAAACACTATTTTGACAATATGAGAATAATTCTAAGCTAAATCAGAGTGAGAAAAGAATTTGAATGCAGAAATGCTCACAGCAAAAGAAAACTACTTCTAATGCCCATAAAACCATGTTTCTAAATCTAAGAAAAATCTACATTAGATTAAAAAAACTGTAAAAAAAATCTAATAGTTAAAGAAGAAACTGAAGCTAGGAAATTTTTCATGTTTATGTACAAAGCAAACATGCAAAAAGAAATCAATTGCTGGAAGATTTCAGGATAATTTAATGAATTTCAAGACATACAAGGAACAACAGAGGATCTATAAACTGTATCCACCACAAATCAGGCAGAAGAGGTTGAAAAGTTCAATAAATAATTATCTTCTGCATTTGGGAAGTACAGCAGAGAACTTGCTCCGATCAAGTGATCAGGATGTAGCTCCGTTTCAAAGTATCTGGAAGATACTCAACAGTTACTACTGTCAGATATAGCTAAGATGTACCAAAGCAATTCCAATCATTCCTTGATCTTTCTCTAGTGACCAATATCCCCACTAACAATTTGTGTTTTCTCAGTAATATCAGTATCTTATTCACTAAACTGGGAAATACCTTACACACAGAGAATTCTTACTGCATATTACTTTCATGGTAAAAATTTACAATATATCTACACCTGTTTAAAACAGGAAAACTGAGGCATGTGCTTTGCCCTGTGACCATGTGCCAAGCACTGCATGCACTTCAACGTATAAAGCTTGATTTTGCCATGGCAGATAAATGTTCCGAACCTTTTACTGGCATTTTTTTTTATTCATGCTTATGACCATTACTATGACAAAAAGAAATAGTTTCTATGGAAAAACAATATTGTTGCTTGGAGTATTAGTCGATACACTTTAAGTAGCAGTCAATCTTCTATATGCTATCCTGCTTGTGGTTCTTTGAATAATGTCTAAGAACAACAGGTGATTATTCATTTATTTTTTTAAATCACCATTCTTATAAAAAGATGAATAATTCTTACTGAGACAAAACAGTAGTTGAGAATTTTAAATTCAAAGAAGTAGTACCAACATTTTTTAAATGAATGCTTGACATTGAGTTCTAAATATAGGTTAAGTACCCAATCTGGTGAATAAACATGGATTTAGATGGAGGAGTTTAACCTTAGGTATTCAAAAGGGAAAATTCTAGCCATAACCTTTAAATGCTAAGCATTTCCTATTAACAAATATTAAAAGTTACAGGCATGCTAATTTTAACACCTACTTGTTGACAGCTTCAATTTTGTTTGAGTAACAGTTGAGATTTTGTTCAACGCTAAGGAAGAAATTTAAAGCCAGCCTGCTTGCTCCACTTTTCTTTTAGAACACACTTGCAGCCAATCCACTACAGCATCACATCTTTAGAGCCTCACCAAGGTGGAAAAGAACAGCCCCATCATGATATCCTGCTCACTTGCTTTAATAGCCTGAGGCAATTTAATTATGGCAGACTTCTGAATTCCTAGCCTTTTCTCCTCGTCGCCTTTTTTTCCCACATCTATCACAACCCATTTGGACTGGAATCAAAGATGACATGATGTTTACAAGCCCTTACAAGCCAAATACACCTTTCCTAATTTGAAGTGGTCTCGAAACTGTAATATTTGTATAGGTGGGATTGGAACTTGCCATCCGAAGGCTTTGGAAATCAAAACGCTGAATAAATTCTTAAACTTCCTAAGTGCTTTATGTTATCAGTAGCCACAAGAAGCAATATCACTTCGTACAGATTAAGCATGGTTAAAGACAGTTTTTATCAACAACTGCTTAGAGCAGCAAAAAAAAAATCCAAACAAACCAGAAAAAGAGAACAAGTAGGCAGAATCACTGAGCGCCATAGTGCTGAACTCTGCACAAGGCTCCTTCAAATAAATATTTCAAACCTTTATATGAATATTTTAAGCATGACAACTACACATAAACACACAGCCAAAGTGCTCAAATCCACTCAAGAAAGACTATTAAGTCATCAACCTGCTCCTGACAGGATCCACTGAATATGGCAACAGTGAGAAGTCAGGAGACAGTTGGAATCATTTCAAGACTGCTAATTTAACTTGTCTTAAAACCAACCAATGCTCAACGTGTCATCATCAATGTCATCTCATCGCAGTCTGAAAAGCCTTCGACCTAAAGCAAAAAGGTCCCCAAGTGCCACCCTTCTTGTCTACTGGTTGAAAATCTAATTGGTTCTGCTGACAGGCTTGGGAATTGGTAGGAAGGCTGTTCAGTTAATCTCCAAGGGCCAGCAAAGAGCTCAGTATCCATCGCTGAGCTTTGCTCCCTGGCTGTCGTAAAATGACTCTGATGGTAGTGCAAGCTCTTATGCTTCAGCTGTCTTCTGACTTCTGTTAAGTCAAATTCAATAAAGTTTGTCACTCAATAATCTGAGAGCTACCCAACAAAACCTCTTTGATCAATAACAGCTTGCCTGCTTGCGCTGAGGAAGGTGACCTATTAAAGATTAAAAACACACCTGCTGCTCGTAACACAGAGCATCTTTTTATTTTCCTTTTAAATAAAAATGCAGCCATTAAAATGAGTTTAACTGCTACAACTGTATATAAATATTACATGCCAGAAAGCTAAAATAAGATTAAGGGAAACATTTGGGCTGTTGTACAGCACTTTCATTAAAACTCCAGTTGAGTCACCGCTTTTCTTAGAATCAGAGGCCTCATCCAGAAAGGCCTTTTACCACCCACATGGAACATTCACTTCAGTCTTCTCTGTAGGCTCTACCTTTTATTTTTTTACATTTTTTGCCTGTTAACAGCATACAGCTCTGCCCTACCAACAGTTCAGGAACCTAACCCATTGGTGTCTATTTACTTATGCCAAAGCAGAAATGCTCATATTGCCAAGAAAGTCAATTTAAAATTTGAAGTATAAACATCTCTCTCCCTGAAAAAGATCCTTGAACTGCAGATCCACTGCCCAGGGAGGTTGTGGCTTCTCCATCCCTGGCAATGTTCAAGGCCAGGCTGGATGAAGCTCTGGACAACCTGGTCTGGTGAGAGGTGTCCCTGCCCTTGGCAGGGGTTTGGGACTGGATGAGTTCTGAGGTCCCTTCCAACGTAAACCACTCTGTGATTCTAGGATCTCTGTAACTGTTGCTGTTGCACAGAGTTTTTCCAGCTCACATGCCAGTCTCCAGCAGCCAGACTTAGCCAACTTGCCTCCTGTCTTTGAGCAATGGTCAATATTCATCACCTAAACATATACCATTTCCATGCTGTTAATTAAATGGTGTTTTCTTTTCCAGGCTGAAAAGTCAGAATTGTGTTCAGTTTCTGACATCTCCCAGTGCTGGGGAATTTTTTTTGCGTGGAGTCTGCACAGAGGATCACTAATGTCCACAAGATCTCTTTCTGAACAAATTCAATGGTCATGAAGAAAACTGTAATAGGAAAATGGAAGGTTAAGGTATCTTTTTGCAGCCTGATTTCATAAGTTGCTTGGCACTTGCAGCTAAACAAGAGGAAGCAAGGCAAAGAAGAAATAAAGTGTTGTGGAATGCTAAGTAGCTTAAAAAAACACACCTTAAACATGTCAACTTGGGCATTCAAAATACAGGCTGGCACTTTTCTCGGTGGCTTATTCCCCTTTTAATAATGTCATCTCACCTCACAGGGGCTTTGTGGAAATTAATTAATTACGGTTTGTAAGGCATTCAGATGCTAATGATAGCTACAATGGAAAGAAAGCCTATGGAGAAATTAATAGTTTTGAATTCAATGTAATGATTGAATGTGAGCACCACATGTGGGTCACATATTGGCCAATACGAGTAACAGAAAACATGAATAGCTCCTCATTCACTGATTCCTGTGAGTATGTACACTGAAGGAGAAAGGAGTGTTGGGATAAAAAACACCAATATGTGTGTAGATAAATAAAAATAGTACACAAATACATAAACCTGAAATGTCGAGGTGATGTTAAAGGAGCAAATGCAATTGCCTCCTTTCTCAGTTTTTAACTCCTAAATAAAAAGAGCAAATATCAAAATGCAAATCTGAGAACACTGGGGGAATGTTATTTATTTTAATTTCACAACCTAGAGTACTGCCTCTGCAACCTGGTGTCAGTTCTGGGCTAACTGGTGGATTCCATACTTTTTTCTGAGAGCAGAGGAATATATCAACATTGCCAGCTGAGCACGTGAGGGTCAGGACTCTTACCTGCACTGTCTTCTGTCCCTACAGCTGATTTCCTACTGAGAAGACTTCAGTCTAGAACTGTGTTTTCTTTTTTTTTACATAAAACATGAACACAGGCTGAGATTTGTGCTCAACTTTGTTTTCAGTATCATAAATAACTCCATCTGAGGCATGTATTCTTAAGGCAGTATAATTTCAGAGATCCTCCATGATTTATCATCTTTTAGTAGTGCAGATTTGTTCTTCTCGATTCTTTTGTCTTTGATCAAGGTTAACTACTGCAGTAATATTTTCAAAGTTTCCTTTTGTGAAGTCTGTAGTTGCAAACATCTAATTATTTTAATTAGAATAGTTTAGAATGTGACAATAAGAAATATCAGAAAGACAAAAAAACCTCTCATGAAGAGAGTGCAAAAAGGCTGAGAAATAAATGTTTGTGAGACCAGAGTAACAAGCAGGGACTTGATAAAAGTGCACAACATAATGAATTATATAGATAATATTTATCATTGGTTTCTATTCATCATTGCTAGTCATTCCAGAACAAAAGGATGCACAATGAAATGGAGAGATAATAAAACTTAAATCTGATACCAATCAAAGACATTTCTAGGAAGAAGAAAAGTAAGGACCAATCACACCACACAACTGTTATATGAAAAACAGGTTTGTGAGACAGAATCACAGAGTTATTGAGGCTCTAGGATCATTAAGTCCAGCCCATGACCTAACATCACCACAATCAGCTAGTCCATGGCACTAAGTGCCACTTATGATCTTTTCCTAAACCCCTTCAGGGATGGGGACCCCCATCAGTACCTTGGGCAGTCCATTCCACAGCCTGATCACTCGTTGTGTGAGGAAGGGCTTCCTAACATCCAATCTCACCTGGGGCAGCTTAAGGTCCGTGCCCTCTTGCCCTGTTACTAGTTGCTCGGGCAAGGTAAAGCCAGATTTTGTTCTCACCAAGCAGGTACCTCCATCTCCCTGTTCATTTCATTCCCTATAAATACTAGGTTTTGTCAGGCTAAAGAATCCACTGTGGGCTCAAGCAGTTGGTTTTTTTTCCTTAATTATTGGTATTCACTGAAAGAAAAAGTTTAAAGGAGGGAGGGGGTAGGAAAAAGGAAGGGATTGCCACTCTTTCAGTGCTGCTGTAAAGGGAGCTCTGCTTATCACAACAGGTGCAAAGGCCACTTTTTCACAAAACCAGAAGCAGTTCATCCCTGAAAGGCTAAGAAATTACTTATTCTCTTTGTTAGCTGCTCACACAAGCAGGGTAAAGGCTACATGGAAGGAGAAAGAGGGTAAAAAGCAGGGTTAAAGTTTGTTGTGAAAAAAAGATGGAGCCTACAAAAACTCATGTGTTCACAAGAGACTATGGGAGACACACTGATCTTAGAAGAATGTTTGATGATGATGAATGAAGCCTTCAGACATGTTCCAGACTGTTCTAAATTATATGTAATGTATATAGTACATTAAAGAACATCTGGGCTGGGTCAGACTAGACTATCTAGTGTGTGATACTAGCCAACACTGGGTATCACTGGAGTAGAGTAAAACCAGAGCAGCTACACACTGATACTCCTCTATCAGACCAAAATTGCAATAAACTGGACTTCCTGATCCACAGCCAGGATTCACATCTTTATCTTGTGACTCCTGATTGACTTTTCTATGGATTTGCCCATCACATTTTGAATCAATACACACTTTCAGGCTTCAAAAATATCTTCTATCAATAAATTCCAAGGCTCCATACCATGTTGCCTCCTGGCTTCCTTAGGGACATCACCCTGCTCTTGATTTACAAATACCAGAAGCGCTTCCTGTTCTACTCATCCATTACTTACATTCCTACACTGCACCCTGCCAGTCAGTTCTCCTCTGAACAGTAGGATCCTTACTCTCACTACTCCCACACCAAATCAAAACTTGTCTGTTACTCTGGTAACCCATGTTCTTCCTCTCAGTACTTCTTCTCACTCTGTTATGCCCCTTCTGAGATGAGAGAACTAGACTGTTTGAAGAACCCAAGAGACATTTTTATCACACACAACTATAATTCTATTCTTCATACTGGTTTCTCTTTCCAAAACCACTAAGCTGATGTTTTCTTTATGTTAGTGTCAACTATTTCAAATTATTTTAGAGCCAAGTACACTCCAGGATGTATTTTTTCATGGATGCTCCACAGGTTTTGATTATTTAAACCACAATTTTATCAACCAGTCATTTGGCACCATGAACTCTCACTCAGGACAGTGAAGCTCTTAGTCCTGATCTCTGCAGGATTCTTCGAATATACCCCCTCATTGGGAAAACTATCACTTTACTATAGTCTTTTGTCTTCTTTTTATTAGTTACAAGTTCAAAAGTCCTTTTTTTTGCATCATAATGAATTAATCAATGTGTCTGTAACTCTCCAGATCATTCTTAAATACAAATACCACTTGATATCCTCCAACCACAGAGCTTTACTTAGGAACTTTGTGGATTTGTTTGAAAAGCTGATCAGGCCTGCGAGTTCACGTGTCTCTTCTTTCACTGTGATGGAGCCACATGTGGTCACAAATAACAGAGTTCTTTGAATTTCACTTTGGACCTGAAACTTGGTTTGCTTGAGGTTTAATGGCTGATCATACAGGTCTTTTCCAACCTAAATGATTCTATGATTACACTTGTCTCCATTAGGCTTTTGCTTTAATATTCAGAGTACTGTACTCCTGATAATAACTCTTTTAATCCTTACTTCTGCAAAAAATTCCAAATAGGTTTAGCAAGTTCCACCTAGAAGCATTCCCCAACTGCTCTACTCTCAAGTCACAACTGATTTCATTAAATAGCTCTGTTTACCCAAGTTTGCAGTTTTAAATCAATGACTTTTATCTCTCCATTTAATCTGAACTGAATGAATGAGATTATTTTCCATAATCAGCTCTTCCATGACAGACTTACAGTAAACAAGTCTCAAATGGCATCAGCTCTTGCTGACCCAGTGACAGAGTGATGAAATCTGTTAACTATCACATTCAGACACAAGGAGAATAAATGCCGGGGATTCTGAGAAAAGGGGAAGCAAGAGCTGCTGGAACAGCAACACTTGCAGCAGAATCAAGCTCTCCAGTCATCCCCAAACTCACAAATACGGAGTTTCATCACTCATGAAAAAATGCAAGAATACATATAAAATACCTTTAAAAAAATATGATTCTGCATTAGCTCATTTTCATTGCTGCAATAAACTTTTAACATTAGTCTTTTAATTACAATATTCACTTTATTACTGTTGTAACATTCTCCTATCCTTCTTATCAAGGTGTCTAGGACTGCCTTCATTTTCTACCAAGCCCTTACATAAAATGGTGTGTGGATCCAAACAATTCTGTGGATTTAGATTAACCTGGAGTCTTGACCAGATCCTATCAGCCATTGCTAGAGCCCTGACCCTTTCTGGCGTGCAGCTCATTGCCATAATATACAATAGAGAGCTTTCACAGTGGTGCTTTCTGGAACTGTAGTAAGGATTAAGCAGTTACGGCAGAAAAGGGAAAATGATCCTTCAGCTTTTGGTCGGTATAAGATACTGATACCCTGAAAAGATGAGTGAAGATGAAATGTTTTGACTTGATAGCAACTCTCTTTAGAAAAATCTGTACATTGGAATTCATAAAAATTATTAACTGACACAGTAGCAAAATCTTTGCTTACAGAGTATTGCAAAGAAAGGCAAAAATACCAAAGGAGCTACCACACTATATTTAATAATTATTTTTAATACCTTCTCTCTGACCAGGTAAAAGCAGACATTTCTCAAAACATAAACCAAACCTTAAACAAATCAGTACCAGGTTTCTAAATCAATCTGTTCAGATGGAGTATCCAGAGCAGAATTAACTTTCAGTCCTGTCATAGGGCTATGGAAAGTCATTGCAATGAGCTGTGATAGCTACAGCTAAAGATATCTTTGTGAGACAGTATGTCCGAGTTAAAAACACAGCAGAACTTGGGAATATGTCAAAAGGTGGACAAATAATGGTTCCAAAAATTCTACAAGCACTCTGAGACAATTTGAGAGCTTTTTTATACCCAGCTTCTATACTATCAAGAGATTAGTTATGTGACTTAAAGTCTTGTCAAACCTAAAACCTTTAAATACACTTTGAAATCAAAATATTTGACAATGGATTCCATTTAAATTTGAGATGACACTCTACTTACTTTGATCCATCAAAAAGGAATCTATTAGACCAATAAGAACAACTAATTTCAATAATATATTAACTTTGACTTAGAGTGTACTTTTACCACCATCTGTTTTTTCCCTCACCTCTAATTTTCTTTATACCCATCATGCTATTGTCACATAAGAAGACCCAAGAAGCACCTGTAGGAACTACAATTTGTGGAAAAAGAGCTAGCAAAAAAAACCACCCTGCTTTTTTATTATAATTAGATAAAATATTTAAGTAAAAAAGCTTTGAATAATATAACAAATGATCCCATTGAGTATTTGCTTATTATTAATCCCAGATGACCCGGATTTATTGAAAAGAACTATGAGACCATGGCTTCATGTAAAACCTTATGTGAAGAAGGAAACATGAACCATCAAGAAGTCAAATGATGAAACTCTGAACTAAAAGTATTTTTTATAGCATAGACAATATAATTGAAGAAAAAAATATTACAGTGTCTTTGGAATTGTAGCTTTCTTAAAATTACTTCAACCACAGAAAGACAAACCCCTGACAGAAGAGGCACAAGAACATGCTGCAGAAGTATATCTTAATCAACAACATTACTGAAGAATTAATAGATTTGTAAGTCTACAACCTCCCTTCTAATGAGAAGAAGAATTGCCAATTTCTTGTATAGTGGCTTATAATTGCCACATAAACTTCATTTTTCCTAATAAGTTAGGTTACTATTATTACTTTTGCAAATAATGTATGTGTTTGGGTTTTTTCTTTAAAGAACTATAGATTTATCAGAAATATGATCCAAAACTATATATAAACCTCTATGTGTAGATTACAATCATGTTTACATTCTTCATTCCATGCCATTGCTTATAAGTAGTTTCTCAAGTATAGACTGTCTCTTTACTAGACAAACAATTGTTCCCCAAAGATGCTCACTCTTCCTCCTTCTATGTTTTCTTTATGATCCACATTTTGACAGATTTCTAAATTTCCCTGTCTGTGATATATTCATGCTTGGGGCAGACCTACAGAGCAAGTTACATGGGGTTTATTTATTTATTGATTTATTTTCAAAACTATTTCATCTATTTACATGTAACATTGCTTTGCAAAGGCTCCCTTTCATGAGGAATGATCTAGACCTTACAGTACCACACTCATTGGACACTTCCACCAAGCCTTTTGCGTTTTTTTTTAAGATAGATACACTGCTTCTGGCAGCTAAAAGAACATTGTGAAAAGTTTATTCAGAGCTATAGAGAACCGTCTACAAATTTTCCAGCATAACAATAATTAGCTGATGTAATTGTAATTACATCGTAAATTGCTGTGCAAGTGTTCAGTATTCTTACCATGGCTTCAGCGGGATTCAGGACAATTAATATTATAAAACTGCTGGTCATCAAAATACATCCCTTGCTGTGAACGAGTGGTTTAAATACAATGTGCAGGTAATGAGTGACCTTTACAATACAATGGTAGAGTCCCCACCAGAGAGCAGAGAACATTAGCCAAACACAGCTGGCTTTACTGAGGGGTGAAAAACTATTTGTGGTTTCAACGTCTCATTTGAGTCAGGAGGGCTTTCCCTTGGCTAATAACTGCAAATCTCTGTCTTAAATGCTGTGCAAGCTAGTAACCTTTCCTGGTGCAAAAGTCTTAATGTAAATACCAAGCAGGAGATTTCACTTCTAAAATAATTGGTTCTAAACCAATTCATCCTAAAGTTCTATTGACTCACGTCAATAATGTTGTTACTTCTGTCTGTTTACGATGCATCTGCACACATTATTTAGTTTCTTCAATAGTGATACTACAGTTAAAGGAAGAAGTTGGCAAATAACTCAACACAGAAGTTGGCTATTTGCCTGAAGTTTAAAAACATGTTTTTACAATTAACGATTAGTTTGATCCTTCTTGTAGTCATATGGCTGTGACCAAAAGTTGTGTTTGAATTGTATCAATACCTTGTAGTATGGCATGTAGAATCCTTGAATTATTAGTGCAAACCACCATGCTTATGCACCATATACCTATAAAGATATGTTGTACGTGTGCTGCAGAGCTACAGTGTTTTCACATATATTTAAAAAGGTTAAAAAACCCCACAGGGAAGTCAAGGAATAAGGCCGCACTACATTTTCGGTTTGCCTCCACACTGACACCTGCGCTCAACCATATCCAACAGCAAAAGAAGGATGCTATTTATCTTTTATAATAATATGGAGTTCTCTGTCAGAGTAGGGTCACTGAAATGAGTAATAATCCCACCACTGTCTAAGGTACAACCAGCAGGGTCCAGGTCAACAGGCAAGCAGACAATAATTTGCCCAACAACACTGAATTTCATCTGCCCGCAGCCTCTATCTACTGATTATACAATCAATACACCTCAGATGAGAAGAGCTAACAACTGACCGGGGCAGATCAATGCTGGCAAATAAGCGCTTCATGACAAAAAGTTTGATAATTACCATTCAGAGGCTGTGTAAATGTTGTTTCTATTGTAACGACATTCATGATGATACTGCTATGATTGCACTGTTATTATAGGTTTAATGTTAGGCAATCAAGCTGCAGTGGTCTAGATATCAACAAACAGCATCAAAAGAAAACATCAAATTGTCCCTATTCTTCTGACATTGTAGCCGTAACATTTTTCTATGTTACTGGCCACAAATGAACAATAATAAGTGACAATTTAGGGAAAAATACTATTTTCACCGCTTACAAAAGTCATACAATATAGATTGATACGAGTATGATTATTTCTAGACCCAGAAGTAGAAAGGCACACCCACTTAAACCAGAGGACCAACATGAATTCCGCATTGTGCTCTTTGTTTCACACACATCAGTTCAGAGCTCTAAATCTACACTTCAGCTAACCACAACCCAAAAGAGTATTTGTGGCTTTGCTCAATTTATTTATTATTGCTTTGATACCATGCAGGTTTTCTTAATATTTTTTTCCAATTCCTGAAGTCCTGGCTCACTCTCAATATAGTAACTGGTAAGAGAATCTTTGATGATTGCTGGTGATTTTACTGCCTCTAGGTTGCACAGAGAAATCCTATTGCCCCTCACTGGAAGTGTCCATGGCCAGGTTGGATGGGGCTCTGGGCAACCTGGTCTGGTAAGAGGTATCCCTACCTATGGCAGGGACTTAGAACTGGATGATCTCTGAGGTCACTTCCAACCTAAACCATTCTGTGATTCCAGGACACAGGGATATGCTATGAAAACATGAAGAAAATCAGGACTCCAGACATGAACAGCCTCTAAGCTGAAACAACATAATATAAATACTCTGTTTAATTTTTTACATTGAAGCCTGCAAGAAGACATCTCAGCAGTGAAACATCTCCCAGTGGCAACTTTCAAGGAAGGAGCCCACTCAGCTGCACAAGCTCCTCGGTAACATTTCAGTCAGAGGAAATCCTAACTGTTATACCTGCAGAGAGACATCTTTGATGTCAGCATTTCATCAATTAGTTTCAATTCGGTCTTTCACAGGTAACACACAGATGTCTCTAAAAGACTGCAAGTTTCTTGTCTAAGACTTTTAAATCAGTAAGGGAAATCATCTGTCTTTGCACAGAGCCAAAGCTACCCAGCAGTGAGGGTAAACCTAAACCTCTTCCATATATATCTGTGATGGAGCTGGAACCGAGATTCCCCTTTCAGCCTTTCCTCCTCAGAACATCTTCTACCTCACAAGAGATTCTAAGAATTTGATATATATTAAAATCCTCTCCCTGTCTCAGATGGGCTCATTTTTATTCAGGGCCAATTTTGCTGAGTGACAGGTAAGCATTTGGTGCTGAAATTGGACCTGTACAAGAGCTTTGCATTTCATTTGCTCCATTACACCAGTGCATGGATTACTGGGCTTTTACTTTGGCATCTTTCCATTATTTTCAGATATCTGACATGAACAAAATGACTCATTTGACATTCTGTGTAACAAATTTTTTCCAAAAAAAATAGAATCTTATTATACTAGGGTCTTTTTTTTTTTTTACATCTGAGTACCAGAATCTTGCACAATCATCTGGCCAGAAGTTCTAAGTGCATAAATAGTCACTGATATGGTTATCAAAAAAAAGTGAAAAAAAAAAAAGGCAGTAACAGCAGAGAACTTCTCACTGGAAGCAAGTAAAGAGTGAAAACTGGGAAGAAAAGGACCTCTTACATTTCCCCCTTTAACAATAATTTGAAATAATTGTATTAATCTATCTAGTGATGACATATTCTTTTTCATAATTATTCTCATAATTCGGTTTAAAAATAATTTATAGAAACCTCAGACTTCCTTCCTTCCTTACAACACCAGCCTATGGCATTGGTAATAAATTCCATGATTTGCACAGAATCATTTAAAATTTAGATGCACTTTTCCAGAATTTCCATTACTAGTAAACCAGCTAAAAGTTTTCAAATAGAATAAACATAAACTAACAACATATTAGAATTGTTTAAGAACAAGCCTCAACCTTTATGTGGAAGTGTCCTTAAATCCATACTACTTTGTTTTCATAAATCAAATAGTTGCCCTGAAAATCCAACTTACCTTAGACGCAATTGATGCTTAGGATTTTTTGTTAGCACATCTTTGGAAAATAGGGTCGAAATTATATTCTATGTATTCTAGCAATAAATATTTAGGGGTTTTTTTCTTTAAAAATAGTAACATAATAAAAAAAAAACTAATGGAAAGAAAAATCTTTATGGGAGAGGGAAAAATGAATTCGATGTTAAAACCGTAACTTTAATAAGACTAACTATAAACCCACTTTCACATGACCGTAAGACATATTTTGATCACTTCTTTGCAGATAAAATCACCTTCATTTGCCTTACTTTCTTCTACTTTAAAAAGCCCTGGTTAATGAAGACACCTTGGGAAGTAAATCAAGTGGCAGTTCTCCATCATTATGCAAATCTACCTCTCAACTCATTCGATTTTATCTCTTAAGTATCTTTACATATGTAAAAAGCGACTAATGATTTTGAATCTTAAAACTGGTCTTTAGGACAGAACAATATACTCATCCCAAAGTGGTCAATTAACAAAAGGAAGATGGAGCTAAAGCTTTAACCTCTTTTCTTCTCTGAAGTCTAAAGTTACATGGGCCCTCTCCTAGATTTCTAGAGGCCGAGTCTAATTGCTTCTCCTATACACAATTTCAAAATTAGTCTGAAGACACTCAAAACCTTACCAGTCCTTGTTCCCTGTCAGTATCAACCACCTGACCTCTGCATTAGGTTTTATTAATACTGCCTGTGTTCATTTGGTGCCATTTGGTAACTGACCCCCACGTGAGGGATGTTATGTCAAGGGATCAACCTGTTGACTTCTTCATCCACATAATCTTTAAAATAAATATTTTGCTTTTTGTTTTGATAAGAGAAACTCACAAACTAAATCCCCAAAGGATACAAACCACTATAACGTGTTCTTTGAGTAAGTGAATAAGATTTCTAATGTGCATTAAAATACAGATGTTTAAAGAACTTCAAACTACATAATATACAGTGTGGCCTGCATGGGATAGAAAATGCTAGGATAAATATTTTTGGGATAACATAAAACCAAAATTTTGATTTAGAGTCAGAAAGAGAAATAAGAAAACATTTCCTTTTAAAAGATCAGTGGTTTACTGCCACACAAGTATGTCTACTTATTACATAGTAATATTTCCTTTATTACATGGATATAAATCCTTTCCATGTATTTTCGGAAAAAAACCACAACAATCCATTGAAACTACTCCTATAAAATGCTTATTGTTATCAAAGGAAAGAGAATGTCATCATACATTGTCATAAATGATCAGCCTGGAAGATTTAGTTATCTGTAACTTTCCTATCACAAGTCTAACCTTGACTGTTATTTACTTTTCTATTTGGCAGACAAATTTTATTTGTTGAACAGGATTATTCATTAATCAAGTATTTATCAGTCAGGGCCTTTTAGCCTTTTAGGACTCTCAGACTGGTGCAGGATTCATTTCTTCAGTTTTAACAGGATTGCTTTTTATGTCAGGTATTTATTTAAGTAGGCTTCTTTACACTGGGAAAACAAACGTATTTATAAGGCTGATACTTGCTTCTAATCACATGATTTCTACCAAATTCCTGATATGGGACTAATCCAGTTAAAAAAAAAACACCAACAAACAACAATGGTGAAGCATCTCTGAAAGCATCTCAGCACAAGCCATGAGAATTAATATTTTCTAAAGGAATAATCCTAACTTTCTAAAGGAATAAATCCCAGATAAATAGTGAATGATAATAAAAATTTCATTACACAGAGAAACTCATTGAGCAAAGACAAAAACGATCAGTTCTTTGGGAGGCTGGCCTAGGTATGAATCAAGAAGTTTTATTGATTTTTTATTCTCATTAAAATTTAGCTTAAAAAAAACCCTACCATTTTTGCTTCCTTTCAACAGTACTTCTTTGTTAGGAACTTATGTTGAGTTTGCAGTTTTGCTTCTAAACATGATGACCTTCAGAGACTTTTCTGTTGTATGCAAGTATCTACAGCTAATTACAACGTCTCCATGACATTTACAGATGGAGACAAAATAGAGGTCCCAACTTCATGAAGCTTAGCAGATAAGACATTCATTCATCTGTGTTAGTCTTTGGGAAAGGCTCAGCTCAAGGTGTAGAATCAAGAAAAAGGGAGAGTTAAGGTTGGCTTTGATAATACAATAAGAATAGATTTATGAGGGGAAAATTTTGAGCAGCAGAACACAAATAAATTTTTAGCAAAATATGGAAGGTCTTAAGAGACCTTTTTACTTCACTTGCTGTATAGCCTAAGCCTGAATGCAAAACAAACAAATGGAAAACCCCACAACAAACCCCAAAACCATAATCCACCTCTGTAGGACAATGAGTATCACAGCATCTGAATAGGTGAAAACTCAATATGACTACCTAAGCAAACATGTTTTCTTGGAGGAAAATCTAGTAATAATGGAATTCAGCAAATATCATGAATGCAGGGAATAAATGGAAATAACGACCATTTTAAAAATATGAGAAAACTTTTTTTCAGTAGGATTCATATTTTTTATCATGGAAAAAATATAAAGATCATTGAACTTCACTCAAAATTATGTTATACCAAGTATCTTTCTTCCCTTTCTGAAACAAAGATGACCCAAGTCTCTCACACCCAGCAAAGTTCCAAGAAATGTTCTTTGACACAACACTCCTTAGAAGAAATATGCATTTGTCAGAGCAACTATTTTCAGTTTGGGATCAATCATATTCAACCTGTTTTAATACAGACAGCTGCCACCACTCACAAAAGGCAGTATCTTCTAGAAAATGCCATATTGCTGCATTCATAGAATCAGAGACACGTTTAGGCTGGAAAAGACCTTCAAGATCATCGAGTCCAACCATTAATCCAAACGGTCCAAGCCCACGCTAAACCATGGCCCTGAGCTACAGATCTACACAAATTGTGGAATTATAAAAAATAAATAAATATGGTCAAATAAACTGAAGTGGCTGGGGACTTTGTTTCTTACTCCTCTGGGTACTGAGATTTCAAATCAGTTACTTGATTGCACTAGAATTGAACCTTGGCCAGCTGACAAATGTAAGATGAACAAAATCCATAAGTAAGGAATGTAGAGAGCACAGACCCCAGTCCTAGAGCTGAGATATATAAAAGGATTCATTATACAAGTTTGCAACACAATGGTCTCTGTAGATATGCCCATTAGATGGGCCATGTTAATAGCAAAGCCTCATCTTTGAGAGCTGATTAATGTATTTCACAGACACTATCACCCATGAGTTGCTTCATTATTCTACATACACTAATGTATTTTGATTGCCCCATGTTTTCCAAAAAGGCCTCCGGAACATACAATGTAAAGCTTCCACTGATGCTTAGACATTTTGGCTGTTCAGGTATTCAAATTTCATTATCGTGTATCAGAAATGTGATTAACACATGGAAGTTCAGCGTGGCAATTCCTGTCACAGAACAAGGGAAATTTTACAGAACAGATGGTATTTTCAGCATTATGAGAGCTCCTTATTTAAATATTGTTTGGCATCTATATCCTATTGAAACTGGCATCATACCTAGTGAGGGAGGCACGCTGCCATCTCAACATATGGGTACAAATGTTGCTTGGTAAGAGAGGGTAAACAAATCCTATGGGCTTACTGGGGGCAGGATCCCTTAAAAAAAGTTACAATTTCTTTTCTTTGATCATTCATATTACAGTGACAGCAATGAGACTTTTTTTCCGTCAGAAACTGAATAAACACCCTTTAATAATGATAATGAAATTTGGAGGTTTGGATTTACATGAAAATGAGGCTTGAACCTAACTAACTGAAAAGCATCACACACAAAAAAAAAGATGAATGCTGCAGGAGCTGTACAAGTTTTTTTGCTGTCTCTGAAAAAGTACTGAAGTTACTCTTGCTCTCATTTTAATCCTACTGTAAATTTAAGACAAGATCAAAAGAAAGGTAGATTCATACTGTCTCACAAAATGATCGTGAAATGTCATCAATTTAAGAAAGTCAATTGAAATGAGCCAATTTTAATTCTTCACAATGTGTGGGTCATACCTTGCCACACATCCCTATACACATGCTGTTGTCTTGTATGGACTAGAATAAAACCTGAAACACAAAACACTTAGGACCAGTAGCAACCTATGAAGACAGCTGCTAATTCTAACAAGTGAATTCACAGGCTTGTTGAAGAAAAATAAATTTTAAATAGAATTTGCAAAATTAGGTCTTTAATGACTGTTAATTTTTGCCTGTAACAAGACACCACTTTAAATGTGCAAATGTTAAGCCAGGTTTTGCTATCATGAACTGTAAACTTACAAGGGTTTAAGATATTTGATTGTTACTTAAGGTTTTGCTTTAGATAGCACAACTCTAAACTTTTACAAAGCCAGTGGCTTGAGTATCAGCTTAGAAATACTTCACAGAATGACATAATCTGGTTGGAAGGGACATTTAAGATCATGAAGTCCAACCTATGACCCAGCACTGCCAGGTCACCACTACACAATGATCACAAGAACCGAGTCTATGAGTCAATTCAGTCTCTCCAGGGATAATGACTCCTCCACTGCCCTGGGCAGGTTCAATGTTTGGCAACTCTTTCAGTGAACAAGTAAACACTTAGTTTCCTATCATTAATTTTACTCATTTCCTAAAATCACTAATAAATAATGTTGTTATTGAAATATTGCCAACATAATTTATGTAAGAAATACAGGTGAAACTGCAACTGAATTACTAAGATAATTCATGAAGCTGATGCAAGGTATCTTTTCCCAGATTAGTATTAGACACAACCTTTTAAACATTTTAAGCTATAAAAGCCTTACTTCACTAATTTTAATATCATTTATTCCATCATATCTGATCCCTTCCAAGTAACCGCCTTCCTGAACAATTCAGAACCCCGATGCACTGTCAGGTGCAGGGAGCTGATGAAATAATGTTTTCTCTATCTCTAATATCTTGTACTTCTATTAGCAGTTCTATTTCACGTTATAACTGCAGGGTGGCACTCAAGAAACCATTCTGTACAGCAACGCATCATCTCAATCCAGAAGGAAAAAATGGAAAGGAAAAAAAAGACAAAGGTTCAACCCATCCTGTCATTCATCCATGCAGCAAGATGTAGCTGTGAAATACAATTCCAATCGTACATTTGTAACTTAAAAAAAATCCAATCACACAATACTCTGAACAAAAGCAAGACCCATCTTGAAGTTAATGGGTAATGCTGTGCACAATACGGACATTTCTAGAAGGTTAGATTTCTGGATGTATTTTCTTCACGAAGTCAGTTAAGTGTGGTTTAGCCTCATGTCATAGCTATTCCAGTTACTAGAAAAAAAGCTTTAAATAAAGATTTAATGTACTATCTACCCATATAACCTTCCAGGTCATTCAGTCAACCGCCTGCCAGATGTCAACTGCTGCACTGGCCAATTACAGGCACTTGAATATTGTGGCTGCCACTTGCTGGAGATGTCAAAATTCTCAGAGACTTCACAATGTCAGAAAGATCACAATTTCAGCACATATCTAATGTTTTCTTCCCATGAAAATTATCACACCCACAAAGACACTCTTTCTATAACAAAGATTTCAGAAATGGCGCATGGGTTTTAGCTGCTCTGTGAATGGCTGCTACAATACGTGCTCCAAATAATAATGAGATGAAATTGTACAGCCTTTATAGATGATGTAAGACTGAAGGCGGAGCAGTATGTTGCTGAAAATGTACATTTAATTTTCATTGTTATAGTTTTCACCACCTTATTTGTGCTATAGGATTTTAACACTTGCCTTTTCTATGCTCCATCTCATCTATTTCTCATCTAAGATCAGTGAAAATATTGGGCTCTGTCTAGGATTTCCTTCCTCTGACACTTTCCAAATCACAGCCTTGACCACACTAAAGCAATTTAGACTAGTTTCCAGCAATCTTCCTACCAAAGCTTAAGTCCAGCACTCCCTTCCCAACCTTTTTCACTTTTTCACATATTCAACATCAACCACAATCCATTAAAATCCTTTCCACTGTCAACTTCTATGAGTTCACTCCCTACTACTTCTTTTCCTACCACATTAGTTACTCTCCTATTTTGCCAAGTATCCTCCTCAGTGTTCTCTCATAGGGCAGAACTCACAGAAGCCCATTTTAGCCTCTGTGCTTGGAACCTGAACACCACCATTCATTGCCATAAACATAATTATCACCCCTACACAGTGATACCACACGCATAACTAGCCTCCCTTGTATCCAATTCTGACACAGCTTTCTTCGTCTTAAATTCCCAACAGAATTTATGCACGCCTCATTGTAAGTAAGCTTTACCCAACCACTCAGCGAGTCAAAGCCTTAGCTTCCCTATTACATATGAAGAAACAACTACCATGGAAGAGAAAAGATCAGCTTTGCTCCTTGAAGCCTATGAAGCACTACTGAAGAATCAGAAAGACCAGATCACCTTCTGACATGAGAACAGGGGTGTTACAAGTTTAGCAGAACCTGTGGGGAACTCCTCTGGAAAAGCAGTCACAGAAAACTAAGCTGCCCACAGATCCATCCCATTTACCACATTGTTACTGGTGTTTCTTAAAGATTTGAAGAGAAGGTCCATAACGGTTTCTCCTCAATTTTAAATACGTAGCAATCTCATCTCCACACAACATTCTTGGAGCAATGCAGTTACTAGGGTCTTGAGGGTAGATTCAAGGATCTTGAGACAATGACACTTTGGAATACCAGTGTCTTCTTTAATATGACCACATTAACCTCCCATAATAACCCTACACTCAGACGTGCAGGGTGTTAGGAGCAAAAGGGACTTTATAAACAGGGATCTTTTCCTTGGTCAGCCTTCTAGTGCACTATATCAACTTGGGAGAAAACTTAATGAGGAAAACAACACAATAGCCCAGGGACACTTCTCCTTAAATTTTGTGATTACATTTTAAGTGCTCTTTGTCACAGATATCATAAACTGATTAAATCATTTCATGGATGACCCCTACTGACTATGCTAAGCGAAAAGAGAGGGCTATTAATAACTACCCATTTCTGACAGCTGCCCTGGGGCAATGGAGCCTTTTGCAGCAATAAAATGACTCCACAGCTCACTTACTGAATGCTAAATATTGATTCATATTATGAGTGTTGTCAAACACAGACTGCAGTTCTGAAGATCTGTACTGGCAGGTCATCAGGAACAGCATTAGCAAATGTCAGGTCAGGAATCAAAGGGTTGCTGGACTCTTTAGGGATGAGATTTATTGATTCCATAAAACGTGAAGCAGATCAAGTACTTGTGATGATGGAAACGGTCATGGCAGAATGAGGCTGAGCCTTAGTATGATGTGTATCTCAGAAAAGAAGCATCACACAAAAATGTTGGCCACTGAAAATAAGTTTTAAAGGTTGGGATGTCCACAACAAGGACAACAAAAGCTGCAGGTCCCACAAAAGACCTTTTCAGGGCTAAAAGTCAGGCTTTGAACATGCATTTGTCCAAAGCCATCTATGTAGCTCTCACAGGCTGGAGAACATCCTGTTAGTGTTAAGGATGCCTTTAACATTGGTTGTTCAGACCACGTAAGAAGGCCTATGGCAATCAGATGCTCCGAATAAAATAATATTCTGCATCTTTGATTGTTGGAAACATATCTTGAAGTACCCATTTAAAAATGCCTAAACCATTTAAATTCTATGATTTTATGCTTTACCACCACCAGCGTCATCTTATTTAATGAAAATACATTTCAAGGTTTCGTTTGCATAAGGCTGTGATTACACATGAGCTAACATTTTAAATTTTCTTTCTGATAGGGAAGAATCTGGCATGAAGGTATGGAAAGACTGAGGAAAGTTACAGGTAGGTTGAAAAGACAAAAGGCTTGAAACTTTCTTAAACAAAATGCTGACAATTCTTTCTTTCACGGCACTTTTTCTTAAGTGAAACTCTAGTACTAGGTAACCGTTCTATCAGCTTGAAATGTGATAGAATGACTTTCAAAAAGAATATTTAACTAAAAGAAAATCTAACAAACAATTACATATTCCATGAAGCCAGGAATCTTAGTAAGGAAAACAGTTTTATTCAGGGAGTCGAATGTTCAAAACATTCAGGGACACAGAATATTCAAAACTATTAAGGCTATTCTAAAATGAAACAGTGATTACGGATGGAGGAAATACACTACTAAGTTCTAATCAAGTAATGTAAAATATTAGATTTTCTATTGTTTAACTTCTAGGAATACAAGGAAAGACATACCCTGTGTTCTGGCACATTCTTGGCCACTGGTTCAAGCACTTCCGAAATTCTCAGTCATTTTCAAGGTGCTCACAACATTCCAGAGAAGGAAGATATCCAAACAATTTTCTCGTCTAAGTGGTTCAAAGCCTGTGCAAGTTCAATCACTCAGGCTGAATTCTGACATGAAGATACAGCTGCCAAAAATGTAATTCATGCAGAACTGCTAGTATAACATTTTTAAAGAATTAAATATCATCTGAACTTCAAAAATGGAAGAATTTAGTTCAACGGACTCATACTTGTGAAATATTTAAAATAATAAATTCTATAATACAAAGAAAGCACAAACTGTTGTATAGACCCAGACACAATGTTTTGTTAGTTCTATCAAGTTAGTAGGTAAAATAGGAGAAAGTTTGCTTACAGTTTGTTGAGGTTTTTCAGTTTAGAAGCTGGAAAAATAAAGTCATATATATTTATTTTCCCAATTATCAGAACTACCTTCTAAAAATTCTTTAATATTCTCTGAATTCTGACCCATGAACTGAGCAATTTTATGTGATGAATTTTCAGATAACGGGAAACTAGGCAATATTGAATATTTCCTCTACAACCTTTGGTAATCAACGACCTTATATCAATAGAAAAAAAAATGTTGTTATTACAAAGCACTGGCCACATTCAGATGGTTTTGCACAAAAGAAAACAAGAACTAAATGCTATAACTGTTTGTGTTGTCAGACAATATTCCATGGCTAAACCCACCACTTCAGTAACTGTTTTGAAAGATAAAAATCCATTAATAAGCAAAACATGTCAACAACTCAATTAAATATTTCTTAGCCAATGTAAAGTTATGCAGTGTTAAATTTTAATTTTTTTTTATGGTATCACATTCAATACTGACATGCTACACAACAGATAATACAGCCCGAATTTGTCTTTGTTTATTAACAAGCCCTTGTAATTAACTTCCTTTTAAATCATAAGTATGATACTATTTTAATTTCCCTCACATTTCCTACCCTATCATTTGGAAGCACATTAAGCTGACTCTTAGCAGGCCACCTGGTGTAATTCTGTGACATTGAAGTGAGCTGTTCTGGTATGCAGGAAGCCCTGACAATGTCTTCTGTGCTGAAACCCATTTCTCCAACTGATGACAGAACTGGGGGGAAATTAATTTTTGCTATTCATAAATAGCTGACAGGTTTAACGTAAATGTTTTGAAAAAGACCTCAGCATATGCTGCACATACATTATATACGCAGCCATGCACTGGAATGTCGGCTTGCCAACCTGTGCCTGACTGCAGCTGAACTGCTGAAATTTCTCACATTACTTCCATATTGTAATGTTCACCCAAGCCATGGAAATGACTACAGAGCCTCCAGGAATCTTTTCAGACAGTTTAGTATAATGTGTGATAGAAATGCTACAAAGATATAGGTACAGTACCTTGCCCAGTAAATTAGTAGGGAATCACAGATTTGGACTGCAAGGGAGATCAGCGATCATCTAGTTCCAACCCCCTGCTGTGGGAAGGGACACTATGTTATCTAACTCTCTCTTTTAGCTTGAATCTATCCCCCTTGTCCTATCACTAGAGTCCCTTGTAAAAAGTCCCTCTACAGCTTTCCTGTAGTTCCTTTTCAGGTACCAGAAAGCTGCTATAAGGTCCCTCTGGAGCCTTCTTTTCTCCAGGCTGAAATGAACAATATCTTACCCATGTAAGACCAGAGAGAAATCCGTTACAAACCTACGTGACCAAGAACACCTTCCCATTAAATACTTCATATACCTGAAGCATTATTGAGCAGACTGACTATTATCACCAACCTCAATCCTCTCTGCAAAAAGAACAAAAACTAATCGTACCAGCCAAAGTGGATTTGCAAAGGTCTCCTCAACACACAAATGTATTTGAATGTCTGGGAATCTAAACAAAGAGCTGCCACACAAAACAGCTGGGAAAATGAGAACTCCATTTTCCTGTATATGCAAACAACAGGGGTATTACTGAAAATACAAGATCAAGAAGGCAGGCAACAACTAAAAGGGTTGTTAGAGGAGAAGGACTCAATTGATTCAGTGTTCTGATATGAAAATAGACATTTTCTCTGTATGTTATGAGTCCTGTTGGATTTCCTCCTAAACATTATATGACAAATTACCACTATTTACAAATAAGAAATATGAGACACTGAAGTTTTCCTAAAACAATAGATTTTTTCTTATAGAAACTTTCTTAAGAGTAAAAACATAAACATCCTGAATGTTAAATTCCAGTATATTTGAGGAGATACCAGTTTCTGTTTTGAATTTGGACATGTCTATCACCTGATATCAAATAATACAGCTGTGGATAAATATTCAATTCATGCCTATGATGAACAAGTTAGTCACACAAAACCAAGAAACATATCTATTTCATGTATCAGTAGTCACTGACTTAAAACTCTAACACAATTCTGATTTTACAGTGAAGACTCCAGACGTGTTAAAAAAATACATCATCCTATTTCAGTATTTGTCTAAACTGAATAGTTGTTGGATGCATCCAAAACCCTGAAAAACTGCAAACCCATTTATATTTATGTTAAGTGGGTGCAAGTAAATGAAGCACAAAAAAACCAAGAACTTTTTTTGAGGAAAAAAAAAAAGCACAGCTTTCCTTCAGTGTAATTTATAGCCATGTTTTCCCTAAGAGATAAAATAATGTCATTTCACTCACTCCACAGCAGTTTTGTGATACTTGCAATTGCTTGTCAGTCAAAGCAACTCTAAAGACCGGACAGTTTCTGCTGATATTAATCTGTGTAAGTGGCTTAATAGAGGTTTGTGTCACACAGATTGAACTGTGAATCACCCAAAGCCAAATGCTGTATTATAACACGTTTTGTACAACTTCTTAATTACTCAAATGCAGCTACATGTGTTTTTAATAATTTTTTTTCAGTGCTTCACTTAGCAAAAAAAATGAAACTACATGATTTAAACAGTCTCTACATAAATATATAGAACATCCACAGGAGAACAAACCTTGATAGGAACAACTGAGGGAGCTGGGGCTGGTTAGTCTAAAGAAAAGGAGGCTGAGATGAGACCTTATTGGTGTCTACAGAAACCTAAAAGGAAGTTATAGAGAAGTGGGGCTTCTTCTCACAAGTAACAGGTGACAGGACAAGAGGAAATGGCCTCAAGTTGTACAAGGGGAAGTTTAAGTTAAACATGAGGAAAAATGTCTTCATTGAAAGGGTCATCAGGCCTTGGAACAGGCTCCCCAGGGAGGGGCTGAATTGCTCTCCCTGGACATGTTTCAAGTTGTGGAGATCTGGAGCTCACGGACAAGGTTTAGCAGTGGCCTTGGGACAGCTGGGTTCACAGTTGGACTCAAAGAGCTTAAAGATTTTTTACAACCTAAACATTTCTACATTTGTATGATGTTGTTAATCTTGTATCACAATGAATACCAAATCTACAAGTAAGAAGTAAAGTATGTCCATACCCACATCCTAATACCAAAAAATCCTCAATTATATATGAAGAAACAGAGAACACCGAATTGACTGAAAATTTACATGTTTATGACCTGTTCTTGTTGTGCACAACACCTCTTGCTCACACTACTATCATCCTTGAGTGAGCTCAAAGGGAGTTGCTCTAAGTGAGGGTTTCTGTACATCTCCTTGAATAGGAATACAAACTGACAGAAAAATAACTCCAAATTGCTATAAAATGACTGCTACCTCCAAATGCACAAGCAAATGACATGCACTTTAATGTAACACATTTCTTCTCATTTTGTAGTAAGTTAAAACATACTTAAGGTCTGTATAAAGTGTGCAAAAATGTTCTACTTGTGTTAAGAATGAAACAGAATTATAAAGTTCAAAATCCTTTATCTTTATTAAGCAAATGATGTCCTAAATAATTCCTCAACCACATCATTTGGTTTATGCTTTTTTATTTTTCTCACTGAAGCTATTGTTTAGGGGTTTTTTTATTGAAGTAGTGGACGAAAATATTAAAATTCCTTGTTTAGGATTCGTGCCTTCTTGGCACACAATTTCATTGGAAAGCTGTCACAATGGGATCTGACCACATAATCCTTCCTGTGGAATGTGATTTTCTACATGGGAGCTGCTACATGGAAAGCTAGACCCAGAGCCCATCCACCACACAATTGCACCAGTAGCTATGCATTCTTTGCGAAGTTAAAAACACTGCAGCACTCCAGGGTACAGGAACTCCTCTGCTCTCCAGTGGGATGGGGTGAAAGAGAAGAGCAGTCCTTCTGCAGGAAAACCTGCTATTTGCAAACTAGCAAGAGTCCACTCTCTGTTTCTAGGATTCTACCACTTAACAAGTCTGCAACTCATCTGCAGACAACATCCTGCTGAGTGCAAGCAAAAAGGAGACCACTGCTGCAGCAAAGCTTTTAAGTGTGTAACAGAAAAACACGTCAATTGTGTCATAGAGGAATATAGGTGAATGATGTTTAAAACTTGTGTAGATATGGAACTTTGGGTTTAGTGGTGGGCTGCATAGAATTTGATTAATGGTTCGATCTTGAAGATCTTTTCCAACCTGAATGATTCTATGATGGCATCAGCACAAAACCTAGGCACTACCTACTTCTATGTTTTGTCAAATGGAACTGACTGTCCTGTGTAGGAGACTCAATCAGTGGTTGAAACGAATTTTTTTCTTGTTGGTCGCTGTTTTGAGCTCCTGAAAACCCTTCCAACCCACTTGTGGGTTTCCAGAGAAAGCAGCAGCAGAGGCAGAGAAAGGTAACAGTCTTCTAGAATAAAAGACAGTATAAACACAAGGCAGGAAGTAGATTAGGTTGGTTCAGTGTAAATAACATTTATTTTGTAAGAGTAGTGTCAAGAGAGATGATCTTTCAGCAGTGAGTGCATAGTTTTTGCCTGAGGGAAGCAGATGTTTCATCTGATTCCAAGCTTGTGATCCATTCTGTCAATATAACTTCTGCCTCCTTCAATTTCATTATTTAATTCCCTCCCAAATTAAACCCTAGAGAATTCTGCCAAAGTGAAATTCATTTCTATGTGGAGTAACTAGACTGCTAGGCAGGCAACTTCAGGTGTAACTCAGTGTTCTACCAATCACCACTGTTTTCCAGAACCGCCAGGACATGGATACCATATAGGTTCAGAAAACACATGTTTACAGTTAAGTCATTCTTCATTACTGCATTCAGAAATTAAAATGCCATTTGCTGAATTACCAGCAACACAACTGTAACACTGACTGGAATCTCACTGGACCATTATCCAATGTATGCCAACTTCTTCAACGTCCCTCCAAAGGAAGATAAATCCATTACACATAGGAATTCTGAAAACCCATCCACCAAACCTCTTCACAACTAGGTATCCTTCAAAATCAAGCAAAATTTTAGCACACACAGCCCCAAGAGATCTTTATAATCTGCTCAAAGGATTGAATCCACCTGACCTAAAGAGAATTTATACCCCAAAAAGATGCTGCTGTAAGAATAGATCACTTCTTTGATCAAGACACCACATAATTTTCTTTCTTACCTCAAAAATAACTTCTCACCACACTTACTGTTTCCTTGTCCTGCACTATACTTAGTGAAAATCTATTTGGAAAATAACTTAAAAATGAGAACTTAAACTGGAGGACTATGACATAATTTTCTGTCGTTGTCAGTATGGTTGGACTCTATGATCTTAGAGGTTCTTTCCAACCATGATTATTCTGCAATTCTCCAAATCTTCTCAGTTTAAACTGCAGAACTTTACACAGAGAGATAATTTTTCCCTACAATACAACAATGAGAAGTTATGCAGTCTTCACCATGCTTCCTGCAATGCACCGAATTCTAATAACCAATGGAAACATGTTAAATATGCCAAAGAAATTATACAGTGTATCAGGGTAAACCCCCACTGACAGCCGATAAAATCCATTTACCAACAGGAAAATACATTTCATCAAGAAAAGCTTTAAAAGAAAGAAGCGCATGACTCTGTCTACAAAAATACTGTGAAATAAATGAATGCCATTTTACAAAGTATGCAGGCAGCAGAATAAAGCTGATTTGAAATTAAGAATTCTATGTATAGGAGAGAGTCTGAATAACTATCAACAAAGCATGAGTCCATGCTCCAGAAATTGGTGTTTTATCAAGTGTTTTGCTTCAAAAGCAGCCAAAATGTCAAAACAAAGAAAACAAAGCAACAATAATGCTTCATGATTTAAGAAAAGCTAAAAAGTGAACATGACAAAACTAAAGCAATATGACAAAAAAATAATAAAATATCCACAGTATGGTTCTCCATTTGGTACAGGCAAAGTAAATAACTCCAAGCACCTTCTATCTGATTCATGTGCCAGAGTACTTACACTTTTAAAATACTGTGTAGAAGAGAAAAATTAGAGATGAGAAAACTAAGAATGTTATGCCTGATCCTGAAATACAGCCTACATTAATTTCCTTGGAGTACAAGCTTAACAAGCTTGTTTGTTTTTTTGTTTGGTTTTTACATTTTTTACAAGTCAGCTTACTACAGAGTGACTAAGTCGAAGGATTATTAACCCCAGACAGAATTTACTCAAATACCCTTTAACAGTATGTAGATCACTATTCCAGTTCAGGCAGAGACCACAAGTACACTCGTGTACACGCCTTTTCAGGGATAAGAGTATTCAATAAGCAAACCACTTCACCTTGGGCTGGAGGGAAGGCAAAGTCAACAGTCACTTTTCCAAACCAATTTACATTGAAATTAGGCAACAGAACAGTTCCATAACCATGACTGCTGGCACTCAGAGATGTAATACAGACTAAAAGGTTAAGATGACTTAGTATATATAGAATCATTGAACCGTTTAGGTTGGAAAAGACCTCCAAGACCATCACATCCAACCATTAACCCAAATGTCCCAAGGCCACCGCTAAACCTAAGCTCCAGATCTCCACAGCTTTTAAACACGTCCAGGGATGGCAATTCAACCCCATCCCTGGTTTCTGGAAATGTTCTGTGATGTACTGAGCTAAAGCATCATCTTTAATAGCAGTATCAACTGTCTTTACAGCAGCAGAGGCCTCATCTACACATTGTTGTGTTCTAAAGTTTGAAAACCTACAGCAAAGGACAGTCCCTACAACAATATCACATGAAAAATGAGAAGGGACAGATGAAGGAATGCAAGTCTCAAAGGTATTAGAAAATGGAGCACAACAAAAGGAGTAAAGTGCTTATATTAACTTGGTCTAACACAAAGAGAAGCCTCACTACTTACCTCTGGATCTGCCTCCAAGTGATTTAGTTACCAAACCACAAAATAGCAGAGAAAATAAATAACCTACAGTCTTCAGAGCCTCAAGCCAACACTTCACGCCTAAGTCCTGTCTCAATTTCCCTGTTGAAAAATGTTTGGGGTGATGGGAAAGCAAACTACAAAGTCACTGCCAGACTCAAAGAGAAAAGCAAATATTGGTAAAACACCTCTTTTAGGTTTCTGTATTATGAGGCAAATCAATTAGTTGGAGAGATTCCAGACTTCTGAGATTTGCATTATGGACAGTAATGGGCACATGGCATTGACTATAAGGGTAGAGAGGGATAAAAGCATTTTATAGTGAAGAATATCCTTCCAGGTAAACAAATGTCCCAAATTTATTCCTTAGTCCCATTAAGCTGAAAGAAAAGATCATTCTAGTGACATCCACTTTGGGTGCCAATGTAGAAGCAGCTTTTTCCCAGTGAAGGCACTAACATTAGAGAAGTGTCTTACTATTGGGAACAAGTTATGGTTCCTGGAGTACAGTCCACAAAAGTGCCACTCATCCCCCTTTACACATGACATTCAGCTTTCTGTTTCCACTGAAATTACTCCTTACTTTGAAAATGTTAACACCTTAGGTTTCTTCCCCAAAACGTATCTTAATTTCAAACATCACTTAGAACAGACAACAATTCATCTCTTCCAATGCTTTCCAAAGTACCAAATCTTTCTATCCTCTGGAGCTCTGGGAATTGTGTGGCTGTACCTATATATGTGCTCTAGTTTAGGTGGACCAGCCATCTTCAGCTGTCCTCCCTCAGCACATATGTGTGTTTTTATGGACAAGTTTTGGAATCTTTTTAAAGGAGACCCAGTCAGAAGCTCCAGTGTACTATGATAGGGACACTGGGGTCACATAGAATCACACAAAATGTTAATGGTTAAAAGGGACCTCAAAAGGTTATCTAGTCCAACCCCCTGGCCAGAGCATAATAAGCCTACATCACCTTGTATTGCTAGGCAATGTACTAACCAGCAATGACTGAGCCTTCTAATAACTGTAAAGAAATAGAGGTTGAGGGGAGACCTTACTGCTGTCTACAACTACCTGAAAGGAGGTTGCAGAGAGGGGGGGGCTGGTCTCACAAGTAACAAGAGACAGAACAAGAGGAAATGGCCTCAAGTTGCACCAGGGGAAGTTTAGGCCGGACATAGGAGAAACTTCTTTATGGAAAGGGTCATCAGACCTTGGAACAAGCTGCCCAGGGAAGGAGTTGAATCCCTGGATGCGTTTAGCAGATGGGTAGATCTGGATTTTAAGGATGTGGTTTAGTGGTGGGTTTGTGGCAGTTGGGTTAATGGTTGTACTCTATGATCTTGGAAGTCTTATCCAACATAAATGATTCTACAAAATCACATCTCTGGTGAGAGCATTCCATCTAACAGTCCAAACTAAAAGTAGTGTGAGGTAGAATCCCTAAGCAAAACTGTTACAGTGCAAACCTATAAGCCTTAGCACCAACTGCTTTGATCTAATGATCTGTTTCTGCTTGCCAAATCACTTGCTTCCTCTGACATGAACTGAGTGTTCATCACCTCTCAGAAATGTTTTTAATGCTCAACAGAATTCAAGTCATATGTTACAGTTCTCCAAAGTAAAACTCTCCTAGGTGAGAGAAGCAAAGTGATTGACATTCCAATAAAGAACAAAGAATACAGCAACAACTATTTTGTTTCCTGTCACTGAATTAAAAGAAAAATAAATCAGATTTTGGTGGCAAATTCTGAATCAATTTGTTATTAACATAATGTTGCTTGCTTAGGTAATTACTAGATAATATTTAGCAAGGAACAATTGACAACATGAAAAAGAATAATAATTAAGAAAGTAATCAATGAGAATTAAGAAAATAACCCTAAAATATTGTCAGTTATAGTCACTGTCAACATGGAAGAAAAGCTGTGCAGCAACTAATTAATGTTTTGAGTATTAAGAAAGTTTGATTCACCATTTCAAACATGTAGAAATGTCTTTTTCTTTTGTCTGTCAGTAAGACAGAAATGTTTTGTGTGCACAGCGAGAGTCTATGAGATGACAAAATCCACTGAGTGATCCCAATCCTGCTCACTGGAGTCCCAGGCATCTGCCAAATGCAGCCACTGCCATAAATAAGTCAAGTGAGATTTGACTAATCAATTCCTTCTGTGACATCTCATTCTGTAAAACATTTCCTCAGATAATTTACAACTGTATTAAAGCTCTAGATATTAATTCTGCCCCAGATAGATTGCATTTAGACAGTTCATCAAAACCACTTGAACTTCAAAGGCCGTATGATACTACTTAGTAGTATTATAAATATTACTATTATTACATACATGATTATATGATTTAGAAATACACCAGCTGGAAGTCTGGTTCTTCCCTATTACATAACCCCACTTTTTTCTAAATAAAAAAATAATTAATTCCTTTCTATAAACTTTATATATCTGACATATCACAACAAACCCCCAAATCAGCCATTACATTTGAAACTTTTAATGAGTTTTTGTAAGCATCCATTAAAGCACAGTACAACTTGTTCAACCCAACGTGTTCTTACCTGTAAAAGGGATTTAACAGTATCTGTCTTTGAAATTTCATTGTTATAAACTATTCATAGAAAGAAGTTTCCAATGTTATAGAGCACCTACATGAAAGTATCTCCCGAAAACATTCTGTCTAAGGAGAATGTAGTCCTGTATGTAGGAGGGTACAATTATGCGCTCACCCAGAAAAGAGTTCCACACCAGTAGAAGACTAAATACTTCATCTTTAGTGTTTTATTGTCATATAGGAAAGCCCACTTTGTACCACTTCATTTGGAACCATACAATGAGCAATGCAAGCATAGTCTGGCCATCTTAAAACAACTAAGAGATGATGTTCAGTGAGTGTCAACAGGATTTAAAAAAAAATAAGAAATTAACAGGTAAAATACTTATCATGATTAAAACAAAGTAAAAAAATCCCGATTTGTTCAGCAGCAGGACATGACATTTCTTGCACTGAGGGACTTCAATCCACCTGTCACTTATAAACAGTGAAGCTTTAGGTTAGAAAAGAAAATCTCACAATAAAACACATACATAAGCAACACACTGATTCAGGTAGGATAATTTAACTAAGCTCTTACACTTATGAAGCATAACAATGGCAACTTCTCTGTCACTCTGGAGAGCAACGATTCAGTAAACATACCACCTCAGTTCTGAAGCACCTTCATACAGAGATTTTGAAGTAAAGCAACTGTATTATTAAACATTGCACCAAATATGCATTTAGTGTTTAAAAAACACAACCTAGATTCAGCCAGGCTCCTCGAAAGCAAAGCAGTACTGTTCACATGGCACCATTAAATCCGACATCAGACAAAGGCATTCACACATGGTAACACGGAGTTTGCAATCCCAGCATCGGGATTAACAAGAGTTTGCGTGTTTTTTTACAATTCCCAATCAGGTCTGTTCCCTCCCCCGGGCTGTTCAGAGAATTTAGAGCATGTTGTTAACAAATTCTTAAGAATATCAAATATACAACCTCAGACCTAGGCAAACCTTAAAAGCGAACTAATAAAATGAAAGAAAAAAATAAATTAGGCGGCATTCATCTCACTTCCCCAATTTCCAAAAGCAGCACTTCACCGTGGAAAGAGCCCTATTAGCTTTGCTGTGACACGGATATTCCCGCACCTTGGGATCCTTTTCCTGGGAACCCCCCAAACTGCAGCCGCTGCTGCCACCTTTAGGCTCCCCCGGAGGTGGCTCTGGTGAAATGTGCAGCGACTGGGATCAACACCAGGTGTCCCCACTTCTGTCCACTTTTTCCATCCAAGTCTACTCTTTTTGAGCATCTTCATATTTAAAAACATAAAATGCGTTCGCTGGAAAAGTCCCGAGTGAGACCACACTGGGTGATCCGGACACAAACTGACCAGTGAGAAGCACCAGCGTTGGTAATTCCACTTTCTCCATTCAACATATCCAACTTAATTAAACAGTGGAGAAAGTAGGTGTCGGTTGACAAAAGTTTTCTCACTTTTAAGGAAAAAGATTAGAAACATTTTTTTTTTTGCAGATGTCACCTTTCTCTCTGCAGCCACTACCTTTAATCCCGGGAATCACAATCTGAATCACCCATATTTGAACTCACACTGGTATTATTCCTTAATATGTACGTAACAAAGTCAAATTTAAACCAGACTTAATGCCTTCAATGTAATTAATTAAAGCTAAATGTAATTAACTAAAGCTAAGCAGACACTGAATGCCATACACCTCTCTATCAGTTTGATGAAAGCATATTAAAAATAACAAGAATAAGGTCTTTAAAAGAGCCTTATTAAAGTTGTCATTTTGCAAAGATGCATTTATAGATACACAAATGTACGTATAGGTATACAGATAGGCTGTGATAGGAATAAATATTATTCATGACACGTAGTACCCAAAAGAAATTACAAAAGCAGGAAAGAAATAGAAGGAAATAGTCTTTCTTCTAGTGGCGAGGGAAACATACCCTTTATCTTGCCTTCCAAGTTTGTGATTCAATCAATTAAAAAGATGACTTCAGCATCTTAAAACACTTTATAGAATCATCAGGGATCGGAAGGGACCTTGAAAGATCATCTAGTCCAATCCCTCTGCCACAACAGCATCACCTAGACCAAGTCGCACACGAACACATCCAGGTGGGTCTTGAACGTCTCCAGAGAAGGAGACTCCACAACCTCCCTGGGCAGCTTGTTCCAATGCTCTGTTACCCTCATTGTGAAGAAGTTCCTTCTGATATTTATATGGAACCTCCTCTGTTCCAGCTTGCACCCACTGCCCCTTGCCCTATCACCAGATGACCTTAAGAAGAACCTGGCTCCATCCTCCTGACACCCACCCCTCACATATTTATAGACATTAATGAGGTCACCCCTCAGCCTCCTCTTCTCCAATCTAAAGAGACCCAGCTCCCTCAGCCTTTCCTCATAAGGGAGGTGCTCTACTTCCTTCAACATCTTTGTTGCTTTACATTGGACACCCTCTAGCAGTTCTGTGTCCTCCTTGAACTGAGTGGCCCAGAACTGAACACAATACACCAGAAGCGGTCTGACCAGTGCAGAGTAGAGGGTGAGAAGAACCTCCCTTGATCTGCTAACCATCCCCTTTCTGATTCCCCCCAGGATGCTGTTGGCCCTCTTGGCCACAAGAGCACATTGCTGGCTCACAGTCATCCTACTGTCCTCTAAGACACCCAGGTCCCTTTCTCCTACACTGCTGTCCAACAGGTCAGTCCCCAACCTATACTGGTCTCTGGGGTTGTTTTTGTCCAGATGCTTCACTTCACTGGTTGACACTTATTTTCCCCACTCATTTGAAAGAAAACAAAATCCAAACACACACACACAAACATGACAGACTACATGACTGATTGTGTCTGACTCAGTGTAGAACAACAGTACTAAAATAATTGGACATGGAACCAAAAGAGTGGCCATGCTAGTGGCTCAGGGAGTGGTGGGTATGGAGACAGGACACGAATTTGTAGTGAGGAGCTAAGATCCCTTTAGGTGCAGGTAGATGTTAGACCCACTTTGCTGTCACATCTCACCAGCTTTGAGTCCTTTCTCTACCTGAACATCCTGGAGAGCAATGGGAGGTTGGACCAAGCACTACTGTAAAAGGTATACTAGTCTTCTCCCCTCCACTGGTGTAACATCACAGAATCATTCCCTGGCATCCCCAGCTTGCACTAAAATAAACACAAAATATAAAAAACCAAGCATAACTCACTTTGTCAAATAAATACTGTTTTTTAACTATAAAGTTAAAAACATAGCCTGATGTTCTCTTCTCTCTCCCACTAGTGTTTCTCTTTGGATTAATTATCATTATTAAGATTAATTCCCTTCCAGGTTGGAAAATAAGCACATTGAAAACTGTTTTTTAAATTTGTCAAAGTAAAGAAAACCTGTTCCCTAACATGCTGCTGGTTTAGACAGAAGAGAGAAATCCAGTAAATAAAGTTTTTCTGCCAGTAATACTCATAATTTTACAACAGTTCATATTTCCCTGTGCTTTATGAATGGATATTGCTTCATAATATGACATTAAAGTATCTTGAACATCTCTAATAGTATCAAGCTCCAGGTGCTCAAGTGTTCAGTAACCAGATATGTCATGGACATTACAACATATGATTTCTGTGCCCTTCAGTGAATCATCATATAGATATGAACTGCTGATTATCCTCGGCATAGTTTGAATGATCTCTCTCATGGCCAGAATCTTGCCTGTCTTGCACCCATAGTTCAGTCAGACCAAGCCAAATCAAACGTAATTCTGCAAAATTGCCTAAAAACTCACCAAATTGATAGATTAAAACATTTAATTTTTTTTCACCAGAAGAACCCAATTTGAATCCAGTCCTCAAGAAATGTAAAACTATTATATTTCCCTTCGCATTATACATCTCCCGTAGCCCTTACGGTCTTCTATTTTTCTATTGAAATCATGTAATTAAATAACAGGCATAAGATTACTTGACTTACTTTGCAAGGATAGGTCATCCCTAACAGTTTGATGTGATTATGAAGCCCTGTATCTTCAAAGAGACAAAAAAATAAAAAAATACAATACTCAAAGTCAATTATTTCCTGTAATCTCCCCATTTATTTAACATGAGGACATAACACAACGCACATTAAAACTAAGCTACATCTATTCACATGCCACACTAAGTTACTAAAAGAATAAATTGATTGAAAGTATGCATTAACATTATAACTCACACGTGCTGCAGGTCCCTTCAGGTTACTTTAGAATATTAATAGCTAAAGGAGAACCACATTGATCAGGATTTGCATCATTTTTATTTTCAAAATGTCAGCGCTTCAGAGAATTATTAAATGCCCTGTACTTCGCCTTCAGAGCAATATGTTTCTAGTCTTGAAGTGCTATAATTTTGAATGCACTTGGTGTAAAAAGTTCTACTAGTGTGTTTTTCCTTGATGGCAGAGCATGACATTATATTCAACATTAACATTGCAGACCTACAGCACCTTTTTTAAAAGAAAGAATATTTTAAAGGTGAAAATATAATTAAGTGAAAATACAGACTATCTTTAAATCCCCTTTTAAACATCAATTACAGGCCACAACTCATTTTTAATACATCTTGACCTCGTCAAAAATACTCTCTCCCAAAAAAAAAGTGCTACTAGTTCCAGATATTTTAGCCAAAAACCTTACAATTCTTGTTAAATAAAAAAGACTGAATTTATGATGAAGTTCCAGCACAAAAAGGTTTCAATTAACATTTATTTCCCCAGAGTTTGCAGATGTCACTTTTAATATTTCTCTATATACTACAGATGATTTAAAGTTGTTCAGTTGTTTTTAATAACCCGTTAAGTCAGAATGGGAACATTTTAACCTGGCTTTCCTAGAAGTGCATTCATGTCCCAGATGAAAACTTTCTACTCTGCATTTTGGTTAAAACCAGATTGTTAGAAAGTCACAGACCTCAGAGGAAATGGTAGGAATTACTCTGCATTTCCTTGTATAATTTCAAATTCTGGTAATGGTGCAGGTTGACATGAAAAAAGCCTTACCACTTTAACAAGAGCTCCTCCTATTCTCTAACCTCCTTTCTTTCACAGAAATACCCAAGGCTTTTACACCTTCTTTTCCTTTTGGTGGGCAATGCAGTACGCAATTTTCAAAGCTCCATGTCACTCCTCCAAGTCTTAGTCGCCTTTGAGTCTGTTCCCAGCCAATCACCAATACAACAGGTCATGATGATGAATGAGAGATCTGACCCAGAGTCAATGCCCTCAGCCACCAACTTACACTGGAATGACAAGTTAGGTGTATGCCTGGAATTCCCCATCAGGACCTATCATCTTAATAAGCTCTGTCACCTGTAGCATCTCATCCCCTTTCCTAGTCAAGCCATCCCCTGCTCCAGTTTATAACAACTGCTAAACTTGGTGTTAGCTTGCATGATATCATTTCTTTCTTCAAAACACCTGCATCTCTCTTCACCATTCCTGCCCCTCAGTTGTTTGCTAGTCTGAGTCTACAACGGGTCTTTTTTAAATTCCTTTCTACATGACTATGATTTCACAGATCTGCCCTGAGCCAGGAAATACATTTCACTCTTCAAGTAACTATGGTAAATGGTTGTGATGTCCAAATGAGGAGCCAGTGGGCTTCCAGTCCCTCTGTTTCTTGTGATGGGTAGTTCTGACCCTTAAAGACCATACATTCTACAGGACAGTGTAAAAGTCAGTCAGAATTGTCTCAACATGGTCAACATGGACTAGGATACTAAGGTACAGAACTGGACACCAACACACAAGAAAGTACCCTGAAACTAATCAAACTATTGTAACAGAAAGAGCGAGGAACACCAGTGCAACAGTTAATTGCATGGTGCTATTTCCCTGCTACCTGGCATGTAACAGATAACATCAGATTGTCAAGGAAGATTGATCACCAAGCGCCGCCACCTTGACATCAACAAAGAAATCTGGAACTTTGGACATTGCCCATTATAATACCAGAACACACCTCCTGGCCAAAAGCTACTTGCCTCCAGGGAGAACAGGCCCTTGGACCTTCCTCCTTGGACAAGTTGAGAAGGTGGAGATAGGCAGACCTCCATGGAACAGAGGTAGAACAAGGTGTGTTGCTTGGCATAAAACATGGGTTCTTAGCAACCAAGTTTGTGGGCAAGCATTCAGGAAAGCTTTTAGAAGCTTTCCCCACCAAGATTTATCTGAAAAAACAGAAGGCCAGTGTAACACTGCCTAGAAGATCACAAGGCCAATGAATGCTGTCTAGGACCCTGCAGTAATAGCTACTACCCTCTTTCCCCCCCTTTACTTTACTCTTTCTCCCTTTTCCATCACTCTTTTTCTCTCTATTGTAGCCACTTTACAGATAAAACAATAAAAGCACACTTTTGAATTGAAGTGAAACCCCTAGGCATGGTTGCAGAGCAGTAGCTGTGGTCTATCTTGACTTCAGGAAGGCATTTGACACAGTCTCACATAGCATCCTCGTGACCAAACTGAGGCAGCGTGGACTGGATGATTGGGTGGATTGTGAACTGGCTCAGGACAGAAGCCAGAGTGTAGTGCTTAATGGGACATAGTCTAGTTGAAGGCCTGTATCTAGTGGGGTCCCCCAAGGATCAGTACTGGGACCAGACCTATTCAATCTATTCACTGATGACTTGGATGAGGGATTAGGGTGCACTGTCAGCAAGTCTGCTGATGACACAAAGCTGGGTGGTGTTGCCGACACCCCAGCAGACTGTGCTGCCATCCAGCGAGACCTGGACAGGCAACAGAGCTCGGCACAGAGAAATTTCATGAAGTACAACAAGTGCAGAGTCTTGCATCTGGGCAAGAACAACCCCAGGGACCAGTATAGAGCAGTGTAGGAGAAAGGGACCTGGGGGTCCTAGTGGACAGCAGGATGACTAAGAGCCAGCAATATGCTCTTGTGGCCAAGAGGGCCAACAGCATCCTGGGTGGGTGGGGATCAGAAGGGGGGTAGTTAGCAGATCAAGAGAGGTTCTTCTCCCCCTCTACTCTGCACTAGTGAGACCACATCTCAAGTATTGTGTTCAGTTCTGGGCCACTCAGTTCAAGGAAGACACAGACCTGCTGGAGGGTGTTCAGTGTAGAGCAACAAAGATGTTGAAGGAAGTAGAGCACCTCCCTTATGAGGAAAGGCTGAGGGAGCTGGGTCTCTTTAGATTGGAGAAGAGGAGGCTGAGGGGTGACCTCATTAATGTCTATAAATATGTGAGGGGTGGGTGTCAGGAGGATGGAGCCAGGCTCTTCTTAAGGTCATCTGGTGATAGGACAAGGGGCAATGGGTGTAAGCTGGACCATAGGAGGTCCATATAAATATCACAACGAACTTCACAGTGAGGGTAACAGCATTGGAACAAGCTGCCCAGGGAGGTTGTAGAATCTCCGTCTCTGGAGATGTTCAAGACCCACATGGATGTGTTCGTGTGCGACTTGGTCTAGGTGATCCTGCTGTGGCAGGGGGATTGGACTAGATAATCTTTCAAGGTCCCTTCCGATCCCTAATGATTCTATGATGTGCATTTTGGACTTTGAGATTGCAGTAAATAGCCTACATGAGTTCACTTGTGTGGATTGTGACACACGGCTATGGGTCTGGTGGTTATTTAAGACAGTACATGCTATAGGCTGTTCTAGCAACTGTCTCCCACACAGTGGACAGTAAGTGGAAGCTCCTCTAAAACTGTCAAGGTAGGTGACTTATGTTGCAAAGTCAAGACAAAAACTCAATCCACCAGGGACCAAGTGAAGAAGCACAAATGCAACCTTAGTGGTTGAAGTTTCTGCACACAATTCTCCTGCAATGCTAAACAGTCCAAAATGGTCTTTTTTGCTACACGTTTGCTTCTGTTAAAAAGAGACAGAGACAATAATGTACTGAACTCACAGGGCTCTATATTAAAGGTTGAGGCTTGCGTCTGATGTTACTCTGAAGTCTGATCTTGCCTTTAGTTAAACAGGCACGAAATATTTTCCCAACCTGCTGCTTCCTGCTGTTACAGTTCAGAAAACGCAAAAAGGTTAAGGGACAGACCTATCCCTTAGACATATTCCTTTAATTTTCATCCTTTCTCTAAGACTTACAGAAATATTTTTACTGACAATTAGATCCTCCACAAAAAGCACCAGAGGAACCTGCAACCCGAGGCTGTCCAGTATCTATTATTCTTTCCTCTTTCTTAGTACACAACAATAACTTGCTTTGTGTTTTTTTTCTTAGGATTTTGTCAAAATATTTCATTTCTGGACTTTCACTCCTATTCTTACCTTTTTTTTCATTCACTCCTACTCTTAAATTTTACACACAGTACAAGCATACCAGTACAAGATGACATCAGTAATTAACAGGCATCTGTCCCAAAACAGAAAAAAACCCCTGTAACTACCCTTGAATGTTCTCCACTCTCTGAGTTATTTTTATAAATATTTTTCTAATTAAGCAGAAGCTAAAGGACAAATTCATATTTTCATTGTCAGGAAAGTAAACACATATCAATCAATAAGATTATGCTACACCAAACCAACTTCTATCAATGTCTCTATGCAAAACATCAAGGCTAGTCAGACACTGAAAGACAAAAAAAATGCAAACATCCATTTTGCCTGAAGGAAAAGAAATATTGCTTGTTTAAAGTCTGTCTTTTCAAAATGTGCTGAATTTCAATGAGTTTATGGAGACAACTAAAAATAAATTGCCTACACAAAAGCATCATGAAGAAAAAAGCTGTTTAACTTAAACCTAATGTGTAAAAACGGAAAATATGGTGATGATTTGAAGGCCAGATAACCAAGAACCACAACTTTTTATCAGATATATGAAAAATTCCCTTATCTTTAATCTATGCATTTGGGTTATGCAATACTACAGTATTTCTATCACATGCGAGGTCTCCCTAGCTCCTGACAAGCAAAAGGAACCTACTCAAAAGAAGCTAAATCAAAAGCTTTACACTTTGGTGTAGAGTAAAATATACTGCAAATTAAAATATATTAAAGAAGTAAAATATGTTATTTTATATTAAAATAATCTGTCTTTTCAAGACAAAAATATTTTATTTATAATAAAATATATTTAAAATACGTTAAGAACAAAAATATATATTTAAATATGTATTTTAAAAAACAGTATTTTGAGGAGTAGACTGAAAATTAATTGTTCTTCTAAATGTAAATGCATGTTCAGCTAAATCTGGCCACCTACTTAACTAGTATCTGTATCTGAGGCAACAGTGCCTAGGTATAAGCACAATAATGACAACACTTTATTTTCATCTTCTTGTGGTGTCAAGGACAAAATTCTCTGCAGAATTAGATGTACATAAACATCGCCATTTTTCTAACTTACCTTCAGAGTATTTCTACAACTCAGTCATTTGACTTATTTTAATTCCTGCAAGATTATAAAGAAAATGTAGGAGCAGTGAAGGATGTTTAACTGGCAGTAGAAGAATACATCATACATTTCAATTAAGCAATACTATCCTTTTCAGATTCTGCTTTTTTTTTTTTTTTGCATATCCTATACAACCCTAACATCACATAATATATTTAATTGTTTCTGAATGAACCTCTCGATGCTTTATTCATGTTTGCATCTTAATGGCATTTTTTTCTCCCTCAAACCTGTGGAGTTTACAGAAGAAAATTAAACAAAGAAGTATTCTCCTTTCCCTGATCTTTGTCCTGATCATGAAGATTTTCAACAGTATTAGTCTCACACGTAGCAAATTACTGCTTGTTAACTACTACTGCCAGCCGTTAAGGCTACGTCTGCCTTACAGTATCGGTTTGACCCAGCTTCTAGTGCTTAATGGTCCTCTAGGCTAAAAGGGAAAGCTGATCCATCAGGCTTACATTAGCATAGAATAACACTCAATGCTTATTGATGTGCATGCAGTGTGTAACTACCACCCCTGGCACCCAGCTCAGTCCATTATTTTCATTTTATCTCAAGTCATTTGTATGGTTGTCTGCCCCAGTTAAAGCTCCATCAAGACTGGTACTTAAATGAATTTGTGAGAAAGAAGACAAATGCCCCCTGAACTTCCCGAGCACTTTTCTAGCAGGAGTTGCTGCTGTAAAATATACTACTACTGTTAGGTCCACTTAGTGAGTATATCTTAAGTAGGGAAGAAAAATCACTTAGAAGTCTATCGGCTAAGAGACTGATGATTAAATGTCGAGGGTGGTAGAGAGCATGAGCAGTCTGTGACTGTTTGGGGTGTTATTTTTTCAGCGTGATCTTTTTAAAATGCTGCTTTGATTCTGCTCAGATGTCATTCAGGGCAACTTCAACATACTGGTTTACGCATCTTGCTGTAATTGATCACTATGTATTCAGACTAAAAATCTGCTTTAATCACACGGCAAAATAATTGCATCATTAACAGAAAAAAAATTTGGAAAAAGGCACGTGATGTATCAATATCCTAAAGGAAAATCTTTCTGAAAACTGTCACTAGCTTTGGAACAAAGCAAGTTTGTGGCAAACTACTTGGCCACAAAACACAATCACTGCAACAAACACACACATGAATAGTCCAATATTCACAAAACACTATAAAGAAAATCACAGAACAGTTTCTCAAGTTTCACTTAATGTTATCTTGCAAAATGTAGAAAAATACTCTCAAGTTTTTGCATTTTCCAACATATTTCAAGCTTCTAGGCACAAATACCATTGCAGATATTAATGACCCTTTTCATTAAGTTGTTTTTCTTAATGTCCAGGCTAAACTTCCTCTGGTGCAATCTAAGGCCATTTTTTCTTGTCCTATTCACTTGTGACTTGGAAAAAGTGACCAACCCACATCTCTCTACAATCTTCTTCCAGGTAGTTGTAGACAGCAAGAATGTTTTTGTTGAGGAGAGGGCAAGATCCTTCTTTTTGTAGTGCTCCTGCAACACAGGGAAACCCATAAAGTTGGCTGGTCTCAAGCAAACTGGGTAATGCCCCTTTTACTCCAGTGCGCCTCCAAGACATAGCTGAAGCAGGAGGTTGGTCAGTACTCATTCCTGTTCTCAGGAAGACAAAGCAGAAATAGAATTGTATTTTGCGTGTTGAGTTTGAAGGCTGATGTGTTAGGAGTAGCTCGAAGTTAATGTCTTTGTCAGTTTAAGGGCATTTAAGAAACTTTTTTAAGTTTTCCAGGAAAATCAGAACTGCCAGGGATTTACAACACTACTGTAGGGGTTCCTCTCCTTCAAGGAAGATTAAAACACACATATGAACATTTAGTTTTGCACAATGGCGACCACACTTGGCCAGTGCCAAGTGAAGCAGTGATGTTACGTGGCAGTAGATGGGTGGAAGCTCAGCCTAAAGCAGAATGACAGCACAGTCCTCTTCCAGCATAACTGCTTGTGAGCTATCACACAGTGCTGGTATTTGCTCTTTGGAGAGAGACAGGACGTGAATTATGTGCCCATCACAATAGGGATTTGTGCTGTGATTACAGTGGATGCTGAAAAGAATGATTGAGAAGCTGTTCCACAAGCGCAGAAATAACCAGAGTAGTCGTTTCTGAAAAGTAACAGCACAGGCTCTATTCAGGCAACATTCACAAGAAAGTGGAAACAAGATCCAGAAGTGCTGTTGCACGTTTGATAGCTTGGCTTATATTATACCACTAACCTAACTGATTCGGGAGCTTTCATTTCTGATTCTTTATCCACTTGTCCTTTGCTTTAGATTTTTCACACACCGACACTCAAGAGAAAATTACACCTCAGCCACTCACACCCTGAGATGGACTTAATGAATGCGCTGGTGACTGGCATGGAACGGTAGAGGGGAAAAGCTGGGCCATTCAGTTAAGGTAGTGACTATTACGGAGTACAGAATTCACTGTTAAGCTCCTCTGGTCACAGACTCTTACAGACACAGTGTTATTATACATTGTCTCAGATGAGAGGGCAGAATTAAAACGTGCTCAGTCACTGACCACAAGGCATTGCATTTCCATACTATGAAAACTGACTGTTGTCTTGCTATACAAGTTGACCACATCATCATATTCCTCAATCTCAGTCAATCTTTGCTGGTTTAGAAAGAAAGGAAGCTATACCTGCTAAAGTCAGACTAACAAAAACTTAAGAAACAGTTACTGTAGTTTAAATTCTATCCCACCGGTGCGTGAGGTCTTTTACTAGGTGTCCTAATCAGCAAGAGGAATACTGAAAACAAGGGTCACAGCATGTAGCAAAAATGGTTTCAGAATAAGGAGAGATTTAAGAAAGGAATCATTCCAGAGGGATTGGATGGGATGTGGAATGCAGAAGTGTTAATAAAGTGTTAGCAAGAATTTGGACCAGAGATTACTGAGAGCAGAGAAATGGATTTAATGGTTGAAAGTGAGATGTAAGTCAGCAGAACTGGTTGTTTAGAAGATTCACTTCACTTGAGAACATAGAGGCAGATTTATGTCTGTTTACTGCAATAATTCTGGAAAGGAAGCCTGAAAAGATATGGAATCATTTCTAGAACTGGTCACAATCAGAGTTATGAATATCCCACAGATATCTGGGAATCTGGGATCGTCTTATCTAATAAACTTTAGTGAAAACAGTTACTCTTTACCTCATATACCTACGAACCTGGAAGGGAAGTTTAGGTTCTAATGAGGAATCTGTATGATGCCCTGGAAGGTGGCTAATAAGTCTAGAAAGAAGTTGGAAGAAAAAAAGTCATGAGGGTGACATGGCATTTAGTCTTGTACAGTCTGAGTAAGCTCAAAAAGAAAGGAGAAGACAGCTGACCAGTGTTACTAGGTGTTCAAGAATCATATTCCAACAATCCAGCAAGACGGAACAGCATACGCACAAGAGATAATTCCTGCAAAAAGGGTTTTCCTTCTCCATGCCCTAAAACTTGCTTACTAATGATCCCGAGTTACCCTTGGGACTCTTGCTTTTCACAGCAGTTTTCTTGCACTTTTAAAATGTATTTATCCTAGAAGCTGGTCCATCTTGGAACCAGCTGCATTGGCTCTATCAGACATGGTGGAGGCTTCTCGCATCTTCCTCCAAAAGCCATCCCTACAGCCCCCACCATTATCAAAATCTGTCTGCACAAGCCCAGTCCATGCTGTTACTACAGGCTGTTTAAGAAAGTCCTGAGCAAACAACACTTCACATGGACAGAGAGAAACCACAATATTATTCATTTCCCAATGCAGTAGCCAAGTGAGATAAGGAAAATGATAGATGGGAGTCTGGCCTGAATTTATAGATTTCTACCACAAAATACGTGCAATTTGACAGCTACCTTCTCTGTCCCTTCTCTTAGTTTCCTATTGATTCATACTTAAATCCCTCTTGATGGGTTTACAGAGCTACAGTGTTCACTTACTAAACGGAAAGCTAAAAAAAAAAAGTTTGTGATTATAAATTCAATTCCAGTACATTTTCTCCCTTACAATTTCAACCTATTTTTATTAATCACTGACTTCTCACAGCAAATCTTCTCCCAAGACAGGAGTGCAGGTTTCAGGATTTGACAAAACGCAGCTTTAATTCAAGCACTTCAATAAGTATTCAGTAAATTGAAGCAAAAAAATAAAATAAAACAAGCTTGCTCCATGAAGTCCATGATATAAATTTCTTTAACCTAAACTGAAATCCGCTCTCTCTACCTAAGATGACAAAAATTACACCACTGGCTGAATTTCCTTGCCAAGCTGTCAACTTGCATTTCTTCTGTTTAAAAATAGCTGTTCATTACATTCTGTAATGGGCTGTCAAAGCGCTACAGCACTGAACCTATATCATATACAGAAGCAATTGGGCAATGTCCATTATTATGTTTAGATTACCAGCATTTTTACCAGACCTCTGGGCTAATTTTAAATGAGATGGTTGACTTGAACTAAATCAAAACCAATTTTATTTCACTTTAAAGCTCCTGCAAAATTTTTCTATTTGTACTTGACTAATTTGGTCCTTACTGGAAGTAAAACAAAAGATCTACCAAATACAAACCCAAGGTATATTCATCCTTGCATTTGTATTCATGGATGTATTCATTCTAAACAATATACAAATAATAAAAATACTCTATTTGCCAAATTAAATAATATTCCCCATGGTATGAATTTGGTATTGTTGCTCCTCTGAATATGTAATAGGTTGTTAGCAAAGAAATCATGCCTGACGCCTATAGACAGTAATATTTTAGCACGGTGAAATAATTAGAGATGTTTTTAAACTAATAAATGCATAACCTGTCTTAATAGCCCAAAATATAATTTAGCATGCTATAAAAAAAACCAACAAACAAAACAATCAACTATAAAAAGGTATCTAGAAACCGCACTTGAAATAACCTTACACAGCAGGATGTCATAAACCTACAAGCATGCCAGAATGAGTCACTGATACAAAAAAACCCCAAAGATTAAAACAGGATCTGATGACTCGCAAATATAAATAATCAGTTCCAGGTCCAGATTACTGATTTTCATTAAAAAAACACCAGAATAAAGGAGGGAAAAAACCCTGAACCTATGAAAAGCTTGCTTTGTGATCAAGTTTGCCACACTAGGTTGCACTATCTCCCCAAAAATACTGATTTTAATTATTACCATATTTAATATCTTCATACATGACACAGATGAAGCCAACCATGTCCTGGGTTGTGTGTCCAGCAGCCTGGGCAGCTGCTAAAGGGAAGGGATTCTGCCTTTAGTGAGACACCATCCTGCAGTAAGAGGTCCACCTCTGGACATTTACTATCATTATTTGTTTATGCCAATCAAAGCTAAATATTTGAAATACATAACATTTTCAGCTTGGCAGCTCTAGAATTTTCTCATTTAAATCCTCTTTTTACACTATTTAATAAAAAAGGGCAAAACTCCAGTATGTTTGTTCAACAATTGCAGAATAAACCAAAGATTCACTTTTGAATATTGCATCATTAAAAAAAAAAAAATTAAGTACAGATGCCTTTAAAACCTGCTTGTCACCAATCAAGCCTGGGCTGTTCAAGGATTGCCTAATGTTCCACCTGTTCTTCTGAGGAAACAAATTTCTATCATAAGGGACACGACTACTTATCACTTCTTACTTGATACCATCACACAATGATGGCAAAGCTGTCCAAACTCTACCTCAAATTTATTCACTTTTGTACAACTACTGATAGTGTTCTGGGTAAGAAGCATGAGACCACACTAGTCTTTTAACGTCAAAGTTATGTAAATTTCCCTAAATACTCATGATAATCAGCCTGGAATCCACCATAACAATACAATTCTCATCTGGCTTAACAACTTGTTTGACAGCAAACGGATCATCAGTTGAGAATCCTGGAGTGTCTAGTGTCAAATAGCGGCTACCAGCTCCACAGTAAGACATGACACACTGTAACACCTCCAAAGAGGCAGCTGTGATCTACCATGTCAAAAACTCCAGTCAAGTAGGTTGTCAAGGTGCACAAGGGCTCTCTGATTTTGGAGACATCTTAAAGTATCAAAGCTCCTCATCTATGAAGATGGAAATCAGCTTAAACAACAGAAGAGTTTGACTGTTGTTAAAACACTATGTTAAATAAACAAAGGAGGACAGGTGTATCCAAAAGTTTGTGAAAAAAATACAGACAGGTATGTCTACCAAAAACCAAAAAAATAATTGTGGGCACAACAACAGTTTTTCTGATACTTTTGATGGATCTTCTTTAGTTGTTTTGGAAATTGCCAGAAAACAAGGAAACAAAGGCTGAAGTTGCCATAAAGTCAAGGCATCCTCAAATACACACACACTAAAATACTTCTTCTCCCCAGTAATCTGTAGTTTAGGAAGGTAAGTGATGGCTAATGCTGTCACATCGCACAGTATAACCATTCCCCAGTGACTGATAAGAGAAGGGATTTCTGATGGATTAGCTAGGTATGCTGTGCCTTGATAGAATGAGCAGATAAAATGAAAGACTCTATAATATGTGGGACATAGCAGTCAGTGAGAAGATTTACAAGAACAAAGTAACATTGAAAAGCACTTGCACTTACATTTGCAGAACACAGAATAAAACAGACTTATTTCTAGTTCTCTTTTCCAATGTTTAACCTAACATTGGATATGATTCCATCCTAAGTTGGTCTTCATACTTCAGGTCTTTTGTTTATATCAGCATTTTTGCACAGAAGCATTCTTAATAAGAAAATATAATGATCTATCCTAATTCTAACATTATCAGTTCATGATATGAAGTAATAAAAATTCAATACCTCCTCCTTTTCTCTAATAGACCCTAGAGATGGAATTCATCCACCTGCCAGGCTCTGAGACGCCATCCAATTACTTGCTGTGATTACACAGAGTTCCTTCCAAAATGTGTTCACCGGGGGAGTTTGTTCACTAGTGAAAACACATCTGTTCTCATGGTGTTCTCGACGAAATAACATGGAAGCCTTCGGAAATCGATAGGAAGATATTTCATACAACAATCACGAGAAAAAAACAAATATCAAGTGTGGAAAGATAAAAAAAAAAACAGTGAGAAAAAAAAGAGCCATCCTTTAAATACACAAGGGAATTAGAAACTGTGCTAAGAGCAAAGAAAGAGGAAAAAACACTTAAATAGAAAGGGGATAGCACAGTCAAGCGAACATTTTGTCATTTAATGTGAGTTTCTCAAACACAGCAAAGATAAAAATGACGACTCCTGCTCTGGGCTCAGAAACATGGCTGTACCTGCCTCATCTCTTGCTACAACTCCGAGCTCCTTTATTGGCTCAAGTCTCTCTATTTATCCTATTCCTATCACATTTGTGTATTCATCAATTACATACTTCCACTATTTTTATAGCATTGAACAAGATTCTAATAACTTGGTTACACTGAAGAATTTTTCCTTCATTTTTACTTTTTGATCTCTCTAGATACTTTCACACTATTTTCACACACTTCTTTGCCTCTGCTTTTCTCCTCTCTCTCCTGAGTTAATATGTTAACACATACAAGAAAAAGCTCTCCCCTTAAGGAAGTATTCTTCATTTCTTATTATGTTACCAGCTTCTTTTCTGGAGATTTTGACAGAATCCTTCAAGTCCTGCCAGTCAATATTCTCTAAAGTCTTCTCAATCTTTCTCCTTGGCAAACTAATATGGACTTCTCTGTCGCCAAACTCTAAGCTCTTTCCATCTTCCATGCCCTACCCTTGTCACATTTATTCTTCCTCATGCCAGACAGCATATTACCATAAAGATTTTTCCCCATTATTTCTGTACTCTCTTACACTTAATAAATACCACAATCTCAGTGTCCAACTTGCAATCCTGATACCAGTTTTCACTCATCATCCAGGATCTCTAAAATTCAACCTCTGATAAATGTCTACCTTAGTCTTCTCCCATTTTCAGAATTAACACATAGCCTGGTTTTACTGATTATTCCATTCATATTCTGTGATTTTCCTCATTTCTGAGTACAGATATTGTGATGTTCAGGGATTCCACAATGACTTGAAAAGTAGATCCATCTTTCTCATCATCATCACACCAACAGAGATGGTAACACTACAAACCCCAAAGTTAAAATGGCACATAATGTACAGGAGCATGTTGAAAAATACTACTATGAGGTTGTTAGCCATAAATCTCCTGGGTTTGCCAGATATTACATTAAAACGGTTTTAATATACAAAAGGATGATGCACGAGCACTAGTATTTTAAACATTTACAATTTTTCTCTCAAGTTGTTGAAGCATGTGTGCTCTGCTTCTGCTTATAAACAGTAGTATTATCTTTTAAAATGTCATTTGGAGAAAATATGAAAGAAATTAGATTTGATTACTTAATTTTTGTAATAGAATATTGATATACACACACCACACACACGCACACCACAAACAAAGCAGCTGCAGAGATGCAGCAAGAAGATAAAATAATAGACTATAATGAACTGAAATCATGATGGGAACATTCTATTACAGTCATGTGAGATTTCCACAATGTTTGTCTGCATTTTAATTAAAATATTGCTTCCTTTAATACACATAGCAAGGATGTAAACTAATTCCATATTTGCTTCTAACTCAGATTGCTTCCTGTTAATCCGAGAAGGAAAACTGCCAAGGGTATTAAAGGCCTGTGTTTTCTAAACAATGCAAAATCTACTAAAAAGGTTCTGTGATATTTTGAATTAAACTTGAGCCCTGTACGTTAGAGGTTCTGTTCAAGAATGTGAATCTCTGTACAGGTAAACAGCTGCAATAAATCTGCATGTAGGTACGTCAAGTTAATGCCAAGCACACATCAGTTTTGTTTTACCCAGCCCGACTTCTTGTTGTAGGAATGTCTGTGGTCACTTCCTCACAACACAAAGGTTGTACAGGAAGGTCAAAGTAAACCACTTCCTTTATGCAAATCATATTAGTTACATCAAATGATGGAATCAAGGAAGGGAGGGGTTGTCTTTAAAATAATTATGGTTAATACCTGACTGCCATTCCCTTTCTTGATGAATACATATTCTTATATACACCCACATTGCAGAAGAAAAATGTGTAAGACAACATTGTTATTTTTTTTCAGTCCACACGTTAAAAAATTGCCAATAATTGTACATGCTACCTAATTCAATTCAGAATTAAATTACTGAAACTGCTGAAATTTTAGGTTAAAAATTATTTTATGTATCATCATTATAAAATGTTAAATATGAAGGCAAAAAGCATGTTAACTTTTTTTCAACTTTATAGGAATGACTGAACACTTCCGAACACCTAGACACTGCTGAATGACCTTCTGTTGAATTTTATCTAAAAATTATTAACAAAGTTGTTTTTAAACTACTTAATTACCATTAAAATTAAAGAAAACACTCTCGGCAAAGTTTAACAATAATAAAACAATCCGCTTTTTCTCTCCCCTCCAAAGAAGGGAATTAGAGCTACTGTAACATTTCTTAATTGATGGCAAATTTAAAAGGACCTCTGCATGGTTCTGTTTTGTACTCACAGTAGACAAAGAATGAGTAAACATTTATCCAAAGCAAACATTCACATGAGAAACAACGTACCACTAGTGACAATCCATAAGTGGGATGTCCACTCTTTAATTTCTTAAATAACATTACAGCAAGTTTTCAGCTTGTGAATTTCCCATGTCATATAAAAATCGGTATTTACTCAATTGAAGTTTGAAAATAGAGCGTTAAATTGATGGAGAGAAATTAAAGTAAAAGCTAAGAAATAGAAAGTTATAATTGGGATAGTTTGGATCACCAAAAATATTGGTTCACTCTCTCTTTTCTCTTTACCATTTCTAGTTTGTTGATGAACCAGCCGTGTTTGGCATAATTAACACTAAGATCTTCAGAACTCAATGACTGAAAATAATTGCTTCTCTCCTTTCTTTCCTGAGCACGCTGACGCTCAACCTAAAGATTTAAAGCTGACTGGACAAATATAAAGGATGTCAGGAACAGTGACCGCTGACATGCCATTCAAGGCACATGGAAGAGAGTTCAGGCTTGAATGCCTCTAAACTGCTCATTGGTAAGATCAGCTATCAGTGAGACACAGTGTAAGTCAGCACAATTCACTGAGCCTGCTATGACCTTAAAATCATTGCTCCTGGGGCATGTTCATCCACCAATTAGTTTATACGCTCACTGGAAATCCATTGCTCAGTAAATGCACTGGTCTCTCATTCCACGGTGTTGATGAAGTGTGTGTGATGGCTTTCTCTTCACAACTTGACCCCTAAAGCTGACCCATCTGGAACTGAAGTATTCATGCCACTTGAGCACGTCCTTGGTTAGCAAAGAGTCTGATATTTTCTTTAAAAAACACCATTACTCACATTTTTTTCCTCTTAGTTACGAATGTTTTGCAACCAATGAAACACATAGAGCTTTTTAGGGTAAGAAGTTTAGTATGCACTTTGCTGAAACAAAGGGAACTTTATGTGATTTCTGAAAAAATTGGTATGAAAGCTGTAAATTTTGTTCTGCTCAGAGAATGGTTGTTAAGCCCAAATATTAATTCATTAAACTATATAGTATTTGCTATGAATAAAGTGAAAAAGTAAAAAACCCACCAAAACAAGCTTGGATTTAATTTACACATCAGGATTAGCAAGGATCTTTTTTCTGTCCTTTTACATATCCCTTACTACTTTTAGTGAGAAGACGGAAAAGGAATAAAATAAGAGAGAAAATCAAACAAATACAGTATTTAAAATAAAACAAAGCTGTTAGTTAATTGATTTTCTGGAAAACAAGAGCAAATACCACTTGTTAAGCAACCCAAAAGTAATCTTTCTGGTTTAGCTAAGTTGTAGTTTAGTTTGGTTTCCTTGAGTTTCAGTTCAACCTGGGAAGTCGCAACACAAAATACTGTGAGAAAAATATATCATTTGCTGTTAGCAAAAATTATATAGAAACTTTTAAAAATATATTAATAAAGATTAAAATCACTGTTGGATACATTATATTGGTGAGTGTTAAGCTATCTTGATATATTTCAAATGGTAAGTGTAAACAGAACCAACTACGAAAGAAAAGGTTTGTAAAAGCATCTATTCTGACCTAAATACCAGATGAAAATATAAAATCTTAAAATGTAAGAGTCAGTGAAACCTACACAAGGCAAAACTCTCAAATCTGGAAATAAAAAGAAAAAAAGACAGGGCTAGAAAAATTCAGACTTTAAGATGCTTAAAACCAAGTATGTGAAAGATTTGTATGGAGAAATAGTTGATTATGCATGTCTTTGAGCCTTTAAATAAATTCTGTGCTTTTTTTTTCTAAAAGCTGTAGGCCAATTGTTCATAAACTTATGTATTTAATAAAGGCATTATTGAGAGCTCAAACTCTCAGTCAAATTACTGCATCACAGGCAGGTACCAAACCGTACCTAACACAGCCTGTGACAAAGTAAAATTTGTCTGACCATAGTCTCACAAGTTATCATAGGCTTGCAACTGAAGTCAAACTCCCTGACTTTAGTAAGAAAAGTATGAATAACTGACCATGATGGCCTTCAATAGCTTGACTAAAATTTTGGTCCTATGAAGACAAGAAATTTTGCTATGAATGTATGAGAAGTGTTATGGTGGAAAACTTAGTCCTTCGCTTGCTACCAATAGCTAAACAAAGATTTATAACTCTTTTATGGTTCCTTCCTATATTTATATTCAAAGAACATTTGCTTTGTCTTGCACATTTTCTGGATATTCAAGTAGTTTTCCACTATAAATTCAGATTCTTATTTACTTTGAAATTATTACACCACCACAAACTAAGTAAAATTAAAACAATCACAGTGGTCTGACTCAGTGAAGTGAAGCCATCAAAAGAGTTGGGTCCACCCTTCCCCTTGACTATCACACAGTCTCAATTTTTCATAACAGTAAAAAAATAAGAAACTGGGCTGAGTTATTGCTTTCTTCTAGGAAGAAGATATATCATATCAACAGTCACTGAAAAAGCATTCTGAGAGGAAGAAAGCTACTGATCCACAACAAAAAGCAGGCAAATTACAATTATTAAAGAATAAATTATGTAAGCATGAAGTTGACTGTTGCAATTAAGTAATCTGTATCTTGCTGATACAAATACATCAGAGAATTCTGATCAGAGATAAGCTACATTAAAAAAACCCCACTAAATACTGAGCTTAGGTTCACCTGCTTTTTTGAAAGTAAAAAAAAATTTAATAAAAGATTCACAATTATTGTATAAGCACACCCAAAGAACACATGATGGCACAAACTGCATCACTCAAATTTCAGGCCCAAATTATCTGTTGTCTACTGAAATCTCCACTATTAAGGATGGGGTTGCAAAGCTCCATTTGACAGTAATTTAAGTTCCAAAAAAAGGGCAGTCCTGTCCCTCTTCTGGCAAACTTCAACATTTCCCATAGAACCTCTCTGCAAAGTGGGTTTGGGAACTTACCCAGCTGAAAACCAACCTGCCCAAAACAAAAATTGGATGAGCCAGATCACTGGACACTAACTGTTCATACCATATTTGACACCAAGTTTAGGGTGAGGGTGGGAAATGAACCATCTGAATGAATGGGTGTGGTCTGAACTTAGAGGAGCTTTAGCATACAATACATCCACCTATACTTACATGCTGTAGTAGTTGAATCTACTTTTATTGCCATTTCCCAGTTTATGTCCTTAAGTAAATTTCCTTACTTTAAGTTTTGGGTTTTTTCCCTGTTCTTCTGTCTCTCACAGGCATGTGATTTCTTGTTCATAGACTGTTGATCAGTGACTGCAAAAGCTGACACTGGTACATGCTGAAGGATCATTTCTTTTAAAATTAGCTTCTTCCATTGTTAAAGAACCATGCAGCACAAATGCTTCATTTCAAGCTTGTGCAAGTTTTATCCTGAAAACTATGTGCTTCATTGTCCCAAAGAAATAGAGCTGTCATTGGTTGTTATGAGCAAGGGCAGGCTCAGAAGCACTGACACTTGACCCAGCGAAGATCTTGCAGCATAACAGGTTGACAAATGGGAAAACAATTTGTGAAAATAAACGTCAAAAAAGCATCTGCTTCGGTAGGTTTGAAATTCTGACCAATTTGAAATCATTGCACTTATTCAACTACATTTTCCCCACTAAAAATGGGTTGAAAAATTTCCAAAAGAGCATGACATTTTTCATATTAATGTTGCTTACTGTTTGTGCAGTCATTTTTGTAAAGCAACACAGAAAAAACCCTATTTTGGGGGTTAAGTAAATCACATATTCCTCAGTAATAAATGGAAATCTTGAGGAAGGGACTGAAATAATCGGGGCTTTGAACAAGTTTTGAAATTCAGTTCATATTGATGTGCATATGAATAGTTAAATAAGATATACTGAAGATCTGTGTAAGGTATATATACAAAGGTAAGATTTTGCATCTTCATCTAAGCACATATAAATTCATTCTCAAGTGCAGCACACATTGAAGTGCATTCTTGTGGAAGGGCATCACACAGGCCAACCTCCATCCATCTGGCACCTCCCCAGTCAACCAGAATGGAGAGCAGTCTAGGTAGCTTTTGCGCCAACTCCTTAAGCATCCTGGGGTGAATCCCATACAGACTCATAGGATCTAAGTGGCACAGCAGGTCACTAACTACCCTCCTGCTGGATTACAGGATTCTACTCCCCTTCCCTGTCTACCAACTCCAGAGCCCACTTACTCTGAGGATGACCAAGCTTCCTGTTTAAGACTGAGGCAAAGAAAGTATTAAGTACCTCAGCCTTTTCCCTGTCTTCAATTGCTATGTTCCCCCTTTCATCCAATAAGGAGTGGAGATTTTCCCTGGCTCGCCTTTCATTAGTAATGTCTTTATAAAAGCACTTTCTATTGTCCTGAACAGATGCAGCCAGATTAAATTCTAACTGAGCTTCTGCATCTCTAATTCTCCTTCTACATGACATTACAATATCCTTAAATGCTTCCTGATTCACCTGCCCCTCTTCCCAAAGTTGATGCACTCTTTTTTTCTTGAGTTCTTACAAAAACTCCCTCCTCAGCCAGACTGGGCTTCTTCCCCTGCCAGCTCGTTTTTCAGCATAAAGAGACAGTCTGCTCCTGCACCTCTATAATTTCATTCTTAAAGTAAGTCCAGACTTCCCAAGCCACTTTATTTTTGAGGGCTGCTCCCGAAGGACTTTCTGGACTAGTGCCTCAAGTAGACCAAAGTCAGTCCTCTGGAGGTCCAAGGTCGAGGTCTTGCTGACAGCTCTGCTAACTTCACCACATACTGAGAATACTATAATATCATGGTCACTGTTCCCCAGACGATCTCCGACCATCACATCTTCCACTAGTCCTTCCCTGTTCATAAACAGTAGGTCTAGCAGGGCTCTAATCCTGGTAAGCTTGCTTACCATCTGCAACAGGAAGATGTCATGCACACCTTCCGAAAACCTCCTAGCCTGCCCCCTTTCTGCTGCTTTGAACTTCCAGCAGACATCTGGTAGGTTGAAGTCCCCAGGAGAACAAAGGCTAGTGAATGAGAAACATCTCCAAGTTGCTGAAGCAATGTCTCAGTGTCTTTATCCTGCTCAGGTGGTCTGTATCAGACTCCCATCATGGTATCAGCCCCACTGGCCTTCTGCTTTATCCTTACCCATAGATATTCCACCCTGGTGTGGCCAATATTGAATTAAAGACAGTCAAAGCACTCTTTAACATACAACGCTATCCCTCCAACTCTCTTCCCTTCTTCCTCTAAAGAGGCTGCAAGCATCCATTGCAGTACTCCAACCACGTAAATCATCCCACCATGTTTCTGTAATGATAATTTCATCATGGTATTCAATAGCCTCTAACTTCTCCTGTTTATTGTCCATGCTGCAGGCACTGGTATAGACACACTTGAGCTGACGTACAGATAATGACTCCAACACCAGTATATCCCCCTGAGGCTTATTCCTAGGTGTGTCCACCTCCCCCTTCAATTCTAGCTTGAAGTCCTCTCAATGAGGGCCACTATCTCCTGTGAGAATATCCTCTAGCTTCTTTTAGATAGGTATACTCCTTTTCCTGCCAGCAGGATCAGCATCATGTATAGCAAACCATGATCAAAGAACCCAAACTTCTGTCAGTGGCACCACCCCTGGAGCCAGGTGTCAATCTGCAAGATTCTCCAGTTTCTTCCTTCAGTTCCTGTGCCAGCCAGGACGGAAGAGAAGATTATCTGGTCTCCCAAATTAGTCTCCCCAATGCCCTAAAATGCTTCTTGATTCCACTCAGACTTCTGGTAGCTATTTCCTCACTACCCACCTGGAAGATCAGTAACTGATTTTGATCAGGGACAGTGCCTTCATGCTTACACATTTACTATCATTTACTGCCAAAAAGTTTCATTTGGGGAAGATCTCGTATTTCCTTCTCTAACAGTGACTTTCACACAATTCTGCATCTAATCACTAAGATGGGAAAAGAAAAGCAATACAAGAATAGAACTTGTAAAGAAATCTCACCTTGCAAGTCATTCACGGGCAGAAAGAACTAGTGTTAAGCCAAGAGCTGCTTCAAGAGATTATTATTAGAGCTACAGAAGGCAGTCCTGTACCTACAAAAAAGTAATATCACTTTTACTTGACAAGATCCCTCAGAGAACTTTACGCTCCAAATCTTGGTCCTAGCAGGTGAAGTTTTGCAATTCAAGTGAAAAAAAACTAGAGTGCTGGTAGTTAAGCCGAAGTAACCCTGATATTTCTTGGTCATCAACTCTCATACAAACAAAACCAACTACTTTAATAAACTCAACTTTTTAAGAAGTGAATCAAGGTAAAAAATTCACAAAGTATTAGAAAGCAGCTTCCATTCACCATGTTGCAAACAAAAGAATGAAGCGTAAGCAGAGTTCAGCAGGTCAAAAGAAATGACCAAACAAGTAAGATATTCATTTACTGCAAGAGAGATCAGGAAGGATCTTACTTTGTTTCATTTGAGCTTTCTGCATGTTGCTCCTTGAGAGTCATCTGATAAATTTGCCAAGGCTATTTGTCGCTACCTTGGGCTAGGTATTCAATTCCAAGAAGAGAGGCCAAAAAAGTATCAGAAATAGCAAAAGCTATCAGTAAGCAATAGTTGACTAAAACTAAAGGCACACTTGAAAAAACTCAACTAGTTCACACTTCTCCAAAGATTCTACACACGATAGGTATGAATCCTTCAAAACAACCCAAGAAGGGTGCGTATGCAACAGATGGGACCTTGATGCTGCCACTCCTCCTACCAGGTGGAAAGGAACTGCACATTCTACTGCTTCAGCAGGTACCAGTGCAACCAGCTTTGAGGGGTCCTTAGGAAGACCCTCTTCAGTCAGTGTCAGTTCAAATGGAAGATAGTTCCTTCAGGAGAAGACTTGGTACTGTAGCAAAACTGGAAAAATGTGAATACCCCAAGGCCTAAAAGCTTTGGGTTTTCTTTTTTTGTAAGCACTGAAAAAAATCTTTCAGTCACAAAACTGACAGCTGCAGGCAAAAATCCACAGGTTGTACTAGAGATCTAGGAACTACTTGTGCCAATAATTAATATTTTTATTACTTCATATACCTTCTATTCACATCTTTCTGCTTCACCCATCTAAGACATATCTATTTCTGTCTTCAAATGTAACACATACATCTTTATCTATTCTGAGCTGACAAGTTCACTAAGACGACAATGGGGAAAAATGTATTTGATATGTTTAAAACCATAAATATTTCAGTCTAAGAATAAAATTTTATAAAGCACTCACCCTGTGCTAGAACATCCTTTTAATCTAAAGTGACATTGTGACATTGAATTATGTGCAGTACTGCACCTACATCAGGGAGAAATATTTAATATCATAATAGTGCTTAAAATATTATAAGCTCTAGTCCTAGCTTTAAAATAGTCTCAAAGACAAAATGCAGCAAATTGAAATATTAAATGTCCTGAACCCATTCTTACAAGATTAATTGTGTGGAAGACATTTTAGGCTACAAAAATTTGTTAGCTGACTTCATTAGCAAATCCTCTCATTGAAAGAGAAGTAAAAATAAAATTTTATTATTTTTAATGAAAGAAGACAGGTGTTAGTGTACAGGTATTACTGCTCATCTCATCATTTTGTTTTTACAGAAGACCCAACCACTCCAATATATTGATACTATCTCCAATTCCACTTGAAACCCGAAGTCTTCTATGTCCTTCACACAAAAATTCAAATTTTAAATCTTCATTTAATGACAAATATGTATTTCAAGTCTCTGTAAATTTAGGTCGCCATATGTCCTTTCAGAACATAAAAGGGTTTGTATTCAGTGAGGAAACAGAGTAGTGACTGAGAAATTGTTCTTTTTTCTGCATAAAACTTTCCCTTTTCAGAGTTGCATTCATTTGCTCTACCAATAAATACATTATGGTAAAAGATAGTCACCTAAAACCTTTTAGAAGTGTGATTGTTCTTGTATAACAATCTAGCTGATCAGTGCTTTCTAAATTTATTATCTTTAAAGTGTTGCCCTTGGAATCCAATAGAATCATAGAATGCATTGGGTTGGAAGGGATCTTTAAAGGTCATCTAGTCCGACCCCATGAAGTCACGCAACTACTGCTGAACACAGTCAGTTTCCATCAGATTCAGTGCCTCCACCAAAGGTATTGGAGCACACATAAGCAGTGCTCCTTTTTAACAAACTTGGGAAGAACCCAACCAGCCAGCAATTTTAAAGAGGTTTGTTTTCCAATGCATTTTACAAGAACACACAGAGAATTTGTATTTTTACCTGTTCATTGTGGGTGTTCACAATGACCTGCAATCACCTGTTAACATGAAAACCACAAACAACTTTGTGGTTCAGCTCTACAGTGCTTAGAGCTGTTGGCAGAGTGTGTCTCGTGGTGACCACCACACTTCAGTGGTAACAGGATTTACAATACACTAAGCTCACTTTATTATTATTACTGTGCTCTTAAAATGCATCGAAGGAAACATCACTGCTAAACTCTGAATTATTATCAGTGCACTACAGTTAAGGATAAGAAGTGTTGTTAAATTTTGCATAATGATCACCCTCACAATCAAGCACTGCTTTTGCATTCTTTTAAAAATGCCACTGAAGGGTTTCAACAAGACTGCAAAGTGCCATGCTTGAATCTACTTTTTTGGATGTATGCCCAACAATAAATGATCCCACAATGATCTGAGGAAAGCATTCACATCCAAGAACTTAATCAGATTAATGATGTATTTATTTTATTAAAAAATGAATACCATTAAGCTTGAGAATACCTAATTTGCATATTAAATGGTTGAAGGGAACAAAAAAATACTGGTGGTTTTAATTTTAGATTTTGTAATTTTAGATTACAAAACCGACTATTGTCTTGAAAATCTGGTAGTAAATTGCAGAGATGCAAAATAATAAATAAGTGCTCATTAGCACTGTTTATGCAAATTTGTGAGTAGATGCTTAGTTGTTCAAAAGACTTAATGATGTTTACATTTACAAAGAATTTATTAGGAGCTATGTTGATAGCACAAAGTAGCAATGGCACCAGTGGTACATACAGAACTTTCTACCTCTTTCAACCTACAGAATATAATTAATACTAAAAAAAAAATAGTTCCTGTAGACTGAGGAGGCTGGAGGAAGCAGTGAGAAGGTGTGAAAGCAGCACTGACACTGTTTGCATTTGGTTTAGTTTTATATGAAGAGAGAGACACAACAGAACGAATTACATTATACAGAACTGGCAAGACCTTACAGGGTTAAGGAGGAAAAATAAAGGTATTCAGTGGTTCTCTACCAACTTTGTTATTTCATAAGTACCTCCAGTAACAAAGGATCAATCTACAAAGTGAGTTGCTTAAGTTATTGGAGAATATAATTTATCAGTACCAAACACAGCAAAATTAACTGCAGATGGAGTAAGCAAGAAACAAAGCTTATAGTTGCCCATCTGGTAAATCTAGGGCTCGTCATAACACAAGATCATACAACTACTCAGTAAGTATTATGTTCCATTCCAAAGACTTGAGAGAATTTCCATCTGCCTTTACACAATAAATACTTTCAATTGATAAATCAGACCCTTGCTTCAGCAAACAGAGCTTTTGTGAGGAACCAAGACAGTCTATGAGCACACATGGTATTCAGAACACTAGTGGAATCATTCATAGGCCAAGCAAAGGACACAGTTAGATCTGCAGCTGCAATCCAACCTGAGGTGTACCAAACAGTAGTTCCTAAGAGGCTATTAGTAAAGCAAGAAGCATCATCTTCCTGTTGGCAACAGCATCACCCATAACAATCTCATTTGCCTCATTAAAGATATTAGAATAGGAACCACCTCCAAAAAGCAGGACTTTGATGAATAAAAACAATAAAACAACACTTTGTTGCTTCACTGGGAGGGAATGGGGAGGAATACTCACCAACAATGATGCTAGGAAAATGATGTGTCAGTGACAGACAGTTACCTTCCAAGACAAAAGCAAACAAGATGAAAGCTGAATTTCTCCAGAAGAGGAGAAGGTGGAGGTGGTAAATCTGTGACTTTTATAAAGATTTCAACAAACTTCCTTCCCTACTGATGTGCAAAACTCCAATTGTTTGGCACTTCTATTGAAAATCCAGGCCTACAACTGAGTAGAATACAATAACAATTGCTGGCAGACTTGTATCAACAGAGCCCAGCAGTTGGCTCTATTTCAGCTCCTATCTAATCCTTATATTATACTCTGCTCATCACCACAGTATGTGAATTCCCACTAATGCAACATTATAGCTAAAAAACAAAGCCCACAGCAAAATACTTGCAACTCAGGAAATCTGCAATTAATATTCCAGCACGGAGTTAACCATTTTCCAACATCCCCCACCATTCTTCATCCTAAATGAGTTTATGCTAATTCTATTGCTGATAGAGGCCACAACGTGATATCAATCCAGATGTTCTGAGTGATAAACTGACTGCCCAACACAAGCAGGACACAAACTTCACCATAGCTTCCACATTTTCTTACTAATTTGCCAGCCAGTTTGTGGTTTTGTTGTTTGTATGTTTGTTAAAGATTGTTCACAAGAAGATTTAAAAAAAATTGTATGTAGATTCTGACAGAGAGGCAGTCCTGTCCTCTTTTATCTGGATTTTCAGCTCATGAATTCAGCATGCTAAAGCAAAATTTCAACATCAACCATGTAAGAATTTCTATCAATAGGCCAACACAAGACTAATGTACATACAGCTGTTCTGTAAAATGTGCAAAGATACCTAAAATGTCTAGAACATGGCAATTACACAAATATTTTCCAAATAATAAATGTTTTTCAAACTGTTTCACTGTACTTGTTCTTGAAAGTGTAGGAAAATCCATTAAGTTTACAGGACCGGAAAAAAAAATCAACCAAATTTGAAATTCATCCAAAGGAACACACAGCACTTCTGCTCCAATATACCCAAGAAGTGTAGGAGGGAGAGAAACAACAAAAATCCCAATATTCTGAAGTTACAACAATTCATGTTAAATCTTTTATCTGTTTTGTATTTTGTATAGACAATAAAGCAAGCATTCCTAGATGAAATTTATGTTGTTTTGACTGAGATATTGGAAAGCATTTCTTTTTGTGAAGACATACTTACTAGAAATTCTGAGGAGGAAAAGAAAATAATATCCGTATTTCTTTTTGGAAGGCTCATGCCATTGCAGCCTGCTCTAGTTCAAGGCTTTAGGATTCAGATTAGCCATTTCTTGAATAGAAAATTGTTCATTTGCTCTGTGGAATGAGTACAATTCTTTGGCTGTGGGTTACACGTACAGATCTATTCCTAAGAATTTTATTTCAGTCTATAACAGGTCTGGAATAGGAATATTACTTATGTTCCATTTTGTAGTTTTCAAAGTATTTTGACCTCACATAGAAATTTGAAGACTTCTTCCTGAATAGGGCCTTCTATTCACATAATGATTTTTTCCCCCATATTATTTTAGTAATATAAATACACTTCACCTAGTAAAAGCAGGTCTTCCATAATATACAAGAGGCATCTTATTACATTGTGATAACTTTAAATGGAGGTTTTGGACTATGAAACCAATTTTTTTCCTGCTTCAAGTGGATATAAACTGCATGGACAATGAGAAACAGCATCTTTTTTAATGACCTGGTTATATTTAAATAAAAAGATGGTACATAAAGTATTTTCAAATCCAAGTAAAATACCCATCAAAAATACTGACATTGGTTGAATAACAAAGCAGTGGAATAGATTATCTGGTTTTACAGCATTTCACTTGATAGCTCTTTTTTTTTTCATGTGTGTTCATTTAGATTTAAACATGGGGCTGACACTGTAGGAAAGGTGATTGCTGTCACCTAGGTATGGCTAAAATAGAAGTTGTAACCTTAGTTTTTCCTGTGATGTCAGCAAAGTGTTTGATTTGTGGTAGCCCTCCAATTTCCGTAAAAGCAGCAACTGCTCACCATGACTTGGGACAACTTTTCCAAACCAAAATATTACTTTGCAGTCAGCCAGATGATTAACAACTGAGCACCGTGGTTTAGGTTACCTTTTAGTTATTTTGAAAAATATTTAGCATTTTTCCAAGCATAGGCTTGGAAACACTATGCTCAAGAATAAAATAACTTTATGCATGGGAAATTCATTGCACCTCTGAAAAAAAAAAATGCAAAACACTAACTCCTTACAAGTATCACTGAAACACCTAGTGCCATAAAGAGGAATAATTCTACTCAGAACATCGTGGAGACAGGTCCACCCTCCAGCTTGGGCTGGCTCAGCGGAAAGAGTTCTCTGAGTGGCTTCATCATGGGAGAGACGTGAGACAGAGCATGAAACAGACAAAAAAGGATGACACGGTATAAATTTCACAATGTAAATTATTTTCTATGTCTAAATATGTATGAAATACAATGTATATATATTTAAGATGTTAGCTATAAATAGAATAAAACCTTCCCTTTAAAGAAAGCCTTTAAATATTTAAATTTTTTTTAATTGTAAAACAGAACAGTATAATTATGCAGACCAATGATGGTGATATTATGAATTAGAAGACCATGTCAAATATTTCCTAAGGTCACTTTTTGCTACCTAATGTGCTTATTTAAAACATTACCTTACATTGATACAAGTGCAGACACAATTCCATAATAAACTTTGGAAAAGTAACCCTCAAAAAATATTAGTGCCCAGGCAGCAATCCTATTAAAATGAAGCATCGTTTAAAAGTGTCAATGGCTCTTACAGCACCAGTTGCAATCCCTTACTAATTTAACATTACAGCTTAATTTCTTCTTCTAATCTCATCTAATTTATCCTTATTTCCTTGCTTCTGGATACGTTGGGTTTGCCACCCAATGAGTTTCTTTTGCCAATCATTCACTTTTAGCAGCAAAACCAAAACTATTTGAGGGGAATAATCTCCCTGTAAATCAAACACAGGATAAAGAGCTCTTATTTATCGAGCATTTTGTGCCCTGAATTGAAGCATTACTGCAAAGAGTGAGCAATAAACAAAAACACCTCAGGGGCCTGGGAGGAGCAATGTAACCAATTAGATTTAATTAAATCAAAGGATGGGAGCCCTAGGGTTGAATGAGCTGAAGAACAAATTTGCATTAACACCTAGCAGCCAAACAAGTAGTTCTCGGTTTAGTCTGCGAGTCCAATTGTTGCCGTCTATTCTCCGCACTGAAGGGGGGCCATTAGCTAAATTCTTAGGAATTGTTTGTCCACTGATGAGGGGGGCTTGCCTTCTCAACATTTCACCTCATCACGCATGAAAATTGCCTACTAAAATAAACAGCTTCTTCTGAAACACAGCAAACAAACAGCAGTGAATGACTTCACCAGTTTGTAATGCTGGATCACCTTGGTCAGAATCAACAAAGGGAACAATGGCAGAGCTCACACACCTGAGCCAAGGGGAGACCCTCCAAGTCTTACGTGGATGGTAGGTGGGGAGGAGGGGAAGTGGGAAGAATTAAGCTTAATCTGAGCACAATGAATTGCAGAAATTGAAACACATGGGATAATGATTACTCACAGCTCTTTAAGAGCAGAGGTAAATACTGAGACGACTTACTAAGACTGGAGTAATTGGCAGTGTGATGTGCCTTGAGCCTTACTCTCCACCGGTCAGAGATGAGCAGGGAATGGAAAGGAATAAACACGAGTATGAAAATGATAGAAAAATTAAGAGCAATCAAATACAGCAAAGTCAAGACTGTGCATTTTCCAAACTTTGATTCTGTGACGGAAAGCAGGAGAGAAAGACTACAAATGTTTAATCAGCTCTAATCTGCTCCTTCTGGGCTGCTCACTGCATTATTTTAAAGACATATTTTCAGGCATTTTTAAGTATAATAATTTCAGATAATTGAAGACTTACAGCTTATTGTCCCATACCTCATCCCAGACACAAAGTATACTTCAATCTACATCCTCAAAAAGCAGAAATTTGTTTATCCATTTTAGGTTATACCACAGATGAAAAGGAACATAATGGTTTCAAAACACTTTGCTCAAACCTTGAGCTAAAAGGCTGAATTATTAAAATAATTTTTTAGGCAATCAGTGTTCATTGTGCCCTAAAACTGCAATAGCCAAGATTCTCATTTTGAAAAATACCAAACGTATGGATGTAGTATTTTCTTAGCTCTTGTTCCTTGAAAATTAAATACAGGGAGTGTAGAGGACAATAAAAGACTTCTGTAGGGGCCTGCATGCTCTGATCTCAAGTCTTTTCAGGAAGTTAGCTGTTCCTCTCTTGACCTATTAATTTCCTTGCTTTGGGAGAAATTAAACTCCCGTTTCACTTGGCAAAGTGACCATGTGAAAATATAATTTTGTTCTTACCGCATCAACTTGCTGTCTTAATTTACTTGTAGCTACATTTGCCTCTTCTAATGACAAATAAAAATGTATATGAATGCCCTTTTATACACTGCTAGAGCACAAAAGATAAAAGTGATCTAGTATCTTGCTTTTAACAAGATAAAGAAATTTGCAAATGTTTCCATAACTGATGTAACTACACCAGCTTCCAGCCAAAATGAAATCACAAAACTTCCAAAATGAACATTTATACACCCAATTAAGTGTAACCGATTCACAGCAGAATTATGCCTTCCAGACACAATAGCGTAGAGCAGTTCATAAGTAGGGTACACCAGACTCAACATTCAACTCCAGCATTCCTCTGCTACTCAAGCCACAAACCAAGAAGTCCATTTGTTGTGTTCAAAAGTTCTGAAAAGCCAGTGATTTCACTACATCCTGTTTGATGTACTTCTGTTTACCTCAGTGGAAACCTGACATGTGACACCTAATTACACGTTTGATTTAATTGATCATGGCATTGTTTAAACAAGGTTTGTAGCAATGACATAAGTAAAAGTAATTTTAGTCAGAGCAGGAGACAATAATCTGAAATTCTTCTGTACAAAACGTACCCAGAACAGACAATTCAAGTTTTCCACTCCAGACCACTTTGTACTGGTATTCAAATGTGTCTATCACTGCATGTTTGATGCAAATACAAATTTTCTATGCCTTTACACATGGTAAATGATAGCAAATAACAACAAACCAAACCAAAGCACTTTAATTCAAAATAACCAAAAAACATCCATTTAAAAAGATGTTAATTAACCCTGCAGGGTACAGGCAGGATTTGAAATAAGTCCAAACAATGTCCGGCTTAATGCTAAGAACTTATAAAATGAGCTATCAGGCCCTATTAGTGCATTGTAATGGCTTAGATACTTGAAGAAGTGACCCTAAAATCTCAGTTCTGACCCGACTTTCAGAAATGGGGCAGAAGATTGACCTTCGCACAATATAATCAGCAAAGGATCTAAAAAATGTATCTCTCTGTTATGTGAAACCACAGTTTTATTTACTCAGGCACATTCACTTCAGAGTTAAGGTCCACTCAAGCATCATTTTCAGGGTTAAAGGTTATAGTATAAAGCCATTACGTTTTCTAACAGAGTAGCATGCTACCATTTGTCTTTGCAGTAATATCACAATCACACACTACCTTTTTAGCTTGTCCCAGTGGTGAGTTTAAGACCCTGGCATATATGATGTAAAACAGACTGGTACTATGTCCAAGGCATTCAAATGGCTTTGCTAAATTTTAGGTTGGGGGGATATTTTGTCTATGTCATCACAATTTTGAAAAAGTTTATGATCTGGGATCCTGCAGAAGATCTGTTTATGGAATAATGAGTTTGATTCTTAGTTCAATATGCAATCAATGTACAGAAAAATAAAAATCAATAGTTGGGTTTTCAGGGTCACTTTCATAATGATGTCTCAGAAAATTTAACAAAGTAACTTTAAAATTAGCTACAAGGACAATCAGGATTTCTAAGTTTCTCATTCTAAGAAGTTTACTGAACTGGTAACATTTACATTAGATACAATAAATCAGAAAATGTTTACAGTGCCAGCAACACCTTCTGAATGTGCTAACAACGTGGGGGTTTAAATATTTGTAGTTCATGTCTCAGACAGATGGGACAGGCTGCTTTCTCAAGAGCAACACACAACCTAGGCATGACTTGAGGTTTGGGAGAGTCTTGAGGTCACTACATTTTGCTGCTCTCTAGAGTTTGATTCTTACATTAATCAGTCAGAAAAACAACAATTCTGGGGTTTTATATATATATAAAAGGTACACAGATGCTTTCTAAAACAAGAGAATCTTGATTTTATATATTTTTTTATATAAGACTACTTAAAATCTGTTGAAATCACCATTGCAGGGGTGATTTACTTCTGTAGATCAGGCACCAAGCTTCCAGAAAAACATCAAACTAACCCACCATCACAGAACTCTCTGGCAGAAGGAAGAAGAGCATCTGTTCTCCAATCAACAAGCTCTAAGTCAAAACATACTTTTTTTTTTTTGAGGTAGAAAATAAACATTTAAAAAATCCAACATCTACAATGGCAGTTCCTCCACAGGTTGTCAGCATGGATCTTTTCCCAAAATATTTATGATATGAAGGCTTGTGGTAGAAAAACCCATTTCAAGATTGAGAGCAAACCAATTGCAGCAGTATATGCCAGTATCCTTCACAGTCTTAAATATATATGAAATATACAAAATTTGCAAAATATGATGAATATCTCTAGAAAATATGAAATTTTTATCCACAACATCTACAAATGATGAACAGTTACATGAAAGCATTAATATATATTAACTGTATTAAGTGTCCTTGGAATGATACTTTTGGAATAAAAAGTAGTACATTTGGGGTTGTTGTTGACTTCTATCCAACATTCCAAACCTAAAAAGAGGAGGAAGAGTAAAATTTGATTCTCATTTCTGTGCCAAGTTCCAATTATCATGCTCCTTATCATTCAGCACTACAAACATTTCAATAGTCACCAGATTCTCACCTCATTTAAATTACAATAATTTTGGATATTTTTTATTTTAATTAATTTTAGAGAGAAGACAATGTTTCTTATTCACTTGACAGGTCCTGCTGAAGACAATGAGGCTCTTTATGTTACTCAGGCAAGTCAAACTTGACTTGTACTGAAAACAATTGAAAAAAATATGACAGTAATTCAAAAGCTGACAATGCTTTCAAACATTTGAGGAGAGATGGCACATTGCAGTGCTAGGTTCATCATCTTACAATGATTATGTCACCAATAAAATCCTATTTCAGGCAGGGTCAAAGTAAACTGTCAAATAAAATAAATCTTCAACAGTACCTTTGTAGCAAAATCCTAGTAAAAATCCACATTTTTTCCACATATATAACATGTATAATAAATTTATATCTATATATAAACCCATGGGCTATCTATAAAATAGCCTGTGTCAATTCAATTGACTAACTTTCAAATCACAGGATAAGCCTTTCTAAGCAGTACATGCACAGTCCTCATTTGGGAACAATGAACACACTTTGAAACTATGAATCAAAACCCTACATTTAAATATTCAGATTTGTAAAAAGACCTTAAGGAGAATGTTATGGTAATTACAAGGAAAGGCATATTTGCAATAATGGGAATCACAACCGATTTAAAACACTTAGATTATCAATGTTCATTTTTCTCTGAAATCATCTCTATTGTTGTGTTGTCAACAAAACATTTGGAATTCTCAATTATGTATATAAAATATATTAATTGCTATCAGAATTTCTTTTACTTGATAAAGGAAATTTGAGGTATTATAACTTTTGGGGGTTAACCAAGGAGACAGCTCATATCTTACTGATAGATTTTCAATCTTTCTCAGAGATTATTATAAAATTAAAGAGAGATGCAACAAAAACAGCCCTTGTTATTAGTACCCCAACACTGACAGCAAATTTATACAAATAATTTTGGTTTTTGTTCCAAGACTCTCACAGATCCATGTCTGAAACCTATGACCGCTCATCTCAGCTGGCAAAGAGAGAATCATAACATGCAAACAAAAAGACCCATGTCTGAAAACAACTAAATTCTACATAAACTCTGCATCTGCCAAATGGCATGCTAAAAATTATTTCTTCCTTACTCTTTGATGGACATGATTGAACCATCTAAATATTTGATTAGAGACTGCAATGCATCATGTTAGAAACCGAAACTCCAAAGAGAGGGAGAGTTAATGACACGCAAGTCTTGGGAGTGCTATCTGTGATGAATTACCTGTGGTGAATTCCAGCCCATGCCACCATGTATGTAGAAGTACCTCCTTAACTGAAGGAGGGCTGAATTTTACTACCATGCATGTACATTTCATTTAAGATGAGCAGGCACTCCTGCAAATCACATGTACAGAACACCAGGAGATGGGTCACTAAACCCCATACATATTTCAGGGAAGCTAAGGACACCAAGGAACTGCAAGAAAAAAAACTATGCAAACAGATAGGGTATATCTGTGGTATAGAAGACTGAAACAATGGCTTTCAGGAAAATTAATGAAATTCCTGAGTAATAATAAAGTGTAACAACAAAAAGCAAATTGCAGAGTTTTATTTAAAAAGCCATTCACCAGAGCAACAAGATATGAAGTTTGCGTATAGGGCAGGAGCAGCAGATACCTCCTATCAAAACTTTGGAAAGTCTTTAAACAATTTCCTGAGAAACAGTCTAAATAGAATTTATTTAAAGAGAGCTGCAGAGCTCATCAACACAACTATCTCTGTAGAATAATTTTTAATACTTTAGTGTAAAAGTAGGTGATTTTATCAGGTGGCATTTCCAATGTGGCCTACACCACATTGTGGTCTGCCCAGTGTTTTCATGGATCATCTGAAAGATGGAAGGAAACTGCATATTAAATTATATCAACTTAGGAAGTCCTGTAGGTTGAAAGAGGACAAACAGCAATGAACCGGGAGAAGTCTGGAAACACGGGAAAAAAATTCAACAGGACAAGAATAATCTGCTATATAAACACACTACCATGAATAACTGATCCCTTTCAAAGAGGACCAGGATCTGATGCTTGGTCAAAAGCTCAATAGAAATCAGTCACGCAGTGGTAAGAGAGGAAAACATCATTCAGGGATAACAGATTATAAAATACAAATCACCTAGTTTACTTAGCATTATGTGGGTCTCAACTTGATTACTGTGTCCAGTTTTGCAAACACTCTTGAAGAGAGGTACAAGACAAACATACAGACTCTAAAGAAAAGTCAGAATCCAGCAAAAAGCATAGATGAAGAAATTTGGCTTGTTCAGCATAAGGAAAAGAAGATAATAGGCAAGGACATGACTTCAAATGCTTAAAACACTACTACACAAGAAAATTTCATTTTTGCCAATGATGACAACAACAATAAGTTTGTCAAACTAAGTATGTGAATAATTGATTTCTCATCTGGTCACTGCCATGTCCATGAGTTTCTATCACACTTTTCAGTGAGAGCTATCACCAGACAGCGAATTTCAATGTAATTATTCAAATTATTCACCAAAAGGCTTCAAATTCTCATTTCCAGAAAGATTTTACTCAAAATAATTTTGTTTGAATGCAATTCTGTGAATAGATGCTGAATCAAGTTGAAACTTTTCACCCCAACATTCACCCATTTGAACATGAATTTTCAAATGCAGCTTTTTAGAAATTCTGTAAAAAGACTTGAAACAAACCCGAAACAGTTTTACTTGTATGTAAAAAATGAAGACTTGGGCTGTCCTTGCTACCCACACATTACAGGCATTGCTGAGAGTATATAACACCGCAAAGCAATGCCCCACCAGATGTGTAAATTGAATCCCATCAGCAGCTTTGCGTGATACTGAACAAAAGGGACCTACTTAGGGATGTACTCGAACCATGTTTTCTTGAGCATGATTTGCACCTCAGGCTTCTACTCTGGAGAAGAGCATCCCCAGAAGCATGGCCAGAACATGGCAAGAATGAAAAAGAGAATGATTACAAAAAGACAAGCAAGCTTTACCCCAACTGCAACAACCTACTGCCCAGTTTGCTACGTGAAACCCACATGAAACCAAATTGAAATTGTTTCTTACAACTATGCTCAAATTTGAAATATTTTTAAAAAAGACTCTACAATGCATTAAGACTAAGTTTCATTAATAACATAGTAAAGGGGTGCTAACCACTGTTCTTCTACGCTATCTCTGGTTAAAAGTTAATTAAGTTATTGCATGCAAAAGTAAACCCCATGAAATTAAAAGTATTCATACTTCTCTTTCTACCAATCTCATTTAAGGTGTTATACTCTATCTTTAAAATATTTTCATTAATTTAAATCAAAAGACACCATTTCTCATGATAATCCAAGGTACCATCCACTGCTAGCCAACACAGAGAACTAAGTGCAGTTATTCTAGTAGATTCGTGTATTTTTACTGAGAGAGTCTCACTGCAATACCGTAACAGAAGAACTGAATCTTACAAAAATTTCAAAGCAACTGTTACACTCTAAAAGCTGAGCAGAATCTGTATGTCTAGTTTGTGTGTTTTCTGCTGAAAAGTTTGGACTAGAGAAGTTGGAAAAATTTCTGCCCCATTACCCCCACCTCTTCCCTACCTCAGTGACTTCTGCCTTCTTCTCCCTCTCCATCTTGGTCTCTGTTCAGAGCTTCACAAGCTTTGCCACTGAGAGAAAACGTTTATCACTTCTGAAGAAAATTTATGGCAGGAGGAGCTGTCATGGTCTACTAATTTATCCTAGTTTTATTAGGGAGACTATCAGAATTCCTGAATTTTACAGATTTAGGAAGATTGAGACTGACTCTTAAAATGTCTACAGATGCCCAGATTTCAGAAGACCGCTGCAATTTCAGAGTGAAGCAAGACTGTCTACAATGGACTTTCTCCACATTTTATCTCAGTTCAGTGTAGGAGCACTGTAATGGAACTCAGTGTGTCTGTGTGTATGTCTTGTGTGGGTTTTTTCCCCTCTCTGGGGAGGGGAATGAATTAAAATGTCTTGTTGCCTCACCCCGCCCCTCCATTGAATTGTTTCATCACCTGCAGATCTCTAAGTGATTTTGGTAAACCCTCCCTTTGTGTCTAACACATTAGCTAAAAAATACAGTTGGGGTCTCTAACCCACAATATTAATGGCTGCCAAGGTGGGACACCTGAGAATCCAGACGAGATCCCATGACAGCAACCAAAGAAAAATCTAGAGGCAGAGAGTCAGGTTATGCTGGAAAAAAAGATTTCACAGCAGAGAAATTTGTGATCACAGTTCTGATTCTTCTTCTCACACACAGACTCCTGATTTTAGAGAGTGAAGAAAGGAACGAGATTTAAGGGCAGCATTTAAAAGAGACACATCACTGACAGTCTGTCAGAGCAGAGTTTCATAAAACCAATTCTGGTAGTAAGAGTAATTTAAAAGGTACCTGCTTCTTCCCATATACTTATTTTCTGCTCCATTCTATAAGCTTTATGCCAGTTATGTCACTGTGACTGCTTGAGATGATACTGTAAACTGAATCAGTGAAGTGAATTTGATGGGGAGGGGAGGGAGGAAACAGCTGTTTTTTCCTAACCTTGATCATGAAATGTTTCATTTACAAGAAAGCCACATAGTGAATAGTAAATTGTAGGTATCATCAATAAAATATTTCATTCAAAACAACATATACTGTTGCTATACAAACACTCTTTCAGTCAATTTATTCTTCGTTGAAGACTTTTTCAGGAAGGTGTGAGGTTCTGACACAGAAAACAATTTTAAAGTGCTACAGTGATGGAACAAGAAAGGGATCAGAAGACACCAAGTGATAGTGTCTCAGGTGAGAAAATCCTAGTGAGGCACACAGAGCCAGAAAGAATATTAGTTTTTAACTAAACAAAAAGTAACATATTTAAAACTGGTAACTTTGTATAATTTAAAAATTAATACACTTAAAAAAAAAAGCTAAAAGGAGAAAAGTTGCTCGCTTCTTCCCCAGCCCCCCCTTATTATGCTTTTGAAAAAACCCTCCAAACAAGAACGTGGACTTGAAATGCAAGAAAAAAATCCTTCTCAACTATTACTGTAATCAAAAACACTATACAAAAGGGTAAAGCCATCCTTCAATTAAACTGGCTCATTTATCTGGGGGCAGACACACATTAAAAAAACCCAACTAATCTTTCCAATGGAAAACATGTTACAGAGACTGGAATTGCTAAATTTAAAATTAGTACAAACAAACACAGTTCTAAAAGACAGTGAATTGGTGTTTTATAGTAACAGTAGCTATACCCAGACACTGCAATTTCCAGAAACTATGTAGCAATGTCCAGCAATAAAACATTACAAAGTACAGAAATCAAGAAAACAAGTGACTACGGAATTAAACTTTTTTGGGGTTTTTCTGTCAATCACCTACTTTCCACAGCAACAGAGGCAACAGAATTCAAAGTCATCCTGTTTATATCAGTAATTCCAAACTGGAAGCTTAAATTTTTGCAGGATCGATTTGCCTCCAGGAGCTACAACTTTGGGATCTGAGCTTGGACAGTTCTGTAACTGCAGCACCCTCTGCTGCTTTTTTGGTTCCAAAACATGTCATTGGACACTCAGCCAAGCAGAAAACTAATATTTATTGAACGAGTCATTTCTTGAAAGTTGTGACATCATTGTGACATCAACTCTAGGTGCAGCTCACAAGATGTTTTGCTATTCCATACAGTGTATTTGCAATTTTATGAGACACGGAATATCTTGTTTCTGTATTAATACCAGGTGTACAGCAGATTAAGATCCCCAAACATGCTTAAAACTCTCCCTTGCACACCCTGCTGCTGGCTTACACTAACAGCAATTAGAATAGATGTTTATATTTTGGACTTTTATCCTTTAAATGTGATTTAAATGCAAACACAATGTGAAATGGTTCCTGCAGGAATATCAAGAGGTTGAGTCCTGACTGTTCTCTCCTACTCGAAGATGCAGAGTAAGTTTTTAATAACTCTCTAAAGCTCATTTTTGCAGAATTTTCCTTGCTTTTAGGACAGGCTGAGATTTCTGTTCTACGAGGATAGCCACGGCACATGGCTCCTTGAGCTGGGAGACACTACCTTCCCCATAAAACCACCACTGAACCTTCTGCCTGGGATCCATCAGCTCCTTTGAAGGAGTATCTAAAAAGTAGAGATGGTCTCAGGATATTCTGGTTTTCTAACAGATGGCAAACTGTTGTCGAAAGCGAACAGACATATCCTTTCCTTCATTCCACTCCTCTTTTCCCTGACTAGAATTAAAACTGAATAAAGTGCATTTGGCACTGTCTGTGTAGAAAAACTCATTTAAGAGTTTTCATGTGGAAACAACTCTCTTCTAGGATAAACAGAAGAGAACAAAAAATGTTAAAATTTTTCTGAGAAAGTGAAAACCAATTTCAGTTTGTAGGGTGAATTTTCATTCACAGTAGCAAGCCAATGATGAAAAGGCCCCTTTATAAGTCTTTTCTGAAAAAGACAGAACATGAGTGTCAGTAAAAGTTTTAACGAGACACCGTGCAGAGACAATTTCCAGGATTAACACTCAGGATCCTGCAACGCACAATTTACAGCTACTGTAGTTGGCTCTGCTTTTGCCCTGAAGTCTTACTGGCGTGCAGCAGCAGTCAAAAGTACTCCTCAAAAGCTGCTTATTGATATTTTATATAATGCTGCCAGCTAGTGGCACATCTTGAACCAAGATGATAATCTACTGGGAGAGTAGGGAAAGCAGTATGAGTTGGTATCTGCTCTTCCACCCTTCTTTTGATGGTGTGTGGTGAAAAACCATAGGGATCAAAAAGTGAAACTAAAAATATCCTAGAAATGGTCACTGGAAGAGTTCTACATACATTAATAGAAGAAACCAGACTTCCTCCCCTGCCCAAAATGACAAACCATGTTATTTGAAACAAGTCATTACACTTAAAGAGAATGGAATGCTTCAGTATTTATATGTTTAATACATATATACAAATATAATGTTTAATACATAATCATTTCATAATCTGATAATCTCCTTCAGTATTAGGAGTTACAAGAAACACTCTAATACTGCTAATATATTTTAGAAGTGTTTGGGACTTTTTTTTAGGGTAGACTATGATTTGATAATATGAAGTTCTCTAAGACCACCACAGCAATTTGAGTAACAAGTCAACCTAACTGTAGAACTACTACAACTGGATTTAGCCTTGGAGGTGAAAGCAGGCAGGATTAAAATATATCACATCTATTGCAGGTTAATGCAAAAAGAACCCAAACATAACAGAAATGGGTCAAACAGTGAGGCAACTCATTTAAATTCTTTCTCAGTCTTACTATTAATCAATTAGGTTATTCATATATCCCTTGGGTATCATTTTCATTCAGAAATCAGAGTACAAATTTCTCTTTGGTAACAGTTAGAGGAAAATATCCTGCAATATTTTGCTACCAGGACCACATAGCTACTCTTGATCTTCAGAATGGAATGAAAACCAGCAAATATTTACAAATAAAGCAGAGGTGATGACTATTTGTTTCGTTTGGAAGGCAAAAGTTTATGAAATAACAAAAAGTCACTCAAAGATAGCTTTGGAATACTAAGACCAAACTTTTAAGATGAAATACGTATACATCAGAACAATTTATATTCTATTCATTATTTTGATAAGGAAGAGTAAGAGATGTGCACATTTTTTGAATATATGGCAAGCTTAAAAGTCGTCCCCCATCCAACTTTTTTCCATCAGCTTGCTTGTTTGAAAATCAACCAACTCACCCAAAAAAAACAAGACAGACTATTCAAACAAGAGTTAGTAACATTTACAGAAGAGCAATTACACACAACATTAATAATATTTAAATATTTTTGCTCAGTTTCTTATCCACATTCTATCACAATGTTATAATTCAAGTCCACTGACAGCAGAGATAATTCTACTAATGAAGCAGTGCCACAGAGGGTTAGACATTGAAGTTTCACTTATGGCTCCTCTTGTTTCAGTTAATGCAGCCACTAACTGATGCTCAGATACAAGTGAAAGATCACGACAAGCATACCTCCTGCACCATTAATTCACCCATCATCCGGCACTTCCTAAGCCCTAAGTGATGTCTCCACAGTCAACACATTTTTTTTGCATTATTTCTTTCCCCTTGACTTTTTGACTTTAGGTCACTGCTGGGTACTAGCCAACACAAATCAATAGGCTAAACTAACTTAAGGGTGTCTACACACAAGAAATGGTGCTATGTAGAGCAAGGTAAAACATAAAATGCTCTGATTGGTAGAGTTCTATTTCTGACCACTTTAATGACATTTCTCAGTTAAGTGAGAGGTCACTGAGGACTCATACAGTAATATTTCATATGGACACAACTAGACTTCCATCAACATAGGAAAGTATTAAGAAAAACCAGTCACTTACAGACATTCCCTGTGTTGTCAAAGCTTGTAAGGACATCTTGAACATTTAAAATTCCATCACGAAATCTGCAAGAAAACAAAACCTTACAATATATGAACCATTCAACAAAAAATAATCTTCCTTTTTCAGGTAATAGATTCACTGCATTTGTTCATCTCTCACAAACCCATTCCACTAGCAAATGGGTGCTACTGTGGGAAAACAAGTGAACACTAGTGTTCACCAAATTTCCATCACTGAGATCCACAAACCACTAGCATGTTTTGCAGAAACTAATACACAAAATAATTCCCAAAGAGCATCAATTTTGGTTTTGCTGTGGAAGAAGGAAAAGGAAAAACATTAAGTAAAAAGTGATTTTTCTTTGAAGAGGAAAAACAAAAGACTATTTCTGAGCAGCTGCTGTACACACACTCCTGTTTGTTCCTTCAAAAAAATATCAAAAATCAAGAACACTTCATTTAATTAACATGAACAATCAAACCTATTAATGTGTTCAGCGAACTGCATTTTCTTTGGTTTTACACATGCATAACATAAATGGAACAAACATTCAAAACTGGGGATAGTAAATTAATTAATTGAATTTCACCTACCAACTGCACATTTTAAAGCCAAGCAAGAAAATTACTGGATTCACAAACACAACAAAATAAAGCAATCATTTTAATTTAAACTATTCTGAGCTAACCTAGGGTCAGAACCATCAAAATCTGTTAAAAAAAACCCCTATATATCACAGAATGTGAAGATTGGAAGGGATTTTGAAAGATCACCTAGTACAATCCTCCTGCCAAAGCACGATCTCCTAGATCCAGTCGCATAGGCACATGTTCAGGCAGGTTTTAAACATCTCCAGAGGAGACTCCACAACCTCCCTGGGCAGCTTGTTCCAGTGCTCTGTCACCCTTACTGTGAAGAAGTTTCTTTTACTTATGTGGAGCTTCCTCCATTCAGCTTACACCTGTTGCCCCTTGTCCTATCATTGGATGCCACTGAGCAGAGCTTGGCTTCTTCCTCTTGACACCCACCCTTTTACATATTTGTAAACATTAATGAGGTCACCCATCAGTCTCCTAAATCTTACACTCACATAGTTGTTTTACAATTGCATTTAAAAAATCTAATTATAATTCAGTGAGGCAGTGAAGTGCAAAAATACAGTCTTTAATAATGTTTCAAATCTACTTTCTATGACTGCTTCAGTACATAATAATTTGAAACATTGAAAGGAATGGAAGAAATCCAGCAGTTGTAGCACCTACAAAATCAGTTTCATTCTTTTAGCTTTTCTTTCTTGAAGGAAGACTGTGTAAGAATAACAAAAAAGAAACTGTATATTTATAGCACACACACAAAAAAAATTGTTGTATCTTCTAATAAGCATTAAACAAACATGTGTATGTCAATTTTTGAGAAGCACCAAACAGCAACTTGACTAATTCTTAAAAAAAGTAAGAAAATCAAATGGAAATCAAGCTGAAATCAGCTCAAAAACAGGGGCAATGAGAAATACGGTAGACGTTATAATAGATTCAACTGCACATTAGCAGCTTTCTCTTCTCCCAGCTACATAAAAATAAACATTAAATGCATTCCATAGCCACAGGAGAATCACACAAAATGTTTTATGTATCATGGAACAGAAATATAAAATCATTCTGGTTGGAAAAGACCTGTAAGGTCATGGAGTCCAACCATTAATTCAACTGTCCCAAGACCACTGCTAAACCTTGTCCCTAAGCTCCAGATCTCCATGACTTTGAAACATGTCCAGGGATGGTGACCCAACCCCCTCCATGGGCAGCCTGTTCCGAGGGCTGATAACCTTTTCCATTAAGTTTTTCCTAATGTCTAACCTAAACTTCCCTTGGTGCAACTTGATGCTGTTTCCTCTTGTCCTGTCTCTTGTTACTTGTGAGAAGAGACCAGCCCCCACCTCTCTACACTCTCCTTTCAAGTAGCTGTAAACAGCAGTAAGACCCCTTTTCTTGAGACTAACAAGCCCCAGCTTCCACAGCCACTCCTCATAAGGTTTGTTCTGCAGATCCTTCATCATCCTTGTTGCCCTCCTTTGGACCTGCTCCAGCATCTCAACATCTTTCCATAGTACTGATCTTAAAATTATTCCCTTTCAGGCAGTTTCCCAAGAAGTGTTTGGAACTTAAGAAGCAGATTGGACAGCTCTGAGTAGCTCAGCCTGAAGAATAAGCTCAGACACCATGGAAGACACACATTACACACCCATCTTAGAACATACTGCTTGCCACAACAAATATAAGATGCATCTCTTAGCCAAAGGTCTAGAATAAGATAATAATTTCTTCCATATTTTTACCAGAGGGCTCATTCATGTTCAGAATAAAAGCGTGAAGAACACTTGACACTCTTTACAAAGACTTAACCCTTCCTGTAAGCTGCCAACATTGTTCTTTTCAGTTCTGCATTTTAGTATTTTAGACACCAAACAACTGATCAATGAAAAACAATTTACTGAAAAAATAACTTATTTTTTCTCTATTAGCTTAAAATGAGCCCAGAATTTAAAAATAAATCCATATCCTGCAATACAAAATTTGAAGATATTGATTGCTCCTTTTTAAACGCTACTAAAAGAATGATTTTCCTGTCTAAAAGACAGACACCGTCTCCACAGTGAGACACTGCATTTTATCATCTATAATCATTTCATTGCTACAACTATTCATACAAATTTTAAATTCAAAAGCACATTCCTGACTAAGAATGGGAGAACATAGAAATGTGGTATTAAATAAATATTTTTTAATGTCTCCACTTACTCCCTTATCATCCTCTCATCAAGAAAACAAATGTTTAGCACATGCATCAGTCAGGTTGCACATGAGGAGAAATTTATTCATGGAAAGAGTCATCAGACCTTGGAACCAGCTGCCCAGGGAGGGGGTTCAATTGTCATTCCCAGACGGTTTCCAAAGCCATGGAGGTTAATGGTTGGGCTTGATGAGTTTAAAGGTCTTTTCTCAACTTTTCCAACCCAAAGTATTCTATAATTTTTAGTAAGAAACATTAAATAACCCAAAAGGGTGTTGAACAAAGCTAACAAACATGCAAGTTTTACTAATAAAACCATATTTTAAATGCAGCAAAGTCCCAGAAGGCCAGATAATTAGTGTAACAAAAAGAGATCTTTCTCCACTTCAAGCTTGCAAGGAATTTCACTTAAAATAAGGTTTGTACTTCTTCACCAGCAGACCAAATTCCTCAGTTTACTGTATCCAAATCTGAATGCCAAAACCACAGAAAGATTCCAGCTTGGACTGAACATGGAGTCCATGTGCATTGTGACCTTACATTTCATTAAGCACATTGGAATCCACAGTTGAGCCAGTAGAGACTTTTAAAAAGTTAATGATGTTGGTCCTTTAAGGATCTAGGAAAAAACACCACTAGAATACACGTTCAATTTCTAAAGCAAAAAATTGCCTATGCTGCTGTTTCTTCCTTCCTGCTTTGGAAGATTTATTAAGAATGATTCTAAAATAGCTTCAGAAAAACATGGTCTAAGCCTTTCCTTCCCAAATAGGAATCCAATTTGAATTCGGTTAGAAACAATAGCAGCTTATTAAAACAAACTGCATTGAGAAGTTCAGCAAAGCGTGGTAGATCCTAGTGAAGTTCCTGTCTGCCTGACAAACTGGTCCCCAAGTCCCTCTGGAGCAGCAATTCTGGCTAGGTCATAGCATATCTGAATACACAATTTGATCACTTTTGATAGCCCTTGAACTGATATTGCTTGACCTTTAGACTCTTTGCCAAAAGCCACTAACAACCTTATGAACTTTCTGAAGTATTTAGGCTTATCAAGGTCTTAGTTGACAATTCTTTTAGCATCCACCATATGCAATTAGAGTCCCAAAAAAAGATGTTAATGCATAAGGAAAATGGATGGATATGAAAATTCAAGAGCACTTTTGCTGAGATTTTAGTGGAGCCATAGCAACAGGTTTTTTTCCTGACAATAACATACAGAAAGGCTTTTCTTACTCACACACACTGTTCAGAATTTATCTGACTGATGTTCTTGTTGGGATTAATAATATCTGAAAAATATGTTATCTTGTTAAAATTGTTTCTCTTTATGAAAATTATAATTAGAATTTTGCCAATAGGACAAGAAAAATGAAGGAAACACTGTCAGAGATACAGCGGATCTTCTAGGACCAATGACTACTTCTTCTAGGTACCCATTTCTACAAAGAAAAGCTCTCCAGAACATCCTTCACTGCACACAGAATGCAAAATGCTATACCCTCAGCAAAGTAGGGGCTTCAAAACAAGAATCTATGAATTACTGTTGCAATTACACCTGTTTAAACAACACAAAGTTATATAGATGTACAAAACCAAAAACCAAACAGCTCACATGGTAATGAAAAGGAGCTATTAACTTTTCTGGTTTACTAAAGCTACAGAGCATTCATTAACACATCTTCAGAGGATGTTGCTTTAAGTTTTGTGTGATCTGACTGAATTTTTCTTAATGCAAGTAGCTTAATTTGTTTTACCTGCTCTATTATAAATTAATTTCCTCAATAGATATCAATTATTTCTGTAGGAAATGTTTTCTTCTTTTGTTTTGCAAATCGGCTTCCAAATTAGTGAGTTTTAGAAGAACTATTAAGAAGAAATCTGAATAAAATACAGATGACTACCAAAAAAGCTCTGGTAACTTAATGAATAACACCACGTCATTAAATTTTTATGAAGTTTACCAGTACATGTATTCAGATTATTTACAACCTATTTACACAAGACGAATGTCAAAACAGAAACCTATTAGAAACATAAAATAAATGCTCATGTTTGCAGTGTTATGGGTACAATCCCCAGCGTTTTCATTCAAGCTTTGACACTTCAGTGATACGCATTAAAAAAACAAACCAAAACAAAAAAAACCCTACTCAAGACAAGACAAACAACAAATAACACATAATAGTTTATTTGAAAACTACACTCTAGTTACATAAAACACTGGGGAAATTACTGGTGGGTTTTATATCTTAGGAATGTAATGGGTTAGAAAGAGTATCGAAATCGGTTTGAGTTGCTGCCTGCAATTCAAGCACAGCAACCAGCTCTTGGTAGGAATTCAACAGGCAATGAAGCAACTTTGCTAAAAAGAAAAGAATCTATTGAACCCATCATCAAGAAGAAAAGGAAAATATCTCCAAATAAGTAAAAGAATCAAAAAGACAAAACAGAAACTGTATTACAATGCCTTTACACACACTCAGATAAGTGGTAGACAGCTTACAGATTGGGTTTTTCTTTTAGATGAGAGCACTGTAAAAACAGAGTGCATTCCAACACTCATAACCATAAAACTACCACACACATACACACACACACACACAATTGCACCCCACTTTCAGAAGGGAAAGGGGTGGGGCAACAGAAATACAGCGCAAAATACACATTTGATGCTTGTGGAAAAGTTTCCTTCCCAGGCCTCTTGCAGACGTCTTAGGCTTGCTTCTAGTTCCTCTTGGCTTGGAAGTTCTTCTTTGAGGTAATAACAGCATCAGATGTGAGAATATAACAGATCCCCGGTATCTTTCTGTTTGCCAAAGACTCAGGAGATCAGTACGTAAGGTCTCTTTCGTATCAAAATCTTCTTTCAGTCTCTCAGTGGCAGAGCATACAGCATCTTGGTGGGGGACAGAGGCAGCATGGCACCAGTCACGCAGACAGACCTGCTACAGAGCCTTCTCTCTTTCCTTCTCCACTGTGGATAAGGCTTCGAGGGAGGGAGAGGGTTAAGAGCTCATTGCTGTCAATCTTCAAAGGCAATCCAGTTGAGAGGTGTGTGTACAAGCTGCCCCTCTCTTTGGCCTGCTGCCAGGAACCGGGATGAGCTGGTGCTGCCTTTGTGTGTTCAGCTTCAGGCAAAAGAGGGCCGTAGTAGCCCTCCACGTGGCAGAGCAGCAGCCAAGCTAGGCTTTGGAGGCAGGTAAGCCGAGAGGGGTGGGGAGAAAGGGGTTGAGGCAGGGGAAGCTCTCCTACAGAGGAGCTCTCTGAATTACAAGATGTACCAGAGAACAAGAGAAGAAAACAGGGACATTGATGCAGGGGGTCTGCTGGGAAAGCCACCCCTAGTTTCAAAATAAAAAGTTTTTTCGGCATAAAAGCACCAAAATTGACACTTGAAAATTTGATAATTTTCAAACTGCAACAAGGAATTAATTAAAACTTCAGTGATGGTTACCTTAAAGCCACGCTATACTCTGGATAAAAGACGCTTTTATACTGAACCCAGGTCCCACTTTCTTCTGTTTTCTGGTCTTCTACTGCAAAGAGGTTGAACGATGCAAATCTTCTTACAGACACCTGTTGGAGATGCGCATCTTTCAAGTGCTGCTTCTTCAGAACCTTTGAAACAAAAACCAAACATTAAGAATGAAACATTCAAGTAAAGAACAAATAAATCCAGTCTTATTTAACTGAAGAGGCAAGTGCAGAATCAACTCTAATAGCTATGCTATTAGCTAATAGCCAGGAAAGACCAGTTCAAGTCTGTCAATACTGAGGGGAAAAACAGACAGTAGGGGTCAAAAGAATGGGTTATGGATTTATTGTATCTCAATATATCTATTTTATCTCAATAACTGTAAAATAAACGTATTGTGTGTTCATGAGGACAGGCGTTGATAAGTACGAAGTTGTTTGGTAAAAGCAGAATGGGGCAGATGCATTTCCTACAATTGCTAAACTATTAAAGCAATTGTTGAGGAATGTGAATATATGAGCATTATGTTCCACGTAAACCCCTGATCTCAGATGCATCTTTGCAAAGTAAGGGGTCACCTCCTCCATATAGCAAAACTCGGCACCCAGCCCAGACCATTGCTGATAATACAACCAGCACTTCCCTGCCAGACAAAAAAAAATCTTATTCTTTAGGTCAGTGATGCAGAAGGAAAGACTTCCTGGTTTTAACTTCTTTTTCCACATAAATAATTGCCACTGCATTTTTAAAGTGAAAGTGCATAAGCAGCCCACAGCAATGGAAAAAAATGACAGGGTAGAAAAACACATCACTACAAACAGACAGAGCTACGCAGAATAAGTCTATTGAGTAAGAGAGTACCACAGGTTAATTTCTTGCCAACCTAAGCTAATTCTTAAGTAAAATGAGAAGCAGCTCTCTTATGTAACATGAAACACAAGCTTTGAATATAGAATTACAGAATTGTTTATGTCAGAGAAGACTTTAAAGCTCATCAAGTCCAACCATTAACTCAACTGTCCCAAGTCTACCTAAGCTCCACATCTACACCACTTTTAAACACAACCAGGAATGGCAATTCAACTTAAGAAAACGTAGTGAGGTATATAATAAATGCAACAGAAAAAACCCCAGAAGCACTAACTCTCACTTCAACCCTGTGGTTTTCCCTCTCTTAAAAAAAGCACAAACAAAACACATGTAGAAAGGAAGTCAAATGAACCGCCCTACATTTCTCTGTGTATCTCATTGCATATAGTCTAGTTGCAGTAAAAGATTAATTCAGTGACATCTGATGGTCTGCAAACTTCTGCTCAGTTCTATGGCACTGACTAGAAGATTTTGTACAAGCTTCTACATAACCATCTCCAGCATAACCTATAAACTATACCCTCTCCACACATCAGTAGGACCGTGTATTATTTAATGACCCATTTAGTGATTTGTTATTAGGTTTATTCAACTGTAAACTATTTACGAGCTCAATAACTGACAAAAACATGGAAAAATATCCTCAGAAAGGAGCAGGAAAAGAAGAAAAATTAGTTTATAAGTTCAGGGAAAAAACAAATAAATTAAAAATAAAAGGCCATTTCTATGTCCTTACTTTATGTTACTTTTAACTCTGGAAGTTGAAGTACCTTAGCAGGTGAACAAGACTTCTGAGAGAAGAGGAAGACAATCAAGACAGATAAAGTATTAGAGCAAAGTTTTTATACAAACCTATAAAGGAGCACCTGACTTTATGCCTATTCCTTCAACTTCCTTGCTAAAAACTGGAAAATGCCTCTTGTAACTACAGAGCAGCTCAAACCCTAGCCCTAGAGAATTCATTTCAGTCATTCATAAATGCACAGTACATGTGTAATGTACCTTTTTTTTTAAGCAGCAAATATTTCCCTTGACTCTGACAAGCCAAAATTTAAAATATCACCAAACTTCAAACTCAGCATACAGTGAAAACATTTTATTGCTGAAGAACACATAGGTAATTATACAAACCCCTGGTTCTTTATGTCAGCTTCATAGGATACCTGATAAAAGGGCTTTTTTTCTTAATTAAATCAGCAAGCACGCACTCAAGCATCCTTAGCATGGCAAATCAATTTGTGTATGCACCGAATGAAAGCAAATTCAATACACAAACACTCTGCAGACCTTGTTTCACATAAGGTGTGATTATAAGCAGTGTGAAAAGCTTTTTTTTTAAAAAAAAAAGCACTGCCAGGAACACTTTTGACAGTGCTCTGTTAAAGATGGATATAAGGGAAGGTTGATACCTTCTTCCAATCCATAGATGGATCTGAGCATCACTGCAGTAAAAAGGGCAGATGTGAATCTCACTTCAGATGTATCAGTAAGATTAAATTGATTCTTGCTCAGCACAACACACAAAAATCAACAGCAGTGCTGAAGAATATGTGAAAACCCAAAGAATATGCAGAGGAAAAGGTCACAGGTACATGTGGATTGAGGAAGAAACTAAAGCCTTCTCCCCAAATACACACACGCACACCATACTCTGTTATTACTAGAAGTTCTTTTAAAGTAATTAGAATATGCCAAACAACAGTGTTGAAAAGACATAATAGCTGGTATTGTAGAAGAGCACAGCTTATCTGGCCTGTGAATGCAACAGAATGTGAATTACAGAATGGAACCTACAAAGGCAAACCAGACGTTCATAGAATCACAGACTGGTGGGATTGGAAGTCACCTCTGAAGATCATCTAGTCCAATTCCACTGCTATGGCAGGATCTCCTACAGGAGATTAATCATTTAATTGTTTAGATCCCAAGGCCACTGCTAAACCTGACCCTAAGCTCCAGATCTGCACAACTTTGAAACATACTCCCTGAGCAGCCTGTTCCAAGGCCTGATGACCCCTTCCATGAAGAAGTTTCTCCTACTGTCCAACCTAAACTACCATTGACACAACTTGATGCCATTTGCTCATCTTATCACTTGATACTTACAAGAAGAGTCCACCCCCACCTCTCTACGACCTGCTTTCACACAGTTGTTATCAGCAAGAAGGTCTTCCATCAACCACCTTTTCTTGAGACGTTCAGCCATTTATCCATCACCACTGCTCTGGAAAGCTCACCACTTCTCCCAGAGCGCTGGTGATAGGCAGCTCCAGGCATCCATGTGCACAAAACTATTTACTTTAGATCCAGAAACATCAGACAGTAGCAGCCACTGAAGCTGATGTAGCTTGTACACATAGGTTCAATCTCCAATCTCTCAGAGCTCCTAAAAGGTCCAAAGATGCACAGAATGGCTGGAGATACCCATAGGACAGGCAGAACCACTTGCTGACCTTCTTCCTCACCCTCAACTTCCTCACGGCCCTTGCTGGTTCTCACTGCCAGCTGAGCAGGATATCAACACACAAAATGTGTTCTAGAGGGGAGTAACTGGCAGGAATCGGGCAGTAACAAAAAAAATCCAATTCCAGCAGCACTGAGGTGCAGGATCAAACCAGAGCTTGAAAATCCCCCCTTGGTGCCCTCAAATGTATGATGCCGGGGGGTGCCGAGCTTTGCGTCCGTCCGCCCTCCCCTCCGCTGCTAAGACCATACTGTTGGGAAGCCATACTTTAAAGCAGTCCTCTGCATATATATAAGCATACGATATGACTGTTTATTTTTATTATCATTATTTTACGCAGAGGAGGACTGCAAACCTCTCCTTGCAGCCCTCCCGCAACAGCGGGAGCGCAAAGCAGCACTCATCACCAAGGGGACTCCCCAAGCACCTCTGACCATCCAGACCCGCCACCTCTCTCCCTTAGCCGGACCCTCCCCGCCCGCGGGCTCCCCCTACCTGCCCCAGCAGCCGCCACCGCGCTCGGGCCGCTGCAGGCCCACTCGTCTCGGCCCTGCCCGCGGCGGGGCAGCGCGGAGAACCGGCGGGTTCGGCCATGGGGAGGCGAGAAGCGCCGAAGGTCCCTCCCGCGGAGTCTCCAGCCACTGCCAGCCCCAGCCGAGCTACAGCTCTGTTGGGAGAACACCGGCGGCCATCTTTATTACGGGCACAAGTGAGGAGCAGCTCGCTGCTGCCGCCGCGCTACATCCCATTCGGGATTTCGCCTTCAGACAGGGCGATTGTAACTTCCGCAGCCGGAGGCAAAACGCTGCTTGAAACGAGAGTGATTTAAAGGAACCGCCTCAGGCTCCCAACTGCTATCAGCGGGGCCATGTTGGTCATGGGCAGTGTGGTTTGAGGCGTGGGGGTCGCTCGGTGCCATCTTAGCGCGGGCAGCGCCGCCGGCGGGCTACGGGAGCTTCCTCTGCCACTGCAGGTCCGGGCAGCGACGGTGAGGGGGGAGCGGAGCAGGGCAGGGGGCGCGGGAACACGCGAGGCCTTTCTCCAGCCCCCATGGACGGTGTTACCCGCCACGGGTGGGGGGGGGAGGGCAGTCATGTTGTTAAGTTACCCCCATGGTCCAGATTCCTACACTAGTGGGATTAGAAGGGACATCTGGAGATCATCCAGTCCAATACCCCTGTTAGAGCAGGATGCTCTAAAGCAGATCCCATAGGAACAGTCCAGATTTAAATGTTTCCAGACGAGGAGACTCCACAACCTCTCTGGGCAACCTGGGCCTCGGGTCTGATGCCCTTATCATGAAAAAGTTGTTACGTTCAGATTGAACCTCCTGCGTCCTAGTTTGTGCCCTTTTTCGTTGGACACCACTGAGAAGAGCCTGGGCCCACTGTCCTGAGAGTCACCTTTCAGGTATTTCTAAGCATCAGTGAGGTCTTGTCCTCTCCAGGCTGAGCAGCCCCAGCTCTCACCCTCTCATCATAAGGAAGATGTTCCAGCCCCTGATTATCTCTGCGGCTTTGTGCTGGACTCTCCAGTACCTCTCTTGTCCTACTTCCAGTTCTGGAGCCTTGAACTGGATGCAGTATTCCTCACGTGGACAGAGCAAAGGGTGGGAAAGTTTGCAAATCCTTCCTGATTTTTGCTTCATCAACATTTAAAAATGCCCGGTAGTATCTTCCTTTCCTTTAATTGATAGAACTTTAACCCATCAAGAAACATGTTTTGGAGTAATGCAGCAAATTTAACACCCAATCCAGGCTGTGAACCAGTTGTAAAGAAACAGATTTTTACTGTTTTTTCTCACCTGATAACACCTAATGAATCAACCTCAGCAATTTGAAGGGAGAATAGTTTATCAGCTGTTTGTGTTACTTATTTTTAATTCACATGCTTTCGGATTTTTGGAAATTTTAGGTTGACTGCCAGGAAATGAAGGTGAGGACGTCACATGCTGGGTTGCGAAATCTTCTCTATGCGCTGGTCTTCAGCATCAAAAACTACTCTAAGAATAACCATCTTCAGACAATGCACATTCATAGTAACATAAAACCCCCGACATGGCACAGCCTAGGCTGTTCAGGAGGTGTGTACAGACATAGGACAGTACCACCTGGAAGCATCATGCTGTGGAGATTCTTTTCCTGCCAGGTAAGTGTAGACAGCCCCCTTGGCAGAGCTGCTAAGTACATCAACAATTTTTTTCATATGTTGAGAAAACACATCTTTTCCTAAAGTCTTAAGATATTTGAAGCAGGGACATAAATACTAGCATTTCAGTTGGGCTCAAAGACGCCATTGTTCATCTTTTCCATACTGTTTTCATGTAAAGCTGCATTTTGGTTGATTTTCCATGGTTAATTTTTTAGAAATAAAAATTAAGCATTCCAGAAGGGAAAGTATCAGAAGAAACTGCAGGGAAAGCTCAGCTGGTGTAGAGTGATGACAACAGGCTTAACCACTGTGAGCTTACTGAAAAAAACCTTGAATTTTTCATCCGGACCAGTAAAGTCATATTTAACTATATTAAATAAATATTCTGTTGACTTCTCATAACTGCATTCATATGTGAGAAACTATGTTCAGAGGTACTTGGGATTATTTCTGTATGCAAGTCCTGTGTAAATAGGTGGCAGTGTATCAGGCACAGAGTTAGGAAATGGGTCTGATATATTTTCAGATTTTTTTAGTCCTAACCATGTTTAGAAGTGTTCTAAAACTGTTTTCAATTTTACGCTGTTTCTTGGTGACCCAAAGATCATCTTCCTGTAACTATATTTCTAACGTAATATAAAGTTTCTGCCAACGGATTTTTCAAGGAGAACATCTGAAACGCTGATGGACCACAGTGTGTTTTTCTGTTTATTTATTGACAGTTGCAAATGCTGGTCTGAGACACTGTTTCTAAGATCCAAACCGACTTTCAGGTGGTTTTCACCTCCTGTCTGATTTGGAGAACGTCATTGCCAACTGATACTCTGAGATCCCCTGCTATCCTCAAAACCTTTCTAAATGCCCTTGATGACTGCTTTTACCCCAGGCAGGGAGGTGTCCAGGAACTGTGATAAATACCTGTGCTGTGGCCACCGGCACTAGCTAACATTTCCAAACAAATACAGTGTGAACTGTTAAAAAGAGGAGAGTCATCAAAAGATACTATTTACATTATTTATTATACAGGTTATTACTGCCTCAGTATATTCACACAAGAGTGAAAGCTTGTAGCTATTGTCTTTCGTTACTCAACAGGAGGGAAAAAAACCCCCTTCCAAACAGAAGTCAAAACCATCCAAAGTTACTACATCAGAACTTTCATACCAGAGTCGTCTGCGATTAGAGCGTGACAACTGGAATGGTATTGCAGCAAGATATAAAGCTACAACAAAAAGAATCAAGGAAAAATTAGAAGAGCTGAACAAGTACACATTCAGTGCAGAAAGCCTAAGGGTAAGTTAATTAGGTAGATTAATTTCATCATGGACAAACAATTGTAATCAGATTTAAAGGAAATAGTCTGATGGAGATGCAGGTCTTGAAAAAGTGTTTGATTTGTATTGAACAGATGAAGTTTGGAGAAAATGTATGCTTCACTGAGAATGGCTGCGTATTTCTTTCAAGAGCAGGTGATGGTAAGTGATTTTTCTTCCTGACACTGAGTGTTAACAATGTGGCACATCAGCATACTTTTCTTACGTCAAGCTTTAATTTCCCTGTTTCTTAAAATAACTTGTCTGAAACTATTTAGTGTTTGAATAATAATTCTAGAATCACACATCTGCAAAGGGGAGATAAAGTTAGAGAAATTTTTTCCCTGACACAAATTTTTCCTTGATTTTTACAACGTCCTTTATTCTTGTAACAAAAAAAATACCTGGTGTAATAAATTCCACTGCTTGTTTTGATGGTGCCTTAATTACAGGAATTTTTTTGCCATCTCTTACATAGTAGATGAAGGAAACGTTGATGTTTTATTCAGTACCAAAGATCTTGGCTTTTCTGATGCCTTTATTCAGCGGATCAGAATTTCTCCAGATCAGAGATACATGGCCATCAGCTTAAAGAGTGAAAATTCTGAAGAGGCAACCTGTGTTATTATGAAACTTGATCATTTTCCTGTCGTGGAAAAAGTAATTCCAAGTGTGTTTAGTTTTGGTAAGTTGTTTGTAAATATCCTGTAGATCACACCAGCTTTTGTTAATCTGACAACTCTCTATTATTCTGCAGATTCCATGTACTCTTCTCTTTCTCTGCAGTCATACAGCTTCTTTTTAGCTCCTACCTCCATAACCTCCACAGGGTCAATACTGCTTCCTGGCCCTGGAAAATTGTCTTCTGCCTTTTTTTAAATATAATACATGGAAAAATATTTTTCATACTTACCTTATCCTTGCTGTGCTCAGTTCCATGCCAGCAAAACTCACCTCATTCAGCACTGGGGCCAGTGTTCATAGAGCTCCATTTTTCTCTCAGTAATAGTATCAACAGTTCCAAACTTGATATGAATTTGTCTTTTTTTATTTCTAGAATGGGCTACAAATGATGTTCTGTATTACACAAGCCAGAAGAACCTGAAATGCCAGAATGTGTTCATGACCACTTTCACTAATCAGAAGCACACTAAGTTAGTTTACACAGAAAAAGATGCAAGGTAATACCCAAATATAACAAGTCCTTTACGTTTTTTATATGTCAAATACAACTGGCTTGGAAAATAAAGTCTTCTTTATAATTTTTGAGATGATAAAAGGCATTTTAAAGTTGTGTGTTGCTGTCAGTGGTGTACAGAGGATGTGCTCTGCTCTCCTCTTGATATGTGATGAAAAGAGATTTAACTTTGCTCTCTTACCTCATGAGTTCAGCTGAGTTTATAAATGTCAAGGTCAGTCTCAGGTCAGGGTGTCCTTTAATGAATGTGTGACAGTTTCATGCAGGGTAAATCAAGACTGTGGGTTTCATTTTGTTTCCTCTGCTATTGATGTCTGATACATCTTTTTTTAAAAAACACAGAAGTTCAGGCTAATCCTTGCTCTGGGTAATGGATGAGCAAAATCATTACAGCATTCCCAGAGACAGAACCATTGTTGACTGAATACCCTCTCAATAACCTTTCTTTAAGCATGGTTAGGAAGACAAGAAGGCTCTTACTAAGCCAGGTAGCATGTGGTGGTTTTATGCAGCATTCCATAAATGTTTGGAATTATTCTTTTATTCAAGTTATATATTCAGTAAAAAAAAAATCTGTTATACTTTCATATAAAAAAATAAATCTACAGTTGAGCTGGAGTAAATAAGATCTTTTAGTTCCAGCTGCATTTGTAGCATACTTTTGGAAAATTGAGTTGCACTGACCTGACACTTCCCCACAGGGAAACTGTTGGCATAATTCTGAAGGTCACAGTCATTACAGTAAATCTACTAGAAACTTACTCTAAAGGTTCATGTGCTAGTGCAGCTTGTAACTGACCTCTTTTGTTCATCAGAGATGGCAAGAGGTTCTTTTGTAATGCTACTGATTCCATTCTACGCCTCACCAGCTTTTTTAGATGCAATCAAGTATGTTTTAGTAGTTGGAAACTTTTTCCGCTTCCTAAAACAACAAAAAAAAAAAAGACAAATTTCAAGGTTGGAGTCCTTGGGGAAAAGTGCAACCTGCATTTCAGTTTGACTCTCATAGAGGGAAGGTCAGCACCTGAACTATTAGACCTTCTACTGAATTCAGTGCCTCGCTCTTGCCAAATTTGTGTGTATTAGAGAGGCAGGAGGCTGATTCCGTGCAGGCCTCAGAGCCCCTGCTGTGCCTTGCCCTCTTAAAGATGTCAAGGGGGTGCAACTAGAATAAACAGTGGTACCAAAACAGTGGAGTTACTCACCTGCAAAGAAAAAAAGGCCTTGAAAATGTGATCTAAAGCATCATGTCTCTCACCACTCAAATACTGAAGTCTTATCTATTGCAATATCTGATCTGTATAATGCAGACTTCTGGATTAAATATACTGGATCTCTGCACTGGACACCTTTACTTTTAGATATATCCCAGACTTAAAAGATTCAAAATTACAAACTGCTGTGTCCCAAGATATGGTGCTCCAATTAATTAGGATGTCTCACAGAAATCTAATATTAGCATCTAGCCACTGGTTATCATTGTTTAGCATTTAATACCACCAGATAGTTCTTATTTTCCTAGGTGGTTCCAAAAGCAGTTTAGTTTCCAGTGTTTTACTGCCACACTGCCTGCCTTATTTTTTTAAGTCTTTTTTCTGTTACTTGCTTCAGACAAGGGGAGTGACGCTTATGCTTTTTAAGAGTTTATAAGTAGCTCTTAGTTTTGGTATTACTGTTCCCACACAGTGTCCTTTATCAATTTCAGTTTAATAATCCATTACTACTTTTTTTTTTAAATAGGGCTGCAAGCTCCATAAAAAGTTCTGTGCTTTAACTGAATTTTAAAGCTGATATGCATCGATGAACTTGTAATCTATTTTAGTGATGCAAAATCCTGGATTCAGTTGGGCAACAACTGAGCTGCTTCCCCTGCAGATTTCAGGTTCCCTTCACAAGATTGTGGATTCTCATAATACCAGTATAAAAACAGCAGGAGTGGATTTGGGAACTACGTAGTCTGGAATTTCCCCAGCCTCTTCACGGACATGTTTTTACATACCATGCAGGTGAAAGCCCATGATTCTGAAATAACCAACGTCTTTCTAAAATGTATAAGCTTTCTTTTTTTCTGGTTATTAATTGTTCCTTGCAGATTCTTTGTGGATATCTATCGCACAAAAGATGAGCGTTTTCTTACTATCAACAGCAACAGCAAGACAACATCAGAAGTTTGGCTGATTGACTGCAGAAATCCCTTTAAGTTACCTGCTCTCATACAAGCACGAAGAAAAGGGGTCATTTACCACATTGAGCACAGAAACGATGAGTTATACATTCTTACTACACATGGAGAACCTGAAGAATACAAAGTAATTGTAACTGGTAACAGGATTTGTAGGATTTATTCAGATAGCTGTTGCAAACCATGTGGAAGCATTAAGGCTGGTTTTCAATTCTGTACTCCTCTGCTTACTGGAATAATTTTTAAGAGAATAACCCCCATTGCTGTGTAGATTTAAAGGCTGATAGTAATAGCAGGTGGAGTCTCACCCATAACATGCCGGTTTGATTCAACAACAAGAAATGAGTGTGTTTTAATAGTGGTTTCCCCATATTAAAGTTTAGGTTGGTCATCTCTGTCCATATAACCAAACCACCTACAGTTCTCCTGACTGCATGGGAAGCACCATCGCATGAAAACCTATAAATTCATTAGGGAGAATCAAATCTACTTTTCCTAATGTTACTGACTTGCTCTTGCATTTTGCCTAAGTAAAAGGAGTTAAAAAATCTGCAGTTCTAGTCAGACAAAAACCCCAGTACAAAGTAATTGTTGCAGTGAAAGTGATGCTTGAGTTTACCCATATGTTCATACTTCTCCTTCATAACTCTGACTACATCTCAGTAATGCAGGGTTGGCTTTTTGGTTTTGTAGTTGATGAAGGCCCCAGTAGCTTCCAGTAGCATAGAGAACTGGCAGCTGGTTTACACACCAGATGAGAAAACCAAGCTTGTGGACCTGGAGATGTTCCATGATCACTGCATTATGTTCCTGAAGAATGCTGGCCATCTGTACTTAAATGTGATTTCTTTCCCTTCACATTCCGTACAGTCTGTCAAGGTGGGTCATGGATTGGCTTAAGCTATGTTTTTGCAGCACTCTTTCTTTGGGGGTTGTAACATTATAATGAAAGCAAAGATAAATTCCAAGTGTAGAAGTGGTTTAAAATATATAGTAGAGCCCAGTTTGTCATTAGTAATAATTAATTGTATTACCTGTGACTGTTCTTCAGGGTTTCAAGTGGTGGCTTATTGCAGGTCTATCCTATGAGTCAGTTTGATTCAGTGTTTTAATTTCAGTCAAACTCTACAGTACAGCTGATTTCTCCTGTAAAATGGGACTTGATTCCATAAAGTACTCCACTTACTTTTATTGGACCTATTTGTTCTTGCATTCATCAGTGCAAGCAAGGAAATAAGCCTGGCCCTCCCACAGAAGAACAGTTAGAACATTCAGAAGACAGCTATGGGCACTGCCCCATAATCAGTGGGAACAGTTGATACTGCAGAACAATTTGTGCCAAGTACTTCTCCCCTTCTCTAGTTGTTGCTAAATTCTTATGGATTAAAACCAAAGTGGTTCAGTTCAAAACCCCTGATTTCTGAAGACCATTCCAACAAAATACTTCATTTGTTTCCCTAAAAAATACAATTCTGTGATTCTGTAATTTCCATGGTTATTGCAACAAGCTACCACTCTGTAAAACTGCTATAGAAAAAGGTGTTCAAAGTACACTGAAACCTTTTTTGAAAACAGCTGTAGTTTATTTATTCAGAAAGGGTCTGCAGCAATTCTGGAGAACTTGGACTTCAGTTGCCATTTCAGAAAGGCTCTAGCAACCCAACTCAAGCTAAGTAGTGGCCTGGCAGAGGGTTTGACTCCGTCCCTGCTGCTCTCCAAAGAATGAATCTTGATTTCTTTTCTTCTTAGCTGAGTTAAAAATCTTAACTGTAATAGTGGTAAGTGTCTGCGGGTGAATGTACCAGGAAAGAAAAGGTTTTGTTCCTCACAATGGCTGGCACTGGGAACAAAGTTAAGAGGCAGGGGTTTTCAGAGGCTTAGCTAACACACGGCAAAAGCACAACAACTGACATGCACCTTGCTGTGTAACACATTGAAGGAGGACTGGAAATCAGAAGGGAAACAGGATGTGAAAAATAAAAACAATGCAAAATAATTTCAAGGAATGATTTCATTACTAAAAAAAATAGCGTTAATTCTCATTTTTAACTGCATTTTGCCTTATTTCTCCTTTTCATCTCATTGTTGATCCTTTATCCAGTGGACTCAAGGGAAAAGTTTGCTGAAGTCTGTCACATTTTGACTGTTTCTTTATTTAAAAGAAACGCAGATTGTGCTACATACATGACACAGATAATTAGCTAGGTGTGCAAAGTCTGTTCCTCTGAAGGACACGCTGGGCAGAATCTGCAGAAGGTCTCACTTGAAACACTGTGTTTTCTCAGCTACCTGCATGGGCCTGTGAATTTGAATTGGAATCTCTTCCTGAACATACCAGCAATACTTGCTATTTTCAGCTCTCTTCCCCAGCACACCCCCCGAAGCGTTTTGCATATTCATTTAAAGAAAATAATCTCATTGAACAAGCTGTGCAAGAGGTACCAATTATTATGAATTGTCACACTACACGTTTACTAGCTAAAAGCAAGGTAAGATTTTTTTTTTTCACAGTCCTCTTTATATTGCCTTTTTTATTCCCTTTCCTCCCCACCCATTTGAAGAAAATGTATTTGGCAAGGAATAGAGATATTTAAAAAAGCAACCATAAAGAGCTGTTGGTGCTCTAGTTACTAAGCAATGGGTATTTTCTTCAGTGCTGTAGAGAAAGAGTCATGATAAGATTTTTATTCCATTAACCTGGACACTCTAGAGGTCACAGTGAGTCAAGACTCCTGGTACTTAGGGTTGCCAATGGATATGAGGTATCGTACTCTCCACAATAATTGAAAAAGGTGTCAGCTGCCAAAAAGAATCTCAACAACCAGCTGAACAGTGTTGGTCATGCAAAGAAAGTTCTAACAGCCTGATTTTAAAACATTAGATATGTTAATAAAGAGTTTGTACTTCAGCAAGTGGTAAACTACTTAGTTAATAATAGATACTCTTGGTATTGAATGGGGAAGGGAGATTTGGCTGTTTGGTAGTTAAAAAACCACTTCAGGTGTTGCACTTAAATGAATTTTATGTTCTGCACCCATAAAGCAGCACAGCAGAGGTTCAGTCTTGTGCTTTATTTTTCAAGAGTGCTTTGTACATTCTAAAGGGAAAAAAAATAAATCACTGTAATCAAAAAACCCCCACATTTTCAAATAAATAATTGAAGTTTTCATTGCTGCAGATCATTGAGATTTCTGAAATGTCCTTTATTGTAAAATACTCCTTCATTTCCAGGATGAAACTTTGGTGCCAATTACAGTTTTGCATAATAAGAATTGTAAAGAGCTTCACAGGAAACCACTTCTCGTTCATGTATATGGAGCTTACGGCATAGATTTGAACATGAGCTTTAAAGAAGAGAAGCTGATGTTAATTGAGGAGGGCTGGATATTAGCATATTGCCATGTTAGGTAAGTCAAATAGAAAATGGAATTAAAATTTTAATCTGTGGGGTATACAGGTATTTCTTGATATGCAGCTAAGAGCTACAGAAATAGGTTTTTTTCACGTAGCTATACCTAATTCATCATAATTTCACTCACATCTAGTAGTTTTTAACAAAAAACCCCACATATACCATGGGAAAAATAATTACACTTTCAGAACCACGTACTGTATTTAGTTTTCTTACATCAACAGGATGGTTGTATGTAACTTTTAATGGTTTGAAGTGTTGTTAATGCTTGTCTCATCTTTGCTCCAGAAAAATCATGTTAACATGCTCAAATAGGAGTGACACACTTCCTCACTCCCTTTCTGAGGGCATTGTGTGCTAATGTTCAGTCTCGCCTCTTCCAAAAGCCACTTACTTGCCTTATACAGCAACAACTAAGCATTTCACCTGCAGCTCTTGTTCTTACTTTAGCTAAATCCTCTCATCTTCAGTGTGAGCTACAAATCTGCTGGTTTTATAAAATCACTACGTACAGTAGGCTTCGTATTTTCATTGAGATAGTAATTCAGCAGGTGAAGAAGATAACAAAAGGACCACTTGAGCAAGGGGAAGAACGAGCAGTTGTTTAAAATACCAAAACAAACTCAACATACAGTCTGCTCTGTTCAGCACAGAACTGCGCTGTTCTTCCTCCCACTCCTCTACAGAATGTAAGATGCAAGTCAGTCCTAGACAAAGATGGATCCTTCATCTGAAGATAAAGAATTTTGTCAGTCTAATCAGTTGATTCTTTTTAAAACTGAAACCTGAGTAAGGGAACAGCAGGTGGCTTAGAACCAAAGCTGTGCTCATGTAGAATATATGGAAAGTCAGAAGTTCTGTACTACCAAATGCAATGTTTCAAGTAACAGCTGAAGTTCATAAATGAGAAAAAACCCCTTTCCAACAGTACCACAACTTAGGCTTCGCAGGCAATCCTGAGAGCCTTAGTATGATGCTGAGAAATACTTTACCAACTGTCATGAACAGATTTAGGGGGTTTGTTTGGGTTTGGGGTATTTTAGCCACAAAGGGGCTAAACAGAGTTGGAAAAGCAAAGCTGTGTCTGCTGCTGCCTTTTCACTATTGGAAGCTTCACCATGCAGTTTTTTCCTAAGAGACTCCAACTTGAGGTGTTCTACATTTCAGGGGTGGAGGAGAGCTAGGCCTTAGCTGGCACAAAGATGGATGTCAACACAATAAACTCAATGGTCTCCATGACCTCAAGGCTTGCATCATGCTGCTGCACGAACTAGGCTATTCTCAACCAAAATACACAGCACTCACAGCTGCCAGTGCAGGAGGTGTCCTTGCAGGAGCTCTGTGCAACACTGATCCAGAACTTATAAGAGCCGTGGTTTTACAGGTGAGGCACTGCAGACCTTCTATGACATTGAAGGAGAAAATAAAGCTTATTCTATCACTTCCATACTTCAAAACACTTGATCATTTTCCTGCCTTATTTTTTTGAGAAAGCCTTGATCTAGGCATGAGATGCCTCTGCCCTATTTACCCATTTTTATTTTTTTTTATAACTTCTGAGGCTCCTTTTGTGGATGTTCTAAACACTATGATGAAAACTCATCTGCCGCTGACAATTGAAGAACAGGAAGAATGGGGAAATCCATTAGCAGATGAAAAGTCTATGAGGTACATCAAAAGCTACTGTCCATACCAGAATATCAAGCCACAGGTAAAACTATGGGTGTGAAACGCTGCAGAAAGCAGTAACTGGAAATTGGAAAAAAAAGTCTTATTTTCCCTTTTCAGTGGTTTAAACTGCAGTATTTTAGAATTGTCTTAGCTGCTGCTCTGTGATAAAATTCCTTCTCCTCTTCTAGTGGGGGGTGGTGGCTCTATTTTTACCAATTAAAAACCTTGTCAGAGGCAAACATTGCAATGGAAAAGGAGCTATAGCTTTGGTACTGTCATCCCGGAGGAAATCTCTTTAGAACCTCAGCTACTGATGTGGTCTTAGATAAATCAGCACAAGTACATCAGGATAAATAGAGAAAAATTAGAATAATCACTTGTCAAGTATTTAATTTGTCTTTTTCTGTAATCCTAGAGTTACCCTTCAGTTTTTATCACAGCATATGAGAATGATCAGCGGGTACCACTAATGGGAGTCATACGGTATGTTCAGAAACTCAGGAAGGCTGCGCTGGATCATGCCAGCACGAATAAGAAAGGTAAGAATGTTACAGATATAGGGAGTTGACTAAACCAGTCCAGGAACTGCCCTCCAGAGCTGTAAGAGGGACCAGAGATCTCTGTATGGGGGACCTGCCTGAAAATAAAGATATTTGTTGAATATTAGTAGTGACAAAACACAAGCTCAGTAAAGAATAAAATCTCTGAGATGAATAAAAATCAACTCAGACTGGAAGAATACGAGTGGGCCTCACGCTTTTCTAGGCCTCAACTTGGTGACTGTTGGATGGTGCTGGGTGATTCCATAGTCCAGCTACTGATCCACTCAGACTGTGGTTCTGAATACATGGATCAGTCTTACTGTTGCTGCTCTACAGAAACATGCTTTCCCAGTTAGAGAAAACCACAGATTAGAACGACGATGAGGCACAGACCCTGTAATACCACCAGCTTTGTGACTGTTCCCAGCAATGGGTACATACAAACCTTATTATTTTCTAGTACCATCTAATCTGAGAAGAGGCTTTTACCACCATGACCAAAATAGATCTTGAATTAGCTTTTCTAAATTTCATTATGCCCCTTCTGTGCTGGCAGTGCTTGAGAAAGGAGAGCAGATGCTGTGGGCTTTGCCCAGAAAATAAAAAAGCAATCATCCCAAAAGCTCAGGAAAAGAATGAGCACACTAAATATATAAACAGTTTTCAAATAGCTGGTTAACAGAAATACAAATAGTTCACTCACAAAGCCCCTGGATTGTTCTCTTTTGCTTTTTTTTTGCTTAAGGAACAACAGAAATTCTTTGAGGGCAGAAAGCACAATTGCCAATTCCTAAATAACCTACATCCCCACTTACCTCTTTCCCTCGTTCATTCAATGTCAAGTGATCACCAGCTTAATTGTTCCAGGAAATCGGATCCCAAACATCATCTTGGACATCCAGGCCACTGGCAGTCATTGCGATTCATCTTGGGGGGATTCTTTGAATGAGGTATGTTTTCTTTATTGCACACCTCCACAGCATGCTGGAGGGGTGTGTCCTCTCCATTGGTACTTCAGCTGCAGCAGTTTGTGCAGTCATGAAATGTAAGTTTGAAGTACTAAAAGAATTAAGGTTGCTCTTGCAATCTTTTATTTGTATTGCAAGAGTGACTGCTGGTTTTATAAATATAAACACATAAAAATGTAAAAAACATACAACAACTTAAATGCCAGTATAAATATAAGACCATCCGGTTTTCATGTATAAGATTATCTATAGCTATATATATATTTATATAACTAGAGAAAGATTTATATAGAGAGGAGCCCATGACAACCAGATTGTTGAACCTCACTGAGCCTTAAGCCTCAGAATACTATTAACCTCTCACTTGAATGTACTGAGAGGTTCTAATTTTGAAAAAATTTGTTCCAACAGAAAAAGTCCTGCGCTGTAGAGTACTGAGTGCTTGAAACTGTCATCCTGGCTCTTGATTTATGTCTTATTCATGAGTAAAATATATACGACCGGTTTCATTTATTTCAGTTTCTGTCTGTACTGTATTGCTCTGCATGACTTTGGGAAAGGAAGGTACAACAAGAACAGCTGTGTGAGAACCTGAAGGTTTATAGCACAGAGAATATTTCTGTTTTGTAATAAATTTTTTTTCATTCTTTTAGATTGCAAGACAACTTGCCTTTCTGAATGAAGAACTTGAAGTATATCATCCTGCAAAGAGCTAATGTAAAGACAGTGACCACCTGAAGAACTTTGGCTCAGCGTTTTATTTATATGATGTTCCACATAGGGACCTTGCATCTTGGATGTAGACAAATTCAAAGTTGGGTGTGATGTTGGCTTAGAAACATACAAAGAGCTTAACAGGACAAAATTTGAGGGTAGGTTTACTTTTCTTCTCCACAGGCAAAAAGAGGGGAGGAGTTTGCAACATACTTTTTTCCTTTTCACGGGTGCAGTGCAGTAAGGTACCTGATTGAGGGCTTGTTCAGGGTGTTTATTTTGTACACAAAGTTTTAAAAGTCAAAGAAACCTGAAAGTTGTTAGCGTTTCCCTGAAAGCATGATTTTCTAAATTAACATACAATCTTGGTCATTCTACACCTGCACTTAACAGCTTATGTAGAGTAAATCAAAGGCACTGGAATAACAAGCTTTTTCTGACACAAAACAGTTTCCTTGGAAAGTTTCCATGGAGTGAACAGGCTCTGCTGTTTTATATTCCAGGACCAGGCCTTCTCCCATCTCAGTTTTAACCATTTTGGTATTGACAGCTCTACCAGCATCACTAAAATTAGTGCTTAGTCTTACAGTGGCTTCAGATGGAAGGTTAGGAACTAGAGCTTGCAGGTCTATCATCGATTCCTGACCAAAATTGAGAACCATCATAAAGACTCTGTCTAACCCATCCAGTTCTCTCACATACACGAAGACGTTGCTGTCATTCCAGACATAACACATCCACCCCCGGTGAAAGGGGAGCTCATTATTGCGTAGTGAAGTTAGTTCTCTGTATAAATTCAGGGTGGAGTTGGACGAGGACATCTGGATCTGCAACGGTCAGCATTAACAGGGTCATTTCTGTGCATCAAGTGTAGGAAATACTGCTTAAGCCTTACACCCACCAGGTCCACAGGTTAACAGCCCTAAGAGAATTCTGGTTTGAAAAGTGTCTGCAAACTCAGCTGAAAAACTGAGTTTTCTCATGTTTTTCCCTGGAGTGGCAGAGGCAGAGCTTATCAGGCATTACAGTTTCCCCAGGTTGTTAAAGAGCCAAACTGCCACTTCTGCATCCACCCTGCAACTATACCTGCCCTGCAGCTTCTCTGATGAAATGAATAGAGGCTCCTGGCCCATGCCAGCATTTCCTTTCCCAAGAACATTGTGAGGATCCAGTGTTTTCCCTTCCCTGGAGTTTGTTCCCAACCCTCTCTCTGCTAAGTCAAAGAGGTCAGAGCAAAGCAGAAGCATGAAAATAGTTTTTGACCATTAAAACTATTTTCACTCCCTCCTTGATACTTACTTCAACATTCACACTGTGGTAGTCAGAGTTAACTGGTAACCAGCTGCTGTTGCCATCAGTGAAACCAGCATTAGCTTGGCCATCCCACTGCATGGGGGATTTCTCTGGAAAAGTCGCCTAGAAAACAAACCAGTGAACATTTAAAATTCCTAAGGCAAAAAGGTTGAAGCTCTCGTTTTGAAGAATTTAGGTAAGATTCTGAAAATGCTTCCTCATTGTTATGGAGGAGCTGCCAAAGGATCTGACACTTTAAAACTGATGATGCAAGATAGTATAAAATATTCTACGCAAACTCTGAGTGTTTGTTTTCTGTGAAAATGGGGGTTTTTATTTCATACGAAGGGCACTTTTCAATAGGACCTTTCAGAGCAGCAGCTTGACAAAAGGAATTGTAACTCTGCTTTGTGACATTATCAATAAGGGGGTTCTCCTTTTAGCGTCTTCATCTGAAAATCAAAAAATCCCAAGTTCTCTACACTAGTGACGCATCCTGACTCTCATTTCTCAGAGGAAATGAGATTTCCTTTTAAATTGGAGAATCATCTCCTCATTTGTGAATCCCAGGAACCTGGCAACACTGCTTGTCATCAAGTTCCTCTTTCCCTACAACACAAAGTAACCCAACATCACTAGGGACATCAGCAGAGGTTGTCTCCTCCCCTAGCAGAACCAGCATCTGCTGTAGGACTACATTCTCAGGGTGCTCAGTTATGGTCATGAGGCAGAGGCGAGCTGTTCCATTTTGGAATAACCTCCCATGGCGCCCATCCATCCAGGACAAGGAGACACCACACAAGCCAGGTGTGATCACAGAAGAGAGAAGGGGCTGGATGTGAAAGCTCTGAGGTTGTGGAGGTCAGCGTGGTGTAAACAGCACAGGCACTTGGTTTTAATCCCCTGCCCACTAACAAACTGAACATTTCTATCATCTTGTTAGGCTTCATGCTGCCTGTAAGCACCCTGTGATCAAGTGAACCACAGTCAACGGTATAGCTGTGGGGAACACAGAAACCAGCCCAACAGCAGGAGAGGTGGGGTTTGGTTAAGAAAACAATGTTTCTTGTGGTTTTGAAAGTTCTGCTAACCAGAACTAAAGAGAGGATCGGAGGTTACCTGCTCTCCACTCACGTTTTCCGATGCGATATTCCGCATGCCGATTTCTTCCCCATAGTAAGTGACGGGGGTGCCAGGCAGAGTTAGCAGCAACATGTTCATGACATTAACGTACTCCTTCCCAACGCGAGATGAAATCCGCACAGCGTTAGGGCTTCCCACCTGAAGAAAACATCATTCCTCAAACACACCTGATGAAATTCTGTGCATGAGTGGAATGTATTACCCAGTTTAATCAGATAGCTGGGGTTTTTTTTAGGACTTTTTGTCTTTATCTCTGCCCTCCATGCCCGTGACAATTCTCTTTTTTATCCTGGTGGCAGTATAAGCTTCTGCCCCAAGCAGTACGTGAGGCAGAAGTGAGAAGAGGTGACAACTAACAATTCTCCACGATTACAGGTGCTTCAGATCTCTGCATTTTCTCTGCTTGTGAAGCTGGTGCTTGTTTTGAGATCTCCCACACATCCCAAACATGTTTCCTAGCAAGGATCAGCAATCTATTGCCCACAGCCTTCTATCCCCCATACGAACAAGCCTTTCCTATAGAAGAGCTGGTGGACGAAGGAGTTGGAGTGCCATAGTGTTGGCAGGAGGGAAGGAAGAGTGTGAGTGAGAACTTTATTGCGTGTCTGTATCTGTTATGTAAGCAAGTTCCTTATTTACAGAGTATACGCACTTCATCTTACAACTGGCTGGTAGAGTGAAAACAATCAGCAATAGGCTGACAAGACAGATGGCACCTGGTAGTTGGTCTGGGTCTGTAAACAGGCCCCGTGGTCAGCTTGTAGTGTAACTTTTAAGGGAGTCTGAGGCAGATCATGATATTTACAGCTAGGGTATGCCCAGCAGCTGCATCATCCCTGCCTGAGCCTCCTACAGGTGTAACTTACCGCCCAGTTTGGCCATTTCCCTGCAGGCATGTTTCTCATCCACAAGTCAACTGCTTCAAAAACACTGTTGCCCGACAGATTCTTCATGTTGATTAGGTTGAAATTGAAGGGGAAATCTGCTTCTTGGACAAAAGCTGTTCCATAATACATCATTACTGCTTCAATGTCTTCCTTTTCATCACCATCAGAACCCATAAATCTACAAGGAAGAACACAAATGGCTTTCCCATTCTTGGGTTGCACAGAGCAGAGAATAAGAAATGAATGGAAACCACGTTTTGTAAAGTAGACAAGGAAAAACAGTTCCTGGAAATCACCGGAGAAAAATCTACAAGAATCAATGCCAGGAGATAAGAATCTGTCTGAAATCTTCTCGTTCTGAATCCACATCCCACACTCCATTCCAGCAGTTTCTGTGCTAAGAGACACTAAGACCATTAATGGACTCTCCAGTGAGGGCCGGCTGAGAGCTCTGGGACTGCTCATTCTGGAGAAGCTTCAAGAGGATCTCATCTACGAGATCACAATACACAAAGGGAATGGGCACAGACAACAGAGCCAGACTCTTTTCAAAGGTGCCCAGTGCCAGGATCAGAGGTAATGGGCACAAAACAAGACACCAAAGGCCTCTCTGGACATCAGGAAACTTCTTCACTGCAAGGGTGACTGAGCACTGGCACAATCTTTTCAGTCTCCACTCTTGGAGATATTCAACAGCCACCTGGACAGATTCCTGGACTATGTGGCCCTGAGGAGCAGGGACAATGAACATTACAGGAAAATCCACTTGCTGTAGTGACGGTTACCTGTATCGCCCCGGTTCACTGCTGAACTGGTTCATGGTCTGGCGGAAGCCACGGATGATGTCATGCATCCCAACTTGTGTGGTCGTGTAGTCGTGGTAGAGCTGGGAATAGGCTGTGATGCTCTCCTTAAAGAAGGGTACAATTGTTCACCAATAGTTTGGATTTCTGAACCCTCCCATTCTGTGCTTCAGGTATCTCGCTGATCTACAGCCCAGGGACAGCTTTCCTGTATGTGCTGCAGGAGCAAGCCCCCTTCCAAGGGATGTGGCTGACCACCCACAAGAGTTAAACGTGCAGTAGTTCTTGCCCCAGTAGGAAATACAAGGGAAAAAAGCAAAGACAGAACATATATGTTACTGGTTTCTGAGACTTGTCCACTTGAGGCTCATCTCGGAGGTGTGTGGCTTCCAAAAGAAACTTCACAGAGCCAAAACTAAGCCCGTCAATTCCTTTGCCAAGCCAAAATTTGATAATATCCTAGACAAAAATGGAGAGAAGTCCAAGTGAGCCCACCTCCTGCCACACTGTTTTCACTTTAAAAACAAACCCATCAAAGTGAAGTGTGTCGCTCTAAGGTCAAACCGAGGCCAGAATCATAAAATCACAGATGCGTTTTTATTGAAAAAGACCTTTAAGATCGAGTCCAACCATTAACCCAGCTGTCCCAACCCACCGCTAAACCCTGTTCCAAAGCTCCAGATCTACACAACTTTGAAACACACCCAGGGATGGTGATTCCACCCCTTCCCTGGGCAGCCTGTGCCAAGGCCTGAGGACCCTTTCCAGGAAGTTTTTCCTAATGTCCAAGCTAAACTTCCCCTGGTGAAACTCAGAGGCCATTTTCTCTTGTTCTATCACTTGTTTCTTGTAAGAATAGACCAACTACAGCAAAGCTTGTCTAATTCTTCCATCCAGTATAAAAAAAAGGACTGATTTGAAACTCCCCCCATGCACCAGATCATTGAAAAGTCCTTGTGATGGCTCTGAAAAAAGGTGCCAGTGGTCCCTGTAAAGTCATCAGAGGTGCAGAACCATCACAAACTGTATTCCTCCCCCTCATCCACAAGCTCTTGTCATTCAAATGAGTTTCCTGGGATCTGCAAACATCTCTCTTGCTATAAGGAGGTTCCATCCCCAGGTCTGACCGGCTAATTAACAGCTCCTTGTATCCACACTGATAAAAGCTTTCCTCCAGGTCAGTGATTCACCCGTTCCAGCTTGGGCTTCACTGAATTTTGCTAATGAGTGTAAGGTTCATCTAGACACCGTCTGGAACCCCTGCAGTCCCTCCAGGCAGCTCTAATGGGTGCAGCACAAAGAGCAGGAATGCCCGCAGCAATGGGTTTCCTACTTACGGTTATTTCTTGCTGAACGGCTGGGCTGCGGAAATTTAAGTCTGGCTGCTCCTTCCCAAACTGATGGTAGTAGCACTGATTCCGGACACTGTCCCACTGCCAGCTGGAATTCCCAAAGACACTCAGCTGCCATCACAAGGGAAGGGGATAATCAGAAATCCTGGTTTAATAGACACCGAGTCCTGTGAAAGCCTGACGGAGCGTAACAAGCAAATGATAAAGCACCAAGTGCCTACTCAATAGGTTAAGTTTGGGGTAGATTTTGGTACTTCTCTTTCACATTCCCTTCTCCACTCCATGCAGTTGTGCTTTGCCACTCACTTCTGTTTCATTCTATTTTTTTTAAGGAGACTTTCACTGGGATTTATCCAGAATAGAGGGGGAAACTGCCCAGGAACACTTCTAGGACTCATTTTCCAATAACTTATTGAAGAAACATTATTTAAAAACCTTATTACAGAAGTAATTCCGCTAATTCTGGAAATTCTGTTTGAAGCAGGCACTGCTCCCCCGAGAGCTGGTTTAAAGCCCAGTCTGCACTAACTGCTTTAGCAAGGAGTCGCCTAGTACTGTCTTCAAAGCTCAATTATACAATTGAGACAATCCTGTTAAGGCTGCTTTGGCATCCAGCTGTGCGGATGCACTGTCCTTTCCCACCAGTTTACCCAGTTGTTTGGAGGAGTGATGGAACCAGCAGTCCCAGCGCAGTCCTGCCAGATGTAGTAGTCCGTGTACTTCCCGGTCCGATTTCTACTCAGCTGAAACCATCGGTGCTTGTCGCTTGTGTGGTTAGGGATTACATCCATTATCACCTTCAACCCTTAACAACCAAGCCATAAACCCGACATTAAAGCTTGTCTTTTAAGACAACATTCACGTGTTTTCTTAATGCAGTCTAAGAAAGGTTTGGGATCCTTCCATCCCAGGGGTCTGGCAACAGAGAGGCAAAAAGCCCCAAAGACGAGAGTGCAACACAACACAAAGAAAAGGGAAGGAAAGACAATCAGAACAGGTTTGAACCACTGTCACTAACTGAGTTTCTCCAGGTAGGACCCCAAGCATCAGTGAACACACATTCCTCTTCACCCTTCCTAAAGACCAGACAGCTTGGAAATACCAAACGCTCTGGGAGCGGCAAAGCATTTTCCATTGAGCTTACCTCTGTCGTGTATGGCTGCAAGTAGATTCTCAAAATCACTCATCGACCCAAACACAGGATCAACATCATAGAAGTCCTCAGCTCCATACCCAAGGTCTTTTAAGGGGGACTTAAAGAAAGAGGTGAGCCAGATTGTTTTGATATTCAGATACGTGATGTGGTCCAGCTTGTCTTGGATACCTATTGGAAAGAACAGGGCATCAGCTGTTTAGAAAAAAGGAAACTTTTTTGCTGTGGGTTCTCAGAGATGTCCCTACACAGGTCCCCTTGACCCTCCACCATCTCCTGTTCTCACTGCTGTCAGGCAGCAGGAGCCCTGACATTTCTTCAGGGACAGCAGGACAGAACTTTGCAAAGATGCTTTTACAAAGCAGATACAGCAGGAATTAAAGTTTCTAATGGGATTTTCCTGTTGTTTCCTGTAAGGACACCTCACTCCGACCTCCAAGTATGTTTAAATATCTATTAAAATTAGAGGTAACCTCTAACTGCAGGCTTCAATTGAACAGGTGGAGCAAGCAGCTCCTTCATTTACTCGTGACTACATGAGGTGCCATTAACTATTAGTCAGACTTCCCTTCTCCTTCAGAGTGACTTTCTTTACTGGACTGCAGTAAAGATTTACTTTTAAAGATTTTTATGCTACCGACAGGTCACCCACAGAGCACTGCCAGGCAACTTTGCTCACGCCAGGAATGAAAATTCCACCCACCTTTCAGATCCCCGTTCCCATCCATGTTGCTGTCCTTGAAGGAGCGAGGATAGATCTGATAGACAGGACCAGCCTGCCACCAGTCAAGGCACTTTGGTGACAGAGCGATGATGGCAACCGTAGCACAGACCAGCACCACGGCAGCGGTGATGATAAGCCAGAAGAGAATCTCCCTGGTGACTCTGTACCGGGCTTGGCTGGAGAAGTGGAGCAGAACTTCCTTCGGCATCCCTGCATAGGGCTTCAGCACCGGCTCCTCCATAGCTGTGGGGTCCACACTGACAGCACACGGCTTGGGGATTTCTTCTTGGCTACTGGTATCACTCTCCTTGTCATCAAAAGCCTCATTCTGAACGAAGCCGTTGTTCTCCACACCCTGCTTCTCCCTCAGTTCCATGGGCAAACTCTTGGCTTCCTCCTCAACCATTTTTACTTCAGGGGTCTTGTCCTGGAGCCTCCAGCCCCAGTGAGGAAGTGTTGCAAGCACACCTTTGTTCAGTGGAATGAGCCGCAGCACAGTCGGCCTCCAAGTTTATAATCAATCTGATGGGTCAAAAGTTCACAACGAGACTGGAAGGGCAAAGTGCTCTTTCTCTTCCCTCTAACTGGCATCTTCAGCGAGATAACAGAATGAGGAGAGAAAGAGGAGGCTTCTGAGCAGCATTAGGTGGGGGTTGCTCTCTCCAACCCAACAAACTCCGCTTCTTTTTCACAGTAGAAGGAAATGTGGGAGTTTTTTATCAGTAAAAGATTTAGGAAAAATGCAGCTGTGCAGCCTGGTCTCCTCTGAGCCTTAATGAGTACTTCAAATGAGGGCAGCAAGACAACGAGGCGTTGACGACTTGTGGCCCCAGAGCAATACAAACCAAGAAGATGCAGAAGCCGGTTTTGCTTGGTTTCTCAGAGCACAGAACCCCCCATAGTAACCCAACAGACCGCTCACAAGCCCGGGGCAGTGACAGGATAAGAACATACCTATGCGGTGAGTCAGGGGGGACCACGTTGCAACACCCAGAGCTACCCCCGCCCCGGGTCAGAATGGGGAAGCTCAGTACTGGCACAAGCAAGATTCCAGAGAGAAAACCCACCGCTGAAATCCCCGGTGTTTTAAAGGCAAGCGATTGTTCCCTTCTTTCTACTCTAAAAGCACCCTCTGCTATTGCATCTAAAAGCAAACACCCGCCCACCAACACTTTAGGGTCAGAGGTCCAGTGAAACTGGGCAGCTCTATGGAAAAAAGGTCGGGTTTAGCCTCAAAAAAATTACTTATCACAAGTTCATAAACCAGTGACTAAAAAAACCGATCCAGCATGCAACATCCAATTGATTCCGATTTGTGGTATTTCTTCAGGAACTGAGCTAAGAGGCCTCAGACAGGTGCGATTCTTTTCTCTTTCCCCCCAGCAGTGAGCAGACAGGCAGTTTCCAGAGCTTCGAGACACCGGCAGTATCTGTGCCTGTAATTTAGTGTTGCTGGGAAATTCAGAAGAGGAAAATTATTTCAGTCTCCCCCGTAATGACTCTACAGACTTAACATCATCCTATCAGCAGGCTGGAGTTCTCAGGCAGACACTGAGAGTTGTGCACACTAAGGGCAGGCTATAGACCGTATGCAAGCATCTCGCAGGAACCCAATAGCCGCCGGGGGCCCAAAACCTGTCTTCAAAAGAGCCCCTCTTGCCCTGAGGTAATCCCCAAGTAACATCAAAGGCTTATTTATACCTTAAGTAGGACAGATCGTGTCTTAATTGCCAAGCATCCAGCTGAAAAGAGGAGGATTATGCTGCTGCGGTAGCCGGTGGGAACTGGAAGCCATGTGCTTGTGAACCCCAGTGCACAACGCCAACCTTCCTCTGCTGGCTGCGGGGACACTCCATTAATTTAAGGTTAATCAATTAATTTAAGGTTAAAACAGAAGATAAAGCATCCTAGAAACCACTCCTTAAGTGACAAAAACTTTTTAGGTTCAAACTGACTGCGCTAGCAGCAAGACCTCCATCGTAATTCAGTTCAATTCCACTTGAGGCATCAGAAGAGCAGAGGCACAGGCAGGTCCCAGCAAGGCCCAGGTTACTTGGTGTTTCACTCCTTTACTAGGAAGATCAACTGCTCTCTTGGAAATGTCCAAGCTGATGGAGAAGGTCTGCTTTTCCTCCTACAGGTGCTGATGCCATGGTTAGTTAATTCACAGTAGCACTTAAGTACTGATGGGGAAGCAATTTCTCAGCAATCCCAACTGGTTTTCAAATCCAGGTATCACCGCCAAGGAAAGCTTTAAGGTGGTCTTGGAAGAAGGAAAAGGAAGGTGTTTGCAGCAACACAACCATCTGGATGTAAAAAGCAGCGCAGCAGCTAAAGCTCAGCAGCGCAGGTAAAGCAAGTGACAAGGCAAAGGACAGAAATGAGAGACAACCACAAGGAAGTGCAACCATGACGAAACAAAACAACAGACAGAGCGGCAGCCATGCAGGAACAGAAGTCAACAAAAGTCAGATCCATACAGCAACAGCCCAGATAAACAGAGGTGGGACTGGACCACAGAGAAAAGGGTGACAAAGAAAAGTAAGACCCCAAAAGAGTCTCAACTGCACCTATCTGGACCACACATCAAAGGTTCTGTGACTTGGCTACCTGTGGGTCTGTCTGGTAGCCTTACAGACTTCTGGTTCGTTGTGACCAGGAGCCACATTGCAAATACAATGGAACAGAGACAAACCCATCTTGGAGAGACCCCTCACACCTGTTTGGGCTGGTGGAATTACATCATCTTCATCAGTGGCTCTCAAGAAACTATGAGGCGCGTGGCACTGTTTTAGCAATCCTTTATTGAAGATAACAAGTTGGTTATGTTCACTGTATTGTATGAAACATCACAATATCATACTGGGAAGGTACTATCAGTACAGGGTTGGACCAGAGCGGACAGTCTGAACAATAAACCATTTTGCATTCTTCATTCCCAACCTTTTAAACATCCCCTGCCCCCCCACCCCCCAAAAAAACCCCAAAACAAAACCAGTAAAGGGACAAATACCTGTTAACATCATCATTTAGAACACTTTAACTTACAAGGCTAAAATCTAATGAATAAATAAAATATACTGTGGCAATAATCCTCTCTAGACAACAAAAAAAATTTCAAAATAATAAATCAGATAAACACAGTGAATCAAAATGATTGGGGAAAGCTGGCCTTTGGCCCCAGTATGAAACAGTGTGTGGTAGTGGGGGTTTCTGTTGGTTTTTTTTGTTTTTACAGACTCACCATGGGGATAAAGTTACAGAAAAATACTATGAATTCCATTTCACACAAAAACCAGTTGATGACTTTGTCATTAGCTTAGAACTACACACGAGGGCAATTACATCCTTGCCAAAAACACAGTTTAAACAAATAGGAAAAAATGTTTACAAGGCATCCACAGCATGTAAATCATGTACAGATGGATACATTCATTGATTCCCCTCCCCGATAGCTTTTATTTTAGATAAATACTTTACTCTTCCCCTCTTTTCAGCATTTACTGGACTCATTACATGCACAACTCAAGTCAGAGAAAACAAAAAAAGAAGAGTCAAGGTTATTGCAAAAATAGAATTAAACTAAGAATCTTCAAGTACCTTACGTGACAGCCACTCTGTACCATGCCCATTGCTTATAAAACGAAAGGTCATCGAACCCATGAAAATATCTCTTAATATTTTCTTAATTTAAAATAGATAATTTTAAGTGTATTTATAGTAATCTCAAAGTGATAATTTTGAACTTTGAAAATAATGCAAACCATTAAAAATTATATCCCTATTAGACAAGACTCCTGTCTGTATCTGAAGCTGAAAAAAATAAACCCCAAAAAACTATAGAAAACCACATACAGAACAGAACAAACTAAAATCACAATTTACATTAGAATAAAGGCAAATTTTCAGCATTTAAAAAAACAAACAAAAATCCTGCAGCTGTGAGAGATGTCAAAGCAAGTCACTACTAAACTCTAAATCCATCAGTTTGCTTTGAAAAAGATCTCCTCTAGCGAGAGTCGCAGGGTGTATTGTACACATGCGAAAAATTCATACTGGTTTTGTTTAGACGCCAAGAACTGTCGTCTGTTATTGCCAAATACACGTAATCTTCAAGCAAGCAGTAGGCAACGGATCACAAATCTGGACACTGCAGGGTAACCTAATAGTCTGGCAATACAGGTAAAACTGGAAAATGTAAAAAAAAAACCCAAAACCAACCCAACAAACCAACCCAAACACGTGATAGAGCTGATTGCCCAAGTTGAAATAGCTTCCAAGCCCTGGAGCCACAAAGCCTGGCGAATCGGTCGACTGAAATGGGTAATGTCGCTGTTACGCCGCCTTGTATCATTCCTGTGCGTCTCCTTATGCCGTGGTGCATCTTAGGCTAGTGCCTAAGATCCCACACGCCTCCAGGACATACACCCAGCTGCTGAGAGAATCCCTCCTTCCTTCCTTCATAGGGCCAAGAGTCCATTAGGGATGTCATCAGTATGCCCAAGGCTGGGTCAAATACTGTGGTACAGGCAATGCTAAGAGTGGCAAGATCAGGAAACACAAAAATGAACCAGCGATGGAAAATTCTAATATCTTTCTGCCCATTTCACAAAAGTGTTGGAAATCCACCAGAATTTTTCCCTTGTATTGAAGAAAAAACAGACTTTTAGAAGTTTTGGGTTTTGTTTGGTTTTTTCCTCCCCCTTTCAGAATCAAAAGCATTTTAGAGTAGATTTGTAAGGCTACCACGGATCTTCTAGATCTCCAGCACCCTACAGGGAAAGAAGAGGAGAAACATTACTACTCACCCACACAAACAAACATTTTGCTGCACTTTGGAAATCAGAGGCATGATTAGGTAGAAAACAGGCGTATGACAGACAATGCTTCCCTTGTGCTCCGCACGCGCAGACTCAAAGCTGAGGATTAGCTACATTTGCACTAGATTAAACCTATCACTAGGTACTACAGCTACGGACTACTGGCACAAAACATCTACGAGACACTGACAACTCTGCTCTTCAGAAAACCGTACAGGCACTCTGTCACTATCGCAGTTACCACCATGGGGACAAGGCAAATTCCCAGCACTCTCAGTGATCTACCAAACGTACGGGTCAGGCACCAACAGACACAGAAAAGACTTGAAAGAAGGCAGAGCAGCTGGTTTATTCATTTCTGTGGCTGATGTTTTACTTGAACCTGAGAAGCGTTGCTTGAACAGAGGACGATGATCAATGTGCTGAACCCCAAATCACTCAAGGATTTGTAGAATCTAATGAACTTTAAATATGAAAAGCTATGAAAAGGTTCCACAATGAAGCATTTCAAAGGAACTTTACTGCTCGCTTAAAAGAGTCCATGTGCATACAGATGGGTTTCCACAGCAGAGCCTTTATTTTCACTTCAACACAAATGCTCAGAACTTGATATCAGGTACCAAATCTAAGTACATTTTCATTTCTGGGTAAATCTTATGCTACAACACATGAAGTATTTATTAATAACACAATCATCTAAAACCCAATGAACAGTCAATCTAAACTGGAAAAAATAAAAATCAAACACTTCAAGGAGAGGGACAGCCTAAAACACATTTTTTGTAATGTAGTTGAAATGCAAACTACACAGATTCAAATACAAACGTGCAAGAGAAAAGAGGTCTGGTGAGCTTGGGTAATTCAATGAATTTGCACTGAAAACAATATTAGAGTGTGAATTACTTTCTAACAGGCAAGCATATACCATCAACATTTTTATTTAAGAATGTGCTTAAGGGAAAATGTTTCAATTTGGTTTTGTGTGTTAGATCCCTACAGTTGCATGTCACAGGATCTAAAAATAAGTCAAGACCTGCAACAGGAACTGTTTGCTCCACAACACAAGATGCAATGACCATAATACAGTAGTTGAATTTCTAAGGGAAAAAACCAGTTTTTCATAAACAATCTGTACAAATAACTCAAGCAAAACCAAACGGACTTCAGAACCTGTGCCAACGCAGGAAAGTGTGCCAAGTGAAGCGTTAAATCCATTACGGAATATCTGATGCCTGCGGATCGCTCCTCTCTTCCATCCCTGAATCTTCGTTCGAGCTCTTGTTTTCAGCAGGGCAACTACCAGGTTCTTGCAAGGTGGCTGCGTCGGGCTCCCCGGGTCCAGCCCGAGTGTCCGGTGCAGATGCTGTGCCTGGTTGGGCAGAGGATTCTTCTCCCTGCAGCCTGGCCAGCCTGTACCCAGCCAGCATCTCTTCCAGGAGGTGGCGGCAGTTCCCCCTATGATTAATTCTCATTTGCCTGAGTGCTTCCACCAATTTTCCCTGCGTTCCGCTTTCCTCAGCTTCGCCAGGCTCCTTTTTTTAAGATTCAAGCCCCCCAAAAAATCAGGAGTTAAACTAGAGCGTTTTTTAATGACAGGGTTTTTTTTAAAAAATGAAACAATTATTTCTGACTGAAAAGAAACATCAGCTTTGCTCTATTTTAGTATCAAACACCTTATTAGCAGCATAAGCCTTAGAATAATCTCATCCTGGTCACGATTTAAGAAAGGATTTCTATAAAGGCAGCATTTTTAAGCTTTTCAATTTATTTTGAGCCAGTGTCAACACGGTACCTCCCCCCAGTTAACTCCATCTGGACTCTTAACTGCCCTTTGATGAATAAAGAGGACAGTCCCCACAACATGGCTCAGTTAATGAAAATTAGAAAAAAAGTTACGGTTTTGTGCCATCAGGTCAGTATTTTTAATTGTCAATTTCTGCACAGTCCAGAGAAACCCTTCATGAAAAAGTTTCTGAAGAGAGCAGATTCCTCTGCTAGCCGCATAGCTGAAGCATCGCATCACAATAAATGCTGAGCGTTAGTGTTCCATTCCTTTAAGGTTCAGAGAATAACTACATTCCATAGTAGCTCCCTCCAGCCCATTTTACTCTGAGGTTGACATAAGCAAATCCCCACCCTGGATCTCCACATATCATGGTATTCAGATCCTTAAGAACTCTTCTTGCAGACTGACCTGGAGACTTTCGCTCCCGGCAACACTTAAGACTAAAATCAATAACCCATGTAATAGCAGCCCTGAGACCCCCTCAAAAATTCCAGTGCTAGCAGGAGTCAAAGTAACAATGGTATTGATACTCTAACTCATATTCTGTTTCACTTTGCAGCCTTTGCACAAGTTCCGCTCTGTTAAATCATGTACATGAAGAGGGCTACTATGTATTAGGGACAGGATTTACAGTGTTTATGGTTCTAAGAACTTTGTCCATTTACATTAAAAAAAACCAACTCTCTCTAGCAGCCTTTAACGACATGATTTGATCTAGCAAAGTGTCAGAGCAGAGTGCACGTAAAAGCAGGAGAGAAACATGTCTTATGCCAGACAAAACACACAAAAGCAACTGTAAACAAATGTCACCGGAACTACTGTCATTTGAATGTTCTTCCTGGTGAGTAGGGACACACACAAACTACTAGCTGGATGGCACAGTGGCCTCTTAGTCTTAGGAGCATAGAAAACATTGGTCAAGGAATAGAACCATTAAAGAGAGAGTAACATGGCTGTGACAACTATTTTCTAGCTAAGTAGTAGTTCTTTTAAACTCCCTCTAGGGCTCTGAAAGCACCAAGACCCAAAACATCACAGATTGCCACAGTTTCCCTTGCACATTGAGAACAAAAGTCCCTCTGCTCAAGCATTGGCCCAGCTGCTCTTTGTAAGCCCAAGTCAGGGATCTCCACAGCCCTGAAGTTACAAAATATTGAAACCTACTGAGATACCTAGAAGAAAAAAACCCTAATGACTGTGGTACCCTGAAGCTACGCTACAGATCTGTGAATACTGCTGCACAGAGGATCCACTTGCTCCTTGGTCTCTCACTCAACCACACTTCTTACTTGAGCTGTGTGCTAGGGCTTCTCAGAAAATGCAGTTTTAGGAATCGGGAGAAGTTACTTACACTCACTAGGTTGGGTAACAAATAAGCACAAAACAAACTGAAATTTTTACAGTGCTGAGTAAAAAACCTAATTTGGAAGAAGATATCACCTCAGGGTTTATTCATACCCTCTGAGAACTTTGCAGAGTTGTTGTGACCTGGTTCACACTTGCTCAGGGTAACTAGTTGCAATTACAGAACATTTTTTGAAGGAAATAATATTCTCAGTTGCAACTGTTAATCAGATTGGTTTGGGCTGTTTCTTTTGTGGGCTTTACTTTAGTGGTTCTTGGTGCTTTTAAAATGTTGTAATCATGTGCGTTAATCTCTTAGCAATTAATATCACTTACTTGGTCAAAGTAAATCATAATAAATCATAATGGTTGTAGCTTTCTCAAAGCTCAGATAAAGCCTAATACTCCAGGGAGTAACAGCAGTACTCTGCACTACACCCACACACTCCACCAGACATGGACACTAAACTACATACAGGAAACCACTTCCCAGTGCATGTCAGCGTGTCTCTGTGCTCTGCAGACTCAGCATCTGTGTCTGCTGTTCATCGTTTTTTCACCTGAAGACCCGCTCTTGCTTCATTCAGGGTTAAACAGGTGTCACCCATCAGATTTTGGTCTTACTTGGAAATGTCATCATTGGGGTGGGTTGTAGGTTTCCCTCCTACCTCTGTTTCCTGTTTAAACATGCAATGTGTAGCAACATTATCACAGTGATGAGACATTGTGGAGACCCTGATATGGAGTAACTAACAGCTTTCTTCCCTTTCCCAATGAAGCTCTAGAGACTAGTATCACCGCATGGACACCTAGAACTAAGCAGGACTAGTTGGGAAGTCCCAGTTTTATTACGTCAGCAATGAGGCTCTCTACATTTACCTACCCCAAGGACAGTGATGTACCAATTCCTAATGGCTAAACTAAAATTTAATTCAGTATCCTCCCCCAAATCCTTAAAAATACATCAGCCAAATCATTTGTCAAGATCTGATACCAACAGAATGAAGTTTATCAAGCAGACTGGAGTGTGCTGCTCACACTTCAGAACCAAGCAGCAAAAGGACTCAAACCAACTACCCAGGGATTCCAATGGCAATAAAGGTCAAAGCTATCACTGGTAATAATGGTTGAAGCTACATCCTTCCTGCAAACAACAAAGTTAAGAGGATTTCTTCTCTGCACTCTAACAGAACAGTGGCACCTTCCATCTGCCCAAACTTTCCAATGTAAGAGAATAAACTACACATAGGTAGGCAAAAGAAGGAGGCAGGAGGAAAGCACAGTAATAATCATGGTGAGGCTGCATGTTGGCAACTTCAAGACACACAACTGATAATTTTGAAGTATTTATGATAAAAGCTGACATCTCCCCAACACCATTCATTGCACTGGCTACATAACTGAAAAGCTGGTAGCCATTCTCAGAGCACAAACAATATGACAAAACCTTTACTAAATGCTGAATGGTACCACATAATCACAGATTCTCTTTGGTTGGAAGAGACCTTTAAGATTATCAAGTCCAACCAACACTGCCAGGTCACCACTAAATAAATCCTTTGGGTATTAGTTCTCAAACTGTACAAAAAGTGATAACACATGTTCAAACATTGATATATCAGTTCTTCAGCATTCCCACTTTTAACTAAATTTAACCCCAGCTGACCTGATTGTCAAGTACTCTTTATGCTGATACTGAGAACAACCTAATAATCACGTTTAAAGCTGCGGTTAACACACTATTGAAAACTCAACTTGTTAGGAATTGGTCAGAAGAGTGTAAGTAATTTTAGAAATTTAAACGGAACTCAACAACTTTCCTTCAACTACTGCCCATGTAAAGCTCAAAGATGGTGGAAACTCTAAAAAATTAGTCATGATTAATTGCATTATCTTTTACACTCAGCACAAACAAGGTCTTGCACACTAGTCAGAGACAATAGGAAGTGTGCTTTACCCTACCAGCTTTCTGCACAGCAGATCAAATGGCTAGTTAGCAAATGAATTTGCTGACCAGAATTTTAGAAAACAGTAAATTATAATTTAGAAAAAACCCTGCACTGTTGTCTTACAGGTTTGACTCCAGAGCAGCAGTGAAACAGTTAAAAAGTCTTTCCAAACTGATTGTCTTTTTAAGGATGAAGTTCTGGGTCAGACCCATCCAATACACGGTTAAAACGTATGCTACAATACATTTCTTGTGTTTGCAATGCTTTATTGGCAGCGGTGTGTTTTTGCTTCGCAGGATGCTACTTGGATGGTATCCTTAAGAGATGTAGCAAGGAAAACGGGAACTTACCCCCTCATTCTCTCTGTGTGGGTTCAGCCTACTATACACAGCTTCAATAATATTACGCCTATAAAACAAAAAGAGAAATGTAAAAATCTTGAAGCACAGTAGAGGTTTTCAGAACACTGAGAAGTTAATAAGTTTGAGCGCAGTAATAACTTCAAAGTGTTAAGGAAGCTTTGGCTTCAATCTGCTTTTTAAGAAGATGAGTCAAGTGAAAAAACTTGTAGTTAAGTTGGGCTTGCGAAGACTAAGCAAAGCAAAAATACAGTAATGGCTCTTGATGCAACCGAACTTTCTGTCCCAGGATATAGGTAATGATAAAAGCTGATAAAGCTCCTTCTGAACAGAAAATTCACTTCCATCAAGTTACATATTTAACTACTTCAAGATCAGGAAGGACTTCAGCTGCAAGAAGCTGAAAATCTCAAACGCTAATGACAGGGGAAGTACTTTACCTATTTTCCTGGTTTTATGGTCTTCCCTAAGCATCTACTTTCAGCTGCCCTGTGGGCAGGTCATAGAGCTAGAACAATCCCTGGTCTGATCTAGTAGAATGAGCTGCAGCTATACCTCCTGATTTCAATTTTCTCTAGGACAGTACTTGAAAAGTCAAAATAGAAATGAAAACTAGATTTTCCTATGAGAATGTTTACTGAGTAAACAATCACTGACCCAAAGTAGCAGAGTGCAGGTGGTACTTTGATCATATTCTGGTACGTAACTGGTTTACATAGGATCATTTCTAAAAGTAAGTAATATTCATTCTGGGCTTTCTTACTGCTTTACGTTTGTTAGGAACCATCCCTGATACAACCAGATTATCAATCTGTTTGCTCTTAGTTTTGAGATGGGAATGATGACACAAGTGTTTAGCTAGTCCAAAAGAGAAAGTAGCTTTAAACATAAAAAAGCTTTACTTCTTCCTCTGAATGTGGCTGTTACAACAAGAAGGCTTTAAAATGTTTACATAGAAGTATTCATTTCAGTGAATTAAACAAAGGAAATTCCAGTACTGTACTCACTTGCCAGCTAAACCACCTCCTGGTGGTAAATTAGGGATATTCTCCGCAGTTAAAATACGAATAACATGAGCAAGATCAGGCATTCCTTCCTCACCTGATTTTTCCATAATTTCTAATTTAAAGATAGAAAAAGTAATTTGATTACCAAGTTGATCCCACCCATTTCTTAAGAGACTTAAAATACAAGGTACTATCAGTTTTTAACAAACGTGAAAACAGGAAAACAGCCTATGTTTGAGGCAAACAGTCTTTTATATAACCATTTCAGTCTCTGTCTCAGCTGCTGCCCAAAGATACATCGTTTACCTTTCTTATAATCAATTGAGTTTATTCTGGACATCCCATTTAGAGGCTGCAACTCAGGCCACAAGACAGTGGCAAAGCACATCACTGCATCCCAAGTGTCCTAGTCTCTAAAGCTCTCTGGATACCTAGCACCTAACAGACAACACTGGCTTCTCCCAAAACTTCTAAATCCAACAAAGGGCTTTCAAAGTGCTCACTTACTCTGTACCAGGAACATCTAGGGAAAGCCCCCCAAAAGCAAATCTGGCAGAACAGTTATTACTTCCCTATAACAAATGAGACACCATTGCTGCTGAGCTCGTTTTAAGTCAGCACCACACAGAGCAATTTCTAGAAGGTGCCAATTCTGGTGAAAACAACAATCTCCTCCTTTTCCTGATATTAGGGTGAATTATTTCATACAGAACATGTTCCCTCACTTAAAAAAAAGCTTCCTAACAGAAAACCCCAAAATAAAGCAAGAAGCAAGTGTGACCTTTTTTCGTTACACATTAGTTAGCAGATACACACTAGGAATTTGTTCCACACAGGCCACTACTGAAAGAAACCAAACGTTTTCAGAAATTCATTTACAGGCATTTACAATATTTTCACCTTCACCTCTCCAGTGTCAAGAATAATCCTGCGAGTTTTTCCCCCTGAATGTGTAAAATATACCCTCAAAATTTTACATCTTCATTGATAATGTAATTCTGAGATACAAAGAATCAATTACTGATAATATCATATCCATGAAAGTCCATGATGAAACTATTTTATTCCAAATACACTTCTGACTGAAGGCCTAACTCTTAACTCAAAGTTAAACATGTTGAAAATGGACAAGATTTTATTTAAATTGTATATACAAGACAGTAACCAGAGAGCATTACAAGTTTTCTATGTTCTATCACCTTCCTGGACTTCCAGATACAAATTAAAACACACCAGAGAACCAAACAGACTTTTGTGTCTAGTTCTTTCTTCCTGTGACCACAACTTGAGTCTCTAAAAAACAAAGTCCTGGTTTTGTCTGGGATAGCATTTTCTTCCTCATAGCTCGTTCAGTGCTGTGTTTTGGGTTCAGGGTAAGAATAATGTTAATAACACACTTTCTAGTTGTTGCTGATTAGTGCTTACACTAAGTCAAGGACTTTTCAGCTCCTCTGGATGGATTTTCAACTAACTCATGTGGTTGTACAAGCACACAGGATCTCAGCATTCTGCTTAGGAATGCAGAGACAGACCACAAACACGACTTACACAAGTATTAAATTGCTTCTGAACACACATACGTTTTTTTTTAAAAACAAAGTCACACCTCAGATAGTGCCTTTTCTCAGAGCCACAGCTTCAAATCAAGCACAGCAGTGACCAAAAAAACCAACTACTGTCTAAAAGGTTTGATGGGTGAAGTCCAGTCAGTCTGAGATTGAATGTCCACAGGAGAACAGAAAAAAATAGTCCATGTGTATATTTATCAAAAGCTGATCAAGCTCAAACTGTTTCAAGAGTTGCAAAGGGTTTTACACCAAGTGCCAACATTGCCCTGTTTTGAATTAGTCACTCAGTGAAAGAGTAAGAGAAGTCACAGCTTGGATTTTTTACATCATTTTTCCAGCTTTGCAGTTCTAAAACAAGCGGGATGTTTTCAGATGTCTTACTACAAGTATAAATATACCTGTTACTGACTATTAAACACCTATATGTACCTCGTGAGCTGTTAGTTAATAGATAACAAAACATTACTGTTTGTGTTTCATTACTGTGTACAACACCCATTATTTGTCTTACTAAACCCATGATCTAGTCTGGTACTTTGAACATTAGGAAATTCACTACAGATTCAACATCACAACTTATATATCAGGTTTTAAATTTTTAGAATTACAAGCATCTCACATTTTTCAGGCACACAGTTATCCAGAGTAGTCCAGCAATTTGTTTTTTATTAAGGATACAGTGTCCAAATACTTATTTCATAGAACTTATTAGTTAACAGAATTTCTTATGAAAATTCAAAAATCTGTTAAAGTAACAGGTAAATACTTCACATTCTCCTAAAGTATGTTTCCATTTTTTTCTTCTCCATTGAACAGCATTGCCTCAAATTCCCTGCTAAATACTTGACATTTAAAGGCCTTGCACTCTGCTCAGTTAGCAGAACACAAAATGACATAGGGAACTCATGCAGAAACAACCAAAATCAGGAAGAACTAAGCAACAGAAGTCTGAGCTTTGAGGCCATTTACTTTTCTGGAGCTTAACGATCATTTTGAGTCAGGTTCATGTGTTAATTCAGAGGATAAACTCTGCACTTTTATTGGTATTTGTTAAATGTGGTAATACAGCTAAAATACATTTCTGATTAGTTACTTGAAGAAGGATTAAAATAGTGACTTGGTGATTACTAGCAAAATGTACCTCCATCAAGGCTAGTTTATCCAGTCACTGATCAGAGGTTATTTGATGGCTTTTCTCTTGACATTCATGAAAGCAGTAAGATCCACTGTGGTTCCATATGGTTTTCGCCTATTTGTTGCTTAAGAGAGGAGACACCAAGAAGCTGGGAACACTAATGATAGTCTGCTGTCAGTGAGCTGCTCGTGGCTGGCTCTAAGACCCTACTACCAGCTCAAGTACTCAAACCTAGGAAGGTAATAGGTATTTATCTTAACTAGTGTCATCTAGGAAGCCCGGGACTCAAGCCAAGTTTTGAGAAACATGCCTGGAGTTGGCCTTTGGAGTGGCCATTAGCTTTCCATTTTCAACAGAAACTACTTACGCGCAAGTCACTTCAGTTTAGACCCTATTTAAGTAAGAGGGAAAGACAGGGCAGGCAACAGCAGTGTGTTCAGAGACCACCTGTATTGTGGTCCAAAAGCCTTTTTACAGATATTTAAGGATTAAAGTTTGTTACTTCAGGATTCTAGATCACTAGGATTTTGACCTAAACACAAACAAAGGTTCTAGGTTTACCTCATGTGTTAGGTAAGTGCAATGAAAAAGCCCTGTAAGTGATTTTCACAGGCTGTTTGACATCAATGAAAAACTAAAAGACAAAATATCTACAATAAGTGTCATTTGCAGCCTTAAGAGGTTTTGATACTCAACTGGAAAAACTATTAATTGTTCAACATGTACATTTTCATGTCACTGCTGCGTTTTACACTAAATTAATGTCAAGTTATTGAATGGGTAGCTGTGGGACTTATGCCATTGTAGACTTTCAGAAGATTCCTGATCTCCTCAGACTTGTGGAGCAGGATTATTCCTCGTTTACATCTAATGCTACTTATTTGGATCAAAACTACTTTCTAATAAAAGCATGTTCAATCAGGTCTTAGTGGTTTCTTCCATCTGTCTTCTGTGTGACAATGCTGAAATCCTGGATTGCTAATTCTTACCCACAAGTCTTAAGAAAGGAAGTTAAGTGTAACAACTCGCCCTGTGTCAAACAGAAGCCATTAAAAAAGCCTGGAAAACTAGATGAGCAAGTTGTACCTTCATGGAAACCCTATCCAGAACTTTCACAACAAATGAGTATCCCAAATATCCCTTGTAGTATTTTATAAACAAGATGTTGTTAACATGACAATGTTTTAAGCTGACACAGCACTCTGCAAGGTCATTTTGACCTGAGAAGTACAAACCTAAAAGCTCACATTAAGGAAACTTTTTTGGAATATTTTTTGGAATATCATGATAAATGAAACACATTGCTTACAACACTTCCCCAACCAGCCAAAATTCAGAGGTATAACCAGGCCTGAATTTGTGCCACAGTAGCCTACAGGATTTTGTTTTCAGGTTCAAGAACACCAGGACAATGTTTCTAGTGAACAAAATGGAGTTTCTTACCTTCAACCCGTGACTCTAAGTACTTATCCAATTCGGCATCTTTTTTCACTGCCTCATCTGAGACCTTAGGAGCATTTGAAAAACAAACTAGTACAATACTCATGTTATCACGACTCCCCTATATGACAAAGGAAAAAGAAGAGTTAGGATTCTGCATTTCAGATCTTTCATCTTATTTTTCTAGTCTAGTAACATTTTTACTTGCTCCAAATATGGCACTACAGATGTAACTGGGGAAAAAAAACAACCCTTGCAGTAAAGGTGTATTTTTCATTTTGAATAGTAAGAACCTCTATGCTTCCCATCTACATTACTCGCTACAATTAATTGTAAATCATCTTTACTTCTACTGTACGTTTTTAAAGTTAAAAATATTTAATGGACTTGTTCCTTCGGAAGTACTCAGAAGTTGTTCTACACTATAGACAGACATGCTGAAAAACAAAGCTGTGTCTGAAAAAAATAAATTTATCCTTAGTTTTAGAATTCTGAACTTCAATATTTTCCTCAAAACGTTCGATCTGTGTCTAAGAACTTTAATTGCATTAACAGACAGACAAACCATACTCTGAAGAGGTGACAGCAGAAACACTGGGTTTATGCCAAGGATAAGAGCACTGTCCAACTTAAAAGAACAAACCACCCCAAAGGAAAACAAACAAACAAACAAAAAAATGAAGCCCCAAACCTTGCACAGAATTTAGTAACTTAAAACACTTGCTTTTGGACACAAAGCTTAGGGCTGGAACTATATACAAGTGTTGACAACCCTTTAATTTTGCAATTGCTCTCACCTCTCTAGGCACAAAGGATGAAGCTGTGGACATACGGTCAAATGAGTACAAAGGTATGAGGCCAGTAAGAGCCAGAAGGGGAAGAGTAGGCCAGGAACTGCTGTTACCACTGTACCCATCTAAGCAGAAGATTATTTTGTAGAACACTGTTACCTACCTTATGTAAACAAGTGTCCACTACCCAATTGCACACTTTTTCCAGGTCATCTGATACTTCAAGTCTAGACTTAACAAATTCACAGAGCTCTTCATTGCTCATTACATCCCAGATTCCATCACAAGCCAAGATGATAAACTCATCTTCTTCTGCCCTTAAAATTTCACAAACCTCAGGCTCTGGAGAAACAAGTTGTTCTGTAGGGCCTTTACCATCAACACATTTGTAGTCATAGTCCCCCAGAGCTCGAGAAACTGCCAATGAACCATTAACGCGCTGAATCATGACGCTGCCTCCTGCATTCTGGATTCGCTCTTTCTCCCTTGGGTTGCAAGGTTTGTGATCCTGTGTTGAAAAGCAGACTTGTCCATTCCTATAGAGAACAGCACGTGAATCACCACAATTGATGAAGTATACGTGCTCGGGTGAAATCATAACTCCCACTGCTGTTGAGCCACTTCTGTCCATCCCATTTCTGAGGTCTGAGAAATTGCGCATATATTCATCAATTTTCAAAAAGCCAGTTCTGATTCCACTCTTGACATTTTCCACGGAAGGTTCAAGAGCGGATCCAGGCTTTTCTGTTGCCCTAAAGTCTTCATTGTTAGTAATGTGTTCTAATAAGTGCGTGGAGCAATAGTTTGCAACACGAGATCCTGCATGACCATCATAGACAGCAAAGAAGGACCAGTCCTCTAAGCCATGTGGAATTCCTACGACAGCCGTGTGAGCATCTTCCATTTCCACTCGCCATCCCTGCATACTGCTGAGGCCATAACGCAAGCCATTCCCTGCCCCATGAGCATTGTGTTTTTCAGTTTTTGGTTTATCCAAAAATGCACCCATGTTTATGCAATATTGAATCTGAAAAACAGACAAGAAAAGTCTTATTTATAAAGCCACCACTCCATGCATGCTCTGGTCTCCATTTCCTCTGGTTCTTCTCTATAACAGGTGATAAAGCAGTGCACGTGGGCAGAAGTCAACATTGTAACAAGGCAAAGAAAGTATTTAATAATATATGAATGAAATGTGAACTTACAGACCCCTATTCACGTTTTGAAGACCTACTTCAAAATATATGAGGAAGAACCATTTCCAGTGAGCAAGTTTGTCTTTCCTGAGAACTCAGACACCAACACCTCTGATGAAACCCTTAGTGGCTACATTGAAAATTGCAGCAGCCTTGCCCAAAAAGACTTGAGAATTCTGCCATGCCCGGTCCTGAGCAGTGAGTCACCAGGTCAGTCTCTGACACACCAATACCCATCAAACATGCAGAGCCATGACAGTCGAGTTCTGGTTTAAGAGCTTGTTACCGGGACAGGAAAAAAGAGGTCAAGAAATTACTTACTTCTGCCACGAACTAAAGTCACTTTCAGCTCACACAGCTTACCCTGACAAGAGGGATAAAAAGAAGCAGTACAGAGCAAAGGGGAAAAGATTAGTTAGATCCCACACAGCACCTCCCTTTTTAGGATAAAACTTCAGGACTTTCAAGACTACAGTTCAAAAATTCAGGATACTTTCAGGCCCTTTAGATTTCATTTTCAAAGACTCCACTCTTAAATTAAATTTGATTGCAAGACACATTAGTTTAGGATAACCTTTTCACTTTCTTCCAGTGAAAATGTAAGATCCACATAAGATTATTAGCCAAAACTTTTAAACTCTGGAAGACAAAATTCTACTGTGATTCCCAAAGCTTTCTTGTACCAGAGAAGGTCTTTGTTCTCACCAACATTCCACAGGCTGTTCTTTAAAGCATAATGTTCTTCAGATGGAAAAGGGAAATCTAGGATTCCCTTCTTCCAGTAGCCTTCCCAACTCTGGGAAAAATACAACATGTTAAAAACCCCCCAATCAAATCACTTGATCAAGTGCCAATAACCACCAGGAATAAAAGCAGCTTCTTCCCCCTCTAGCAATAGAAGAAACCAAATCTGAGTAATGCACAGCTAAAGATCTCCTGTACACTCCTCATCTCTAGTTTTAAATCAATAGCAAAGACTTTCCAAGCAAGTTCAGGGTGGTGAGTCTTTAATAAAAGCTGACATCCCTTTCCCAGGGCAAAAACCTAACCCAAGGCTCACTTTGTTGAAATCCTACCACATACTCTTCTCTGACATTTCCCACCTGATTCAAATCCTACACAGGGTCCTTATCTCACACACAGGGAACATAAACAACAGTTTAAGCTCAGGAAATCAAAGACATCTACCCTTCTGAGGTATGGAAGCACAGAGACAAAAGCCATGTCTGCTGGCAGGCAAGAAATATCCAGGATCACTGTTGTCTTCCCCACAGCTATGCAGTGAAGACATGTTTGGTATTAGATCAGACACAGTTAAGGGTCTTAAAACTAGGTTTGTGCCCAAATTTAAAAAAAAAAAAACAAACAAGCAGACCCACTGATTTTCTCCCATCATCCAGCTACTAAATAGCAAATGGTTCTTGGGCAGTTAGAAACACCCAAGGTTTTCTGCAGCATGATGAAACGGGCTGCTCTTTTAAATGAAAAACACTCTGTTGTCCATACAAGTTTATATTTAACTGGCAGAAATATTTATTTGCTGGTTGTCCTAAACACATCTAAAAGGTAATTACATTAGAAAGGTCTAAAAGTCATAATCAAAATTACTGTAGATACAAAATAATTTTCAGCTCACATGTCAGTTTAAAGAGAAGATTGGGACTAGACTAATACCTTGATGGCCAAGAGCTCCAAAGGCAATAACGTATTCTTTCATATAATAATAATAATGGTCCAACATCAATCTTTTGAGTTTAGGTCATAAAAGCGTCTCTTCCTCAGAAGGATTCACTCAACCAACAGGCCAGTCATTTTTAATAAGCCAGTGCTGTGGAAAAGAGCCAGAGTCTCCTGTTACAAAACACATCTGCTCCTGCTATAAAAGAAGAATGACGTTTCCAGAGAAAACACTGTGCTAGATATTAATGACAGATAAATCATCAACATTTCAGTGACAATTTCAAAGCTTACTGAAAGTGCAGGAAGAACAAGCTTGTTTGATTTAAGTAGAAAAAAAAAATTGATGAATTAAACTTAGCCTTGATAGGAGGCTCCTGTGTCTCCATCTCTCTCTCTCTCAATACTACATGTGTCTACACACACTGCAGATAGTTTTGACATTCATAAAGATTCCCTGTACCCTTCAATTTATGTAAGAAAGAGTGACAGAATATTATAAGCAATCTGTTACTAATCTTATGTTTACTTACAATATACTATCATTACACTCACACTATCTATTCATACTGTACATACTAAATCTAAGTTCATTTGAGGAGTGCAATCAGCTTTAAAAGATCTTTATTTCTGATACCAGAAAACTTGGAATTGCTTTTGACTTACTGACCTTGAAAATGCTAGCACAACATACATTCATATTAGACAAATTTCTGGGGAAGAGCTCTAATTCAACAGCTACTCCAACCACATAACCACAAGTAGTGGCAGACCGACAACAATCACTGGAATCCAGGAATGAGATGGAATATTTTACTTTTGCTTCAAAATGAACCATGTAAAAGGACAGTGATTACCATTCATGTCTGCTCATTATGGGATTTGTTTAAAGGGATGGGTGTTTTAGTTTTATTCTTACATAATGTGTGACCATTAGGAAGGTTCTCAGCTGCCCAAAGAAATTATCGATATAAACCTTGAACATAGATCCTACCATAAAAAAACCTTTTCCTGCCTGGATGACATGAATGAAGCCAAATAACCAAGAATTAAAGAAATTCTGCAAGCTACCCTCATCACTTGGTAGAACATACACACCTAAGAGCTACAGCTCTAATTTGGAAATGAACTTCTGTTCTCATCACAGCAGCACCCCCCCCGACCTTTTAAAACTGTGAGTTAAAAAGGAGATGAAAAAGATTCGAGAATTATTTACTTTACACTGGTCTGGAGGCACAAAACAAATCACAGGCATAACCTTAACACTGTGGATTCACATCTATTTGCAGGGTCAGTAGCAATACCTGAAAATGTCATCACTTCTGCTCTGCCTGAGCTACTCAGCAATACATTGTGCCAGCAGTTTCTTTTCTTTCAGAACTGCTGGCCCAGAGCTTTTTTTTGCCCTTATTCTTTGAGCCATTTCACTGAAGAGGTGTAAACTTAGCTTTAGTATATTGAAAATTTGTGACTTTGACCACAGTGGATTTGTAACCAACAGCTTAGAAAGCAGATCCAAGGGGGAAGTCACCTTTGACAGATAAGATGAAGAAATAAATGGAAAGGAGCATCAGGAACCAGGCTAACGGCTATAACCTTTTTCATTACATCAACACCAGAAAAGCTTACAAACTTGTGATGAACTTGAAGAACTCGCACATTTCTATGCTGCGGCTTCTTATTTTTCTGGAACGCAGTTTTGTAGGTACAAAGTTAGAGATTACACCTCAGATATTAAAGACACCTTCACAAAAACTTGAAGATGGGCTCCGATTCTAGCTCTGCAACCATGGTACACAGCCATCAGCACCCACATTGATGCACTTTTATAATCACTAAGCCTTTCTCTTGTAGCTTCACCCTTCTGTAAAGTTGCTGATGTCAACCTCACATAGCTGGGCAGGCAAATGAAAGGCTAAATATGCAGACACCACTCTTGCTAGTCAGTGACACATAATTCTGTGCTTACTAGTATGTCTTCTGGTAGCCAGTAGCCCTCAGTTCACACTTGGGACTTAAATGAGGCAGAGGTAAGAAAAGCTGTACCACAGTAGGTCCATGACTGGGGTGGGGAGAGGATAAGGGACAGGGGCATGTATTCCTACAGTTGAGTTTTACTTGTCTTCAGTGAGCAGGCAGTATTCTGAAGAAACTTTGTTTCTGGGTCTAAGTTGTAATTCAGTATACTTTTTTGTTAATCGTTTGGTCTGTGTTTAAAACAAAACTTCATTTGGTGGTAGAGTTGCCATCCCTAGAGGTATTTAAGAAAAACTGCATGTCATAGTGTCAGGTGATAAGCTAGACTCTATGATCTCAATGGTCTTTTCCAGCCTCAATAATTCTGTGATTTTCTGTGATAGTCAATGCCTTCATGTCACTATCTTAAGTCTTCCCAGGCAGCAACTTCAGGTTCTCCTTACCAAGATTTCCTCCCAACACTATGAAGCCAGGGAAATTCAATCCCCTTAGCTATCTTCAAACAGTTTATGAGTAATGATACTAAAAATGATACATACAATGCATCAATTCCCAGGCTGGTTCTTCAAGTACAACTACACTGAGCCCAGCCAGAGCAAAAGCAGACAATGGCTTTGAGCAGCAACACTGACCAAGTAGGAGTAAAGAATAAAGTCCTACACAGCCAAGATAGGTCTGCATAAACCAGAATTCCTGCTTTTATACCATTTTCTTAAAGATGGGACCTTCTTACCTTTTCAACATTTGTTTATTAAAAGTTTCAGAGACTCCTTTGTGAGAATAGGGCAGCAATGAATCACCAATTCATACCATCAATAACTTCGTTTGTAAGCTGGTCTGGAAAACCAGAACAAGTGTTCTGCAGCAGGTTTGCAGAACCACAGTTAAAGACTAACCCGTTCATTTACATAATTGAGGGGTGGCTTGTTGATTCACACAGAGATTTGAGGAAGTCAGGGGGCTGGGCTAGATGAGTGCTTGAGGTCCATTCCAACATAAATGAATCTATGACTTGCACAGCATGAGAAGACTTGTGCCTTTTTCAACCTGTTACATCACTCAAATTAAGCACCAACACTCAAACAAGACAGTACGAATGGAAAAAAAGGAATAACTCTAAATGTACGTGACCTTCCTTTCACTGTAGCAGCAGAACAATCCATGACACCTCTTCAAAGCAAAGTGACTTATACTTCACCTGACTTCAGTCAGACACATGGCATCACTTAATACTAAAAGTATTGTCCTGCCACTATGGACAAGCACAGATTAAAGCATGCAACTCTTCTGTCAAACATATTTCTGAAATCAAGACTGAAAGGTCTTAACTTGGTGATCGTTCTGCAGATTTAAAACATGCAATGAAGTATTTTCAGGGACAGTCTTCAAAAAAACCATAAACTATTCAAAAACACACAAACCATACAAATCTCAATGTCAGGTATTTGTGATGGTGTGTGGTTTGTTTTTAAATATAAAACTGTATCATTAATCTTTTAAAAAGAGATCAGAGTAAAAGAACATTAACTTTTAAAAACAAGCACAGCCTTTTTATCCAACATGTTCCAAAATGTCTGTGAAATTGTCGGGCCATTGCAAATTCAAACACAGTTGAAATAAAAGCGATTACCCCTTCAAATACATTTCCAAGGGGCAGATTTTGTTCTTACCTGTAATTGCAACCTTGGCAAGGTTCTAGTTCAGTGCTGAAAGAATTAGTTTACATTCCTGCTGCCAAGAAGCATAGGACAGAATGACTTGCAAAACCTTGAGATAACAGTACAGGACACAACATCTGCTTTATTTTGGTATTTCCTAAAAAGGAACAAACAAACAAAAAAAATAGCAGTAATTAGATACTGCACAAGGTTTGTAACAGAATCTTCTTCACAAATTCAACTTTTTCCTAAATAGAAGTACTTGACGTTTGCTCAGTTTAATTCCCCAGCACTGATGACGTAACACACTCCTTGTGTGTTTGACAAGGCTTAAACCCACCAAGCACAGCATGTGTGATTTATAAACTCTGTACTCTGCATGTAAAAATGCACCAGTTTGTAACAAAAGCAACAAGATTTGTTTGCCAAAGCATTTCAGCATCTCCAAACTAAATTTCTATAAAATTACCATAAATCCAGCTTAAAATAGAAAAGCAGCAGACAAAAGCGTTTCAAGATGCTTTGCCTCTTCCAAACACCAAAGTGCTTTTGAATGCCCAAAAAGTGTTTTAGGCAAGAAATACGTCAAAAGAAGGAATATTTTGCTGCTGTTCGAAGAATTATAGGATTCAGTAAGTTTTATACCTGTAACACACTGCTGCAAGCCTTGTATTTTCTCCAAGGCTCTCTCCTTCCACAACAGACCAGACAGTTGAAGAATTCAAACAAAGCCACCAAAAAAATGTAGATTTTCTGCCATATAACATCCTAAACCAGTTCAAGAAATGCAGGATCAGACAAGAGCTGAACTCAGAAATGCAGAATCGGCAGCCACTGCCAATTTAGATTTGTTCAAAGTATTGTGAAGCTACACCTTAGCAGCATCCACTAAATTAATGAACCTGGAAAAGATATTTTGAAAGAACTACACAGCAAGTATTCTAAATAGTTGTACTGAACCACATGGCAAGAGCCCTCCCAAAAATGTCAGAACATTTTGCTATGGAAAAGTTGTTTCCACATGCAAGAGGTTCATGAAAACAACACAACACAAAGTTGTGCAAAATAGTCCAAACTGTTCTATCCAGCCATGGATAGTTTTTGTGCAAAAAATGCTCCTGAACACAACTGAAATGGTCTACTCCAGATGGCTCATCATAAACTACACCACAGGAATAAAGCTGAACATTTCCCACTACAGGGTCAACACAGTTACAAGATGTATTAGGCATTTCATATGGCCTTAGCAGTTAGTTCAGTAAACTTGTTTTTCTGCTATTAAGACATAAATACCTTACAGTAACTTACAATTGAGCACAACTCAAATATTCCTTGGCTCATCGTTTTAACTCCTCCATCTTTACGTCATTTTCTTCAGAAGGTAAAGACTATGTAGTCAAAACCATCACAAGTAAATCCCTGATAAAGTACAAAGCCCAATATCCTAAGTAAGCACAAGAAAGTGCAACTATGCAGTCTGAGGAAATTTGAAGAACGCTACCAGGTGATTTTACAGAAGGGTCAGCATCAAACCGTGGTCTTCCTGACTTAGCAAGCCTGACAGCAAAGCACTATCTATATTACAACTGGCATCACCACTGGAACCCTAAACCCATCCCTCCCCACTGCTCATTCCCAGTAAAGGAGGCCTTCATTAGGTTACCTGATTTTTCCAGGAAAGTAAAGGCGTGCAAGTGCACCAAGTTCTTCCTTAGTCTACACAGACAACAAAACTAACTAAACCAGCAGCTAATTTCTGTTATTACTTGAGACACTGTACAGCTTTCACCCTAAAGCGCAAAGTTTCACCGCAAAGTTGTTCCTTCAAGATTCATAATAAAAGAACAATGAATTATCCCTGCATTTGGTAAGTGGTTTGGAGTTCCATACAAAAATCCTAAAACGTACAAGAGTATCTTTCCACTGTATTTTAAAAGTAACACCCAGGGTTTCTGAAAAAGCTAAACAACTTAAATGTTAACCAACAACTTAACCAAATTTTCTTGGGTTTCTGGTGACAATGTGTTCAGTAGTTTGCAGCTGGATCACCACACAACTAGAGGACTTCAGCTACAGATTCAAAATGCTGCTGACAATGACTTTTCTAATTATTTCTTTTCTATAGTCAAAGTAAAGTTCTAGACATGGTTCACCTTCGACAGCAGTCTGCATGGGTAAGCATTTCTCTTTCTACCTTCCCAATGGGGAATCAAGATTGCAGCTCAGACACACCAGAGTGACTGGCACAGGCAATACAAAGCCCTACTTACTACCGCTGTGAACCTGTGTTTTGAGCACATTCCCACAGTGTTTCCCATGAAGTAAATTTATCATCTTCCTAGCTAGAATATCTGAGTATCAGTAGATAATGAGTATGTTTGAAACCATCTGTCCTTTTGTAGCCTTTGTTAACATCTGGCCTTCAAATCAGTGTTTAACAAACAAAAATCCCCAAACAAAACAGTCCCTCCAGGTGGATTACTTATACACCATAAATATCCATCTGCTTAAAACACACAGAAATCACAGACCCAGCACTACTTAAACGTTCTGATCAAGAAGCCATCACAACTGTCACCTGAGAACATCACAGAGCACATCTATTCTGAAAGTCCTCTGGGCCAAAGCAGCATGTCCCTAAACCACACCTGACTTCACACACATGTCACCTGTCTCATATACTCTACATTTAAAGTATTAAAGGCATGCAGAGCTTGTCACTCCTTTCCCCAGGAGAAGAGCAAGGTGTTAAGTGTACTACAGTGCTATTCAAATCCAGAAGTAATCTTGCAAATGGAAACATTCTCTGGTTTTTATGCAGTTCAAAGGGCTCCAGCCTTTCTAGCTACGACTTTAAAGAAAAAGTTGAAGAATAAGCCATATAGAACGCGGGGGGGGGGGGGGCGGTGGGGGTGGAAATCAGAGAAAGCAAGAGATTCCAGACTGGTTCAATGTGTCACAAGTGCATTTGGTTAACAAAGGAATTCGCATCGATACAGAATTCAACAGGCACTGTGGGGCAGAGGGAAGAAATCTGAGATCACTGCCTGCTTTCCTTGCTAAGACAACAAAAACTACTGAGCTACAAAACTATGAGATGCTCTTGCTGTAGCTTACCATCAGGAAGTTTGATGGTTTTCAAACCAATGAAGCTAGTTACGAGGTTTTTTATCTTCAATCCCGCATTTGGTATTTCAGCTGCTCCTGACAGAAAAAAAAGCTGCGTGCCTTTGTGAAAGATCCTGGATTTAGAGCAAACAGCCCACAAAGGAGTCTCAAAGGCACAAGAGCATCACATTTTGTTATTATAATATAATAACAGTTTTCCCAGTCTTACATATAAGTGAAACCATGAGTATATCCAAAGTTCAAAGGGAATTTACATTACAGAAAAGGAGTGAAAATAAGAAAATACAGAAAACACAGTGAATTCCCAAACATCGATAAGGTTTGTGATGACAGAAATCAAATTATGTCACATTTATAAGGGAGAGCAGCAGTGATATGTTTTTTTATTTTGTCATACAAAACTGACTATTAGGGGAAGAATTTTGCCATATTCTTTCTTCACCTTCTAAGGTTAAGTCTTTGGATACAAAACAAACTGAGCCATCACAGCAGACTGTGACCAAAAAGCTTTGGACACTGGTGTTCCCACCACTTTGTTCTATTAGTGAGGGATTTCTAGATACCACTTGCTAGGTTTACATTTAAAAGGAGTTAAAGGTCATTCAACATTATAATAAAATTACCAGCACATTCCAGTCAGAGCCATATGACCACCAGCACTCCAAGCTCCCAAACATTAACACTTTCTATGTTACAGAAACCTTTGTGTGTATTGCAAAGCACACAACTTGGAAAATTTAAGCATCTGTTATGTCAGCTAACAGCCCTCCCAATATTCCAAAATAAATTATTTAAATACACAAGCAGAAGGCTCCAAATAGGAATTGTTAAAATACACAGTTATTTTTATGTCTTTATTACTGTTTTAGAGCTTATTTTTTTTCCTTTAGTCATGTCCATGTTAAGAATTATTTTGTACCAACTAGCAAAGTTACTTCAGTAATGGTCTCAGAATGTATGCAAAATGAGGGTTTGGGTCACAGATGGTTGTCAGGCTACGTCAGACACCACAGTACTCACCCTGCACCTTCAGAACATGCTTTGATTCTGCATCAGGCTAGAGACACTTTATCTTAAGAAGTCAAATTAAGAAAAATTATTACCCCTAGGTACCACAGAATGAAGCATATTTCCACCACCAAATTATTACCCCTAGGTACCACAGAATGAAGCATATTTCCACTCTGGCAGGAGTCCCCAGTGTTGTTGCCTGGACACATGGAAACTTTTTCAGAAGATCAGAATCACAGAATGCATTGGGTTGGAAGGGGCCTTTAAAGGTCATCTTAGTCCAACTTCCCTGCAGTTAATACAGACATCTTCAACTAGATCAGAGACCCAACCAACCTGACCTTGAACATCCAAAGGGATGGGACCTCCACCACCTTTCTGGACAACTTGCTCCAGTGTTTCATCACCTCATAACTAAATTGCTTAAAACTAACATGCAGGACCATTTCAAAGGTATTGCTAAGGGTGCTTAAGTGCATTACAGGCAGCAGTGCAGCAACAACAGGACCCACAGACTTGACAGCAAAGGGGTTTCCAGGAAGTGAGCACATTAATAATTCAGCATTCATGTGCTGCTACTCATCAGGTCAGACATCAGCTGCAGGCAAATTTGCAGCACACAAATTAAGATACCAGCTCCAAAGGTTACTGGCTCTTGAACACTAGGGACTGCAGGACATGCTCTTGCTGGACTGAACAGTGGATGGGAACATCTTGGGGCAAAGAAGAATGAAATAATAAAAAAAAACCCCTCATGAACTCTAGCAAGGCAGTTACACCCAGCCTATTCTGTCATCCCATTGGGAGAAGCAGCACATCAAGGTATTTTAAAATTATTTCTGTCTTCTAAAGCTCATGCTTAGTCAACACTTTAGTACACATGAAGCTTAACCCACATCTATTCCATACTAGATTTAACAAACTGCCTGGATTAAACCAGGTATCCATGAAAAAACTGATCAAGGCACACAAAGGAATACTCTTAATTTCAGACAGAATTACAGCTGAAAGAAGCTGATGAATTTAGCAGTTTTGAAAGAAAAGACGACATTCAGCTTGGGGATTACCCAGGTAATTGTGTAAAACCTGTTATATAAAAAAAAAAAAACAACAGAACCACACAGTCACAACCAATTAGATTCAGGTACATGAATGCTGCTAAGCTGAGCCCTCCAATAGGTGCTGAATTCAGCACAACGAGTGCCAATCTCAGTAGGTTCCCACCCACCCAAAGCTGAAGAGCTAGCACTAGGCAACCAGCTGCCTACATTACGTGCTGCTGATACTTTCCAGTCCCCAAATCATCTCCTACATCCTTTGCAGTGACACCATGTGAATGTCTGTACCATCTGTTCCATGGCCGGATACCATGGCCTTGTATTCCCTCCTCACACAGACCTCTCCATTCTTCTCAATCCTGTTCCTGCTTTTGAGACTTGTGAAAATGGTGTGAGCCCAGTCAACAGAAGTCCACCAGCATTCTCCCCAAGACACTAGTTACAACTAACAACATGCTTTACTATCTTAGTTACAGCATAAAAAGCCAGCTTCTGTGCCTCAGATCATGAGTGCATGGAGCACTGTTCTGCCAGTCTCATTCATGTTTTTTGTCATCTATTGTGGACAATTTTTGAAATCTTACCTTGGTAAGAGCGCAATGTTTGTTTTTCTGATAAAGATTTACTTTAAAGATTCTTCCTTGTATTATTAGGGTGAACAGAGAAGAGCTTGTGAGTCTGGAAGTTGTAAGATGGCAGAACTGACCTTTTTCTCTCCTAGTTCAACACCACATTCAACAAAATCTACAGCTCAAAAACTGATTAATAGCAAGTTCTAGACCAGAACTAATAAAACACATGAACCACTGGAAGTGGTCAAGTTATTCAAGAAGTTTCTCCTTGCCTAAGGTAATACAGCAACAGCTCATGTGAATGACTTTCATTTGTTAGAGACAATCACAGAGTCAGGGTTTCAGGGACTCATCCAGTTCAGTTTTCTTATCAAAGTGCAGTCAGTATTAAACTGCATCCCAGCTGTTTTGGGCTTTATCCACTGAGATCTTGAAAACCTCCACTGACACTTGCAGGTTACCTTGTGTTTAGCTTCTGACCACCAGACCCAGGTCCTTGCCAGTAAAGCAAGGGTGCCAGAAACAAGGAACGTGAGCCATCTCTAGGTTTCAACTATGTTCCAAAGCGTAAGAACTCTGCCTGTAAAAATAAGCTGTATCAAATGAATACAGCCATCAATTAACAGAGCTTTTGGCTAATTTTCAAGGTGCCTGGCAACAACACACTAATGGTAGAGGTTATAAAAGGAAGTTTATTCTTAATTTTGCTTATTATTGTAGACACTGGTGGCTGAGAAAAGGAAGAGAAAGAAGAGGAAAAAAATAGCAAATGACCAAGAAAACTTAAATATGTTTTATTTAGCATATTAGTTGGAATTTCTGAAATTCAGCTTGCTTACATCTTTTCAGATGGTTTGAATTTATCACGGACTGTCTTGAAAAAATTTCATTTTGCTAAGACCTTTGAATAAATTGAGGAAATTGACACAAAACCAGTCAGTGCTTGACACATAACTGTGAACTCTAGTCTCTACCAGTGATAGGATTACTCATGTTTCACCCCAAGTACTTTAGTCCCTTTGCAGTTACCTATAATTTATTCTGGAAGCAGAGAGTAGACAAGATACTTAGTGTAGCTCCACATTGAACAGGGAGAAAAGCCAACACCACAGAGCAGATGAACAGCAGCAGTCATCATATCCCCAAAGGAAACATGCAAACGTGACATAAAGCACAGAAAAAGCAGCTTGACTCGCTCAGGAAGTTGTATGTAAAGTCTTGGACTGTGTTGTGCTGTGCCTACAGAATCACCATATTCTTGTCAGTAAGTGCTGATGTTTAATTAAAGCAGAACCACTACTGTGAAGGGAATGATACTAACACCTGCAGCAGGCTGTGCATTTGGGGAACATCCAGAAGAGGAGATGGACAGTTCTAATTTAGTTATAATAGCTGTTTGAATGCCAGCATATAATTGCACGTTCTTTTTTACTGGAGGATTGCAACATGACCTACTGTCACAGTTATGTGACTTCTAGGATGATCATCAGCAGTAACATTCCAAAGAGACTGAGGAATTCCACTGGCAAGGCAGCTTATTGGGTATCCAAATCATTAGTGTTAAGAGCCAATGTTAACAACTACACCTTTCGCATGTAGTAACTCAACATACACACATCACATAACTCTCACTGTGAGATGAGACACAGACAGGTGTCAGCATGAGGAGGAAGAGGAGCATGTGGTCTGAGGCAGAAGACTAGAAATACAGCAGCACTAACATACTTAAGTAATTATATGAGAACCTCTTCCTTAATGTCAGGATTATGACTGCTTTTGTCTCCTAACAGAAAAGTTATTCTGGGTCACATCAGCTCATTCTAACTTTCTTTTCCTTCTCTGAACATGGAAGTTTAGTCCAAGTACACCCTTTCAGTCACCCAAAAACCTTTGTGGAATCTTTGATTCCTCAGCAAACTGGTGAGTCTAGCAATTCCATGATACCTTAAATCCATAATAAGAGCTGATCACACCATACACTGTCGTTTTCCTCTATCTGCTGGACTTTTTGCTCAGATCAGGATGGGGGAAAAAAACCAAACCAAAAACTTTCACACAGCTCATGAAATAACACACTAGAGCAAGTCTTCTCCCATAACCCCCAAATCCTTCCCAAGAAGAGAGAAAATAGCAGGAAAAAAGTAAGAAGATAGAATAAAGAACAAGATAAAGAAGCTGTTTCCCATCTCACCCAGCAATACAGGTATCAGTGGTCAACTTAGACTTGTTGGGTTTTGGCCACACCTCGCATAAATACCTGACCATTCCTGACTGATGAAAAAAATGTGTTTTTCAAGGAAAATATTTTCCAGACAGAAATTAATAAAGGCTTTAAAAAAACCCCAGGCATTTCAGAGTGCTCTTCCCATTGGCTGTTTTTCTGACCATGTATAATTCTATTCCCTGCCATTGGCAACAGTGATGCACAAGCTTCTTTCTCAAATCCTGAACTATACTGGAATTTTGTTTCTCTCCCTCTGACTCCGTAAGTCAGGCCACATTTCACTTCATATGAATCAAAAACTATTTGGACAATCTGCAACTTTCATCCCTTCCCTCCAAGAGTCAGATAGGTTTTGGGGTTTTCCCCTTAAATTAAAACAATACTGCAACCACAATCCAAACCACATAGTAAACAGCTATGGTTAACAACTACTGTTTTGAGTTTGTTAAATATTTTAGAGAAGTTCTTGCTTAGCTCTAAATCTTCTGCTATTGGAAGTTTTCTAAACTAGTAGAAGCTTGTGTATAATTGATCCTCAGAGCAACATAATCAGCCATATGCTAAATTTTGAATTATTCCAGTAAATTCATTCCAGTAAACTCATCCCTAAGCAATTGATAAGGAAAAGAGCAGGGAAAAATATAATCTCAGATAAAAGGAACAACAAAACAAGAACTTCATTGCTCTAATATCCCTCCAGGAAAAGCTTTAGGTAAAGTCATCAAAAACCTAGCAAACAAACAGTTGCATCTGAGAGTCAGTCTGATATGCCTACAGGTCCCACAGTTACAGAGTAACATCCACTAAAGATGGTGGTAAATCCCATCTGTAATTAGACATCATTGTTAACCTCCTCAGAGGTGTTACTTCAGTTACATAGATACACAGATCATTAGAGGTTGGAAGGGGTCTCCATTCGTCTTCAAGTCCAAGCCCCCTGCTCAAGCAGGTTACACAGAAATGCATCCAGACAGGTCTTAAAATTGTGCGTCCAGAGAAGACACCCCACAATCTCCATGGGCAGCCTGTTCCAATGCTCAGTAACCCTTAAAGAAACTTTTTTATCCATTGAGATGGAACTTCTTGTGCTCAAACTTAGACCCTTTGTCCTATCAGAGGGTGCAAGTGAAAGAGATTGTCTCTTGTCTCTTCTTGACACCCAGTCTTCATATATTATACACAGTGATTAAGTCCCTTCATAGCCTTCTCCTCTCCAAGCTGAAAAGTCCCAGACCTCTCAATATATCCTCATAAGGCAAGTCCCCTAATCATCCTTGTGGCCTTCCATTATAGTCTCTCAGTCAAGTCTCTAGCCCCCTTTAACTGGGGAGCCCAGAAGTGGACTAACTATTTCAGATGTGGCCTCACTAGGGCAGAACAGAGAGGGAGAACAACCTCTCTTGATCTGCTGGACACATCCTTCTTGAGCCATCCCAGGATTCCACTGGCCTTCTAGGCCACAACAGCACGCCACTGTTCCATGCATAACTCAACCACCACTCCAAGATCCCTCTTCACAGAAGTGCTCTCCAGTAGATTGTCCCCCAATGCCTATTCATGAATTTTATTATTCCTTCCCAGGTGAAGGACTCTACCCTTATTCTTACTCAACCTACTTAAATTCTTCTTTGCCCATACCTCCAGTCTGTCCAACTCTTCAAGTCCAAGTCCAGTTCTTACTGATGACACCCAAAGTGAGACGTTCACAAGTGCAACCACCCTATATGGTGCACTGGGGCTCTACTGAGATAGCTGGAACTGCCTTCTAAGGTGTAGGTCTGAGCACTGCCTAGATGAGCCAGTAAACTCCCTCTGTTTAGTCTGAACTCAAGTTTTACAGAAGCTGAAACAGGAACAGCATTTTGTGGAACACACAACCTGAAGAAGAATAGCCCTTCTGGTGAAAAATCAGCTATAAACCATTTTTCTCAAGTGCTCCCCAGAGCATCAAATTCCATGTTAGATCAGAGACACCAGTACCATATTTGAAGTGAGGCCTTGTGCTCAAACTGGTGTGTAGTTACCTTCTGATCAGTTCCTGCTGGGAAGCAGAACAAATGAAACAGGTATTTTATTGCTATATGGAGGAAATGGAGAGCAGGAGCAGCAGACACAGAAAGAAACAGAAACATCTCTGCAAGATTCATCTTTTAGAATTACAGAGTCAGTACTCTGAGTATGGTCTCACTTGAAATAGAAGCCAAAGAAACTACTACTTTATCTGCTCTAGAGAGAACTCTCAGAACTCAGTCTGCACTGCCACACAGTTTGAGCACAGCACTGTTCCTCTGAAAAGTTCAAAGCACATTCGAGTTCCAACAGCTTTTCAAGGTCATAAGGGCAATGGCAAACACAAGTCCCTGCCCCTTCCAGTTCCTAATTCAGTACTCTCTAAATCCAGTCAAGCTGTACTTCAGAGCCTTCAATACCTCATTCAAAACCTTCATCCACTTCTCTCCCGCAATTGTACTCCAAATCCACCACATGTGGTATCACTGTATTTGCGTGTGGTACAATATACATCAAAGGCAACTATAGACCTGTCTAAATTTGGAGCTGGATTAATAAATATGTTGGATACTCTCAAGAATTTTGTGTCCCCTGTAGAGATTTTTAGTATCCCTTAAAGATGTTGCCATTAGGAACTTCATTTCCTGCTTCTAGATATGGTGCCTGAAACGTTGAGGTGTGTGTGGGGGGGTAATACCTGTAACTCTTCTGGAAGAAATTCAGAATACAGTTAAATGTAAGAGACAGTAGACCAAATAAAATAGATAAAATACAACCTTGGGATTCCAGGCTACGGTGTGTATCATTTCCACCCTCAAGTTTTATGGAAACTGGCCACATTTCAGGAGTCATACTTCAGATATAATCAGTTCCTATGAATTCTGTGGAAATATACAGTTGAATCAGGCTGAAACTTGAGGAAAAGTGCAGCAGGACCGCAGCTACATTCCCCCCACCCAAAAAAAAAAATTACCATAGAGGACAATGGGACACACAGTGCCCCAAACACATGAGAATACTTTCAGAGCTCACAAAGCAGCACATACCCAGAAAAATCCAACCAAAAACCACAAAGCCACGGGGAGTCAGGCTTCAAAAACCTGCTGCTCATGCAGTTAGTTTCATTCTTGATTCACTGAAGAAAAACTGTGAAAGAACTCCTTTCTAGAATTTATTTTGGTAGTTTTAACAGCAGTAATTTCCACAAATGAGCGACAATAACTTGGGAACAGAGACTGAGTTACCAGTCAAGAAAAACAAGCCATCATTACTCAGAGAGCAGCAGGGCAATTTCTGAAGGTGAAACCAGGTGTCCCCCCCATGCAGCTTGAGACCATCTACAAAGTTTCTGATCATCACTCAGACTAACCTAACATTAAAAAAAACCCCTGGGAAAACACCTGATACCCAGTACTGTTTGGAGCACACTAGGGCCACAGAACTAGACTTTTACCAGTCCTAAAATAAAGCCTAATTAAGTACACACACCACAGACATCAGGTCTGCCTAATGTAAAGCTTCATTCTACCACCTCCAATGTCAGGGCACTGCTGGCTAACATAAATAAAATCAATGTGGGAAATACTGCTCATTCATTTAAGAAAACCTCAAGCAGCAGGAATCAAACCCATAGACTTAAGCTGCCAACACAACCCTCATTAGCCCTAAAAAGGAGGGCTGCACTGTGAATGTGCCCCTGGAGTAACCATAGCAGCAGTGTCTCACCACTCATCCAACTTTCCTTCACCTCTTTACAGTTAAAGTTTTCTGAATCAAGTTAAAATCCCCTGAAATCAATGCACTTCACATGGCACCTATGGCTACTGCTTTATGAAAACTTTTAAAATAACGTTGCAAACACAATCTAATGTCCACAAAGCCACATTGATTGCTGCGCTGAGGCCGGTGATGGGAAAGGAAAAGCATGTGCTCGATAACCCTTTATATGACTTGCACATCAGCTTAACCAACAAAGCAGACCAGAAAAGAGGGGTTTTGTGTTTTTGAATAAGCTGACCAACAGAAGTAATTGTTTCAGTTTTCCACTTCAATCAAAAATTATCAGTTCTTTACAAAATAATTCCATCGTTTGAGATTTGTTCTTTCCTGTCACCAATTTTTTTCTTTCGCTGTACAAAATTTTAAACACAAGATCATGAGTTTTGAACGAATAAAGCCTGGCTTTGGCAGGACAGATCAGCTAGTGAGAGCAGGGCAAAGCAGTGATGTGAGCAAATCACAATCACATTGTGAACAAATCACAATGAAGTGTCACCTCCCTCTACTCAACAAATCATTCTCTTATCTCATTACCTAGTGATAAAAACGTTGAGTTCATTTACTAGCAATATAGAGCTATGTTTCCTCTACTTTCAGCAAAGGTCAACTTCCTACAGTCAGGTGCAGAAAGCAGAATGACTGAAGAGGACAACTTCTGTTAACACACTAATCCCCTGAAAACTGAAGAGTCATCTGGAAGCACTTCAGTATTCTCTAAAACATCCCAAAGCAATGTTTTTCTAAGCTGACCTCTTCATAACTCTTGTCAAAATAGACTTAAGCACTTGGCTGAACTATGTATTTGAAAGAAAACTCAATGAGAGTTTATTTCTCCAAGATGCAGAGAACCTGAGCCATGAGATAGTCACATAGTAACATCATAAGATGATGCACTGAATTAATGAGAAACCAGTGGTGCATGAGAGAAACTAAAGAGTTATGGGTGACTTATTTTTCCTAGCAGAACAAAACCTGCAATTGAGTATTTTCCTCTGGAATTATAAGGCTGGCACCCACTGAGATACAGGGTGTTGTTCCCTTCTATCACTTTCTGCTTTAAAGCTTCTGTAATGATGCAAAAGCTTCTCTTATGATGCAAGAGGTTGAGAGGAACTGAACTGCTTATCCCAAGAACCTACAATGAGCTACCCATGCTCAGTTATTTCTTACCAACTCAAGCAAAGTTTTCCAGATTAGTTTTGCTGTGTAGTAACATTAATTTTTAAGAATTTTTACTTACAGATGAGAAGTTTGCAGCACTTTCTATTAAACAGCCTTGAAGGTCTTTACGGAAACTCACCATCCTTGTTTTCTCTCACTGTCCATGCAAACAGTTTCTCTTCTCTGGGCTTTTATAGCTTTATGTTATTTGAATTTGAGGTGGCCTTGTTTGTTTTTTGAAAACTAAGAACCTGCAATGACTTGTCCATATTTTAAAATTAAATTCCCTCAAGTTTTTATGCATATCAAGATATTTTGCAGATCAGGGCTAAACCAGAGCCCTCTTGAAGTTCCATTTTTCTTGCATAAATGCTGTTGACAGTGAGAAGGAAGAAGCCACAGTCACACCCTTCACATCTATAAGCCAAATAGTTAAGATAGTCAAGAATAAAAAACTAAAGCACAGAGTGATAGAAGTGATAAATAGTGAAGGAGCCAAGACAGTGAGAACTTCTACTTAAACAGTTTTCCAAAGAAATCAACATTGCTGTCCTCTAACTTACTGAGGAGACTGATACTTAGTTCAAATCACTTGCATTACTAAATGGCCCGGGAACTTAAGGATATTGCTTCATTTTCACAGAGAATTGAAGAGAAATACTACTGCAACCTGAATTCAGAGATGGGAACACTTGTTTTACAAGGAGACAAAAACTACAAATAATAAACCAAAATGGAGCATGCTTGACACAAGGTAGTGGGTAGAAAGAATCCTTATTAAAAAGAAAACCAACTACAGACACAATGATACGTGTGACCTGCTACAGTAATCTCTCAACAATCCACACGTGGGGTCTAGAGGCTGGATTGTTTGACCAAAGCCTTCCCACTGACTTGGAAGGGGTTGCACTTACCAAGACCAATGGTTAGCTAGTTTATCTTCCAGTGCTGGCTAGAAAAGAACAGCTACTTACTACTTAATAAGCTACAGCAATATATGTCAGATTGAAGCTTTGCTGGACATATGACTCAAGACACTATCAAGTAATTAATTTACATTCTCAGAGGGTTTAAGAAAAGACCCAAAAACACACCACTAAAGAAAACCACACCAACTAAACCTGCACAAACACAGACCCCTAGGAACCTTATGGCAGCATATACCTAGGTGTGCAGGACAGGAGGGCTCTGAATACTGTTCCATGTACAACCCCATCCCTTGCTGCAGTCTAAACAAGCCCTGCTCTAAAAAGTAATACTCATTATTTTGATGCAAATAATTTGCACACACAAATTTTTATATCCTGTATTAGGAGTGGATGTTTACTGCCTTTATTTTCAATTTGGAGGCAACACATCCATATAAGAAACATGACATTTCTTGATCCTGAGCACTTTGAAAGACTAAATTCAACACAATCAATTTCACAACCTTTCAGTTCAGTTGTGATGAGGTTATACTTCTGCAAGACAGTCTCAAGTTTACTACGTCAGGAGCTCACATTAGTGATGGCCACTGTACAAGTTTAAGTGAACAGTGATAATTTCAGAGACAGGAAGGGAACTGGATTATCCAGGGAAATCACCATGAGACTACTCTTATCTCTCTCTAGTTCTCTGCCTCATTAACCAGCTGTCCACTTCACAGCTGACACAAGCAATGAAAGAAAAATGGGTTCTGTGCACTTTCTATACAGCCTTCTCCAGAGTACATTAATTCAATTTCCCTAATCTTGATGTTATGTGCCTCAATTAAATCCCTATCCTATAGGTTAGTCTCCTTTAACTACTTGTGCATAATAAGAAGTGCTATATAGGTAAATAACACATCACTAACCTGCATAGCATGGGATACACAAGCGTAATTTTGATGCACTAACCCTCTTTCAAACACAAGATTATGTCCAGATTTCATATCCACTGGACACATACATAATAGATATCTAACTTAAACAGAGTGCATTTTATATAATAGTCTTCGGAGCCCCTGAGCTCCACTGGGTTGGTCTACAGCACATTAAATGCTTTTAGATGGCTGCTGACCAGTCAACACCAGTCTTTGCACTAGTTTCCTCAGAAGTTTACCCTTGAAGTTAGTTGACCCAGAGGAACAAACAGCAAAACAAACAAAAAAGCACCTTTAACAGAAACCTCATGACTATTCTGTAGTCTCCTTTAATCATGGAGTGGTTTAGGTTAGAAGGAACCTTTAAGATCATCCAGTTCCACCCCTCCTGTCAGGGCAGGAACACCTCTCAATATTCTTAACAGTCATAATTACTTCATTTTTATTCACTTGCTTTAGGTTATACTGGCTGTCACAAATATAAAATACTTCTCTCCATGGCAAGAGGAGCAAAGAATCCTCATAACCTCCTCCCTGTTCAGGAAGGGACATACCTGGGGACCCTGGATCCAGTTCCTCATCCCTCCCCCACACCATTTCAACTTTTCCCAGTCTCAGCCAAAGCTCCTCTTTCCACACAGAGCCCCCTCCCAACCCAGCAGTATAAAAGCACCAGTTTCCTTTTCGCACAAATACCACTCCCCTGCTACATACATGGATACATAGAACCCAACAACATCTTCACCCCTTGGTGTGTACCATTCCCCTTGATTTACCCTAACCTCCTTGTCAAACACAAGCCCACCTTGCTTGCTGTCCTGACCCATCTCAACACCAACAGTGGAGCTCACTGAGCTGATGACAATCAGGCATTCCACTCCAGCAAGGGACTCAACTTCCATGCAGTGAGAACCCACATGCCTTTCTGTCCACATACCACTTCCTATTACACAGCGAGGTCTCACACATTAAATCTAACCACAGTGGCCACCAAACAAAAGAAGTTCAGAACCTTGTAGCAACCTGTTACCTCTGTGACTTGTATATAGGCTCACCAACCAAAGCTCCTCCTCCACCACACTCAAAGAGATCTGCCAGGTTCTCCAACACACACGACTGTTTACCTATCACTCAAAAATCCATAGGGCTTCATGGGCCATAACGTCTAAATACAGGTATTAGAATCACAGAATAGTTTAGGTTAGAAAACACCTTTAAGATCACCAAGTCCAATCACTAATCCAACTGTGCCAAGGCCACGGCTAAACCATTTCCCTAATCTCCAGATCTCCGCAACTTTGAAACACGTCCAGGGATGGCAATTCAACTGTCTCCTTGGGCAGCCTGCTCCAAGGCCTGATGATCCCTTACACGAAGCAGCTTTTCCCACTGACCTACCTAAACTTGCCCTGGTATCCACACATCCCCAAACCTACCGCACCAGAGCAGAGTAACGCACACATAGGTTTCTCTAGCCCATCAAAACGGCTCCATGGTTTCGATTAGGCACCAAATTACAGTATCCACGTCTGTATTCGCTGGGCAGCCTGCAAACTCCAAACGCCAGGTGGGTGCCGCCTTCAGCTCCTCTCTCCTTCCACGCCAGACGCAGCCAGGCACTGCCCATCTGCCGGTGACTTCATCCCACCGCACAGCACCGAGGCCCAGCGACACTTCTCCCTCCCTGCAGCACCCCGCCCCGTCGGTAAACACCAGCCCCGCCGGCCCTCGGCCCCGCCACTCCCTCAGGCCCAGCCAATACACATGCGCGGGCCCCACCAGCCCATCCTCGGCGATACCGAGCACGGCAGTTACCCCCGAAGCCTCCACGGGAACTCTTGGCCTGCGCGGCCACGGCCTCTTCCCGGGAGCGCGCATGCAGCAGGCCGTGCCGCCGCTCCACGGAACCGCGAGGCCGCGCCGCTCGGTAACACCCAGGCCCAAGCTCCCGGCTCCTTCCCCCGCTTGTCCGGACCTGACCCATCTATACCTGTGAGCGGACAAAGGTTCCCGCGGCGGCCAGGCGGTCCAGTGGGGCCCAGCGCCGGTTGCGGGAGGGAGGNCGTTCGCGCACTCTAAGCGCCGCCAGCAGCGCCGCCATGTTGGAGCGCCGGTCCCAAAGGCCGCCGCTCGTCCCGCCCCCACCGTTCACCGCCTACGTCAGAGCGCTGTGGGAGGGGTGGGGCACTCCACCGCCTTCCCCTGGAGTC
>VZRI01001283.1:136860-155643 GCA_013397515.1 Upupa epops | reverse complement strand
AGCACAGTGACAAGCAGCAGGGGTGGTGGGTGAAGTAGTAAGTAGGTGAAATAATGGCTGGATGTGGCAATGTGGAGTTAATGGCTAATGTAGGGATTTTGAGCCATTTCATGGCTGGCCCCAGCTGATCTTCCTGTGAGACTGCTAAAGCAGGGGATTTGGTTATGAGATTTTTTTAACACATGCAATGTCTACCCAGTTCTTAGTGTGATGAAAATAGCTATAGAAATTTTAACCAGTAAATGGGAAATAGATTGTACAAGTAGCAACTGCTCTAGCTTCACAAGAAACCATTGTCAGATGCTAACAATATTCATGGCATGTGAATATTTTCTATCTGTGAAGGTCTTTCATTTTCAGCTGAGTAACATCCTGTGGAAATTAATTCACTGAACAACAGAAGTGAAGTTCTTCACCACTTCCCCGTGTACCGCTTCCAGATTACACCACCTGTGAAGGAGGGAAATCACCACAGATAATAAAGTTGTCTTTATATTCAGAAGTTTCTTCATATTTTGAAAGTTTCATGTAGTATTTCACCTCAGGTTTGCTCACCAAGCAGCAGATTAAATGGTAATACAGGAATTTCACAAAACAGTTCAGAAGCTTGTGACATAAGAAAACTCATGGAGTTCCTAACTGGAACACATGGATTAGAAGGGATTTGCAGCTGAGGAAACACAGAAATGAAAATAAAGGAGGGCAGGAATATTCTATGTAAGGGAGCAACATTCTGCAAATAAAACACAGGGAATAAACCGTCTTCTAGTTTAGTTCCAGTTTATTTGTTGAAAAGTTGGTTACAGAGTGTGTAGAAAGGGCAATGAGATTGTTGCATACCCCTGGGTGGAAGTTTTGGTGGTAGCTAGGAAACTCCATGTTATTAAGGAGGTGGTACCATGTGGATACAAAGAATGAGTTAATGAGATCTGAAATTCCCTGTTCTGTATAATGAATATAGCAACTTCAATGTGGAAGAAGCTGTAGGTATTGTACAACCAAAATCACTAACTCCATCAGGATTCTGTATCTCACATAAAGCAAAAAGGCTTCAAGACATAAGTGGAAAAGAAGTGACATCAAGAGAGACGTAAGAATAAGCGGAGTGTAAAATTAATAAAAAATTGTTTGGCTCAAGAAAGATCACAAATGTCAATAAATGTGAGAGTTAAGGGCACGTTTATCTGGAAAATCAGGTTAATTGGGATCTTGCACATGATATTTGGAAAACTAGCAAGATGGTACCTGATTGTGTATTGTAGGACAGAAGTGATGCTGCTTTGCAGTGAGGAAGAAGTTGGGTTTAGAGAAAGTCTATAAAAACTGAACTCCTGTTTTGTATACAGTTTCAGTCAAGATGGTGATTTTGACCATTGAGGGTGACCAATAGCTGGGAAGGGAAGGAGATTGCTTGCATCACTTCAAGATGAAAATAAAACACGGTCTACAGTCTCTGGGCAGAAAGAACAGATAATGCGCATAGCAGAAGTCAGACAACGATGTCAAATGAAATCACTTGTCTCAGTGTAAGCATTTAAAAGTCAGTATAGCAGGAAATGAGGAGTAATGTTTGTTTACAAAAGGTCGTACCTGACTACATTAATCTCATAACTCTTTCTGATAATATTCAACCCCTAGATAAAGTAGGAGATGATAGGAATTAGCAGAGCAATCACAGAGCTAAGGGAAGTGATGTACTTTCCATAGAGGATAAAACAAAATCTAATGATCAAAGGTGAAGTCTCTGAGTAAAGGTTGTTCTCTTGGGATTAAATCTATCAGATATTTTCCTTAATGACACTGACACAAGATACTGGGGAACAACCTGATAAATGATCCAGTGCTTGGAGGCATCAACAGTCAGGAGGATCAAGAAACCACATGCAACTGGACTGACAGGGAACAGGAGTGCAGTCACCTTCAGAAGCAGAAATACCAGACCTATGGGGATGAGTATCAGAAGCTTCCTGTGGCAGCAGGGAGTTCACTGCTTCAAAAGATGACGAAGTAGGGCAGAATATTCTGATATATCTCAGCATGGTGTGAAATGCTGTTCATCTGCAGCAGAAGAATGACAAATGCAGTCTTGGGGCAGCCGGTTAAGTGCCTTCACAGAAGCACTTCATTGGCAGCATGGAAGTACTTAGTCAGAGCTCCACACGGGCAGCCATGAGCTGTGACAAACCAAGGGGGCTGATGTGCCCTGATTATTTCTATTGCCTTCATTTGAGCTTTGCTCATGTTGTTACATTGAGTAACAAGCTGTTAATCCAGTTTGTAATTAAGCCATGACTTAGCACAGCTTAATAAGTTACTACTCAGCAGACAAGCTCTAGTAAGTGCCTGTGTGCACGCTCCCAGCTCATTCAGTTGCCGAAGTAAAAGTGTGTTGGTTTAAACTGCCATACTTGGCTATAAGCAGTAATTGGCCTTGGTAACCCAGTTGCTTGCAATGAACACATGTTCATGCTTCTCCTGTGTGAAAGTGGGAAGCTCAAAACTCAGTGCAGTATCATAGGTAGCGTGGGAGATGGACTAGAAGTGCAAGTTCTCTTAAATTGTTGAGATGTCTCCTTTTGCAGTCTAGAAGGACATGCTAGACCTTTTGCAGTAGTAATTTTTGCTTAGAGTACTGTCATCTATCACCCCTGATGTGTCTTCATCATTATTACTGCCCTGGTTTGTTCTTCACTGACTCTCTGGACTTTAAGTTTCCTATCCTTTGGCTGAAGAATTTTAAGAGAGCTCAAATTTTTAAACATCTTTTAAATGTTGTATTGCTGCGATGTTATATATTACAGACCATTCTAATGAAAATTCAAAAATAAGCATGTGATTCAAAAGGAAAAAAAGTTATATCTGAAGAGATTATCATTAAAACACACAGTTATTAATAAAGACATATTGCACTTGATGCAATTCATTTCCTTTCCCTGCCCACTTACATTACTGTCCTAAGGATGTCTCATGTAGTAATTCAACAACACTTAATCTCTGTGACATTTTCATGATTCACACGGCTTCATCATTACTGTGAATGCACTATTTTACCCTTCCTTACTGTAACTATGAGAAGTAATTGCTTGGGAGAGCAGCAAAGGTTGCTTCATGAAATCAGTGACAGGCTAAAAACACTTTCTCACAGTCCCATTCATCATCTCCTCTTACGGTTGGACTTGATCTTAAGGCCTCTTCTAACCTACATGGTTTATGATACTTCTCCCCACAGTTGAGAGGTAACAGCAGCCTGTGAACCCTGACTGTTCTCATCTACCCAAGTAAGAGAAGCTGCATAGAGTCGGGCATCCAAACAGGCAGAAGCAGTCTGAACTGTGCAAGTAGTTTGTATTTTTTGAGGATGTTTCTGGTGAGGGCGCTCTGTTGGGATCAGCCAAGCTGTTAAACTGGAGTGGATGTGACTCATCACTCTTCTGAGGGGAAAAACGCCACCAACCAAACTGTGCACAGTTCAAAGGGCTGGCCTAACGTGCACTTGAAACACCAATGATGAGCAAAGTGAGTCTTTTTTTTTCCTAAGGAGGAAAAATGAGATCTGACAGAACTTGTGTCACTGAACCTTTTCCTAATCTGAGCTGCAGCAGGGACTGCTGAGTAGTTTATGGATGTGTGCAACTGGTGAACACCAGTCTAAGCAGAAAATTAAAGGTGACAAGAAATTGATCAAACAAAGAAAAGTGAGCTCTCTGCAAGGGAAGGGCCTTTAACCTTGTGACATCTCAGCAGTGCTTTTTCGTATCTGCCCCAGTGGTGTCCAACCGCAGAAGAAGCAGCCTAGCACATCAGAGTTTCCAATGTGACTGTGAACTTGTTGATGGAAACACTTGGTGGTGACCCAGTTAAAGAGTGCCACCAATAGCAAACCCATCCAAATGGACAAGGAGTCCCTCAGACATTAAAAAAAAATAAGAAAAAAGAGTTAATTTTTCCTTTTCTTAATTTCTGTAGGGTAGTTTGCTGGGTATGACCCCTGATCATCATCATGGCCCCTGTCAGGCTCTTTATCACATTGCAGCCAGTTCAATTTTGAGCTATAAGAAAAGAGCTCAGCTCCATCTCCATCCAGGTATGTCCCCTGCACTGCCTTGCAGTATTCACAATTCAAAAAATAACATTTTTAATGTTAAAAGATCAGTGTAACAGATCCTCACAAAGAACAGCAAAAAAGCGTGTTCCATGTTGTTGTTTATAAAAGGATTCTTTTCAGTTTACAGTGTTTGTTCAGGTTGGTTTTTTCCAGTTATAACTAACTGACAGGGCAGCTGTTTTAAGGTAAATATGTCACATTTATTTTTTGAAATTATTGTTAAATTATTGTCTAGTTATTAGATACTTCTTAAATTTCTTACTAGCCATATCCAAGTAGAGATGATTCAGGACAAGGATATTAATTTATAGAAGCTGTTTCTCTGGCTTCTAGAAATTATATTAAGTGTCTGGACAGGAAGAAAAAAAAACCCACCCTGCTCAGATACATTCTCACCATGGTGACCTGCAAGAGAACTGTCACAACAGAAGCTGCTGTTGCCACTACAATTTCCAGAGCTCCTGCTGCTCGTGTTGTTGCTGAAGAGAAAATCCACTGCCCTTCACTGCACTTAAAGCTCAGTGAGATCAGATCACAGCTTAAAGATAGTGTTCACACTTTACTGTACATCAGGATCAAAGAGAAAATGAGACGATCAAAATATGCCAACCATAATAACAGCATCAACATTAAGTGCTCTACACTTTTCCTTCAAGGTACTGACTGCTCTTGCTCCTTACTGTTTCAGCAAAGGGAAACCAGCATCATGATCAGAGTGCTGCCCCAGCCACTAATCACGTAAGACTTAGAAGATTTCCTAATTTCAGAGATAATCAAAAGCTGATGCCAAGAGGATGGTGGATGTTCGGCTTTGGAGACATAAGCAGTTTCATGAACTTTACACTCGGCAGGACAAAAATGAAACAAACTCAGGTCTAGATGATAGGACTTGACATTTTAAAAGCAGCATTTCTGAAAGGGAAAGGGCCCCCAGAAGACCTCTGGTTGGCCTGCTCACTGTCAAGAAACTCTGAAATAAATAACTCTGGGAGAAACTGGGGGTATCTATAATTAACTGTGGCTAAAGGAATTAGAGCTGGAAGTTACTGTGATAGTTGTAAAGCCTCTGATAAAGTGAGGAAGTAAGAGGAATAAAAATTATTTGAGATCACATTCGCAACCCTAAACGGATCATTATTAGTGACATGTCATGTGTGAGCCCTGTGAATAAAGTAATCCCTTTTCACAGCTACAAGGTTAAGGTCTAATGTACAGCTGATAGTTTTATTATATGTCATTTATAAAGCCTTAAAAAGCCATGAGAAAAAAACCCAGATTCATAATAGAAGTTGTTCTGCCTGGGAAATAGAAACCCAAATCAAATTATAATCCACAGAAACGCAGAATCATTTAAGTTGGAAAAGACCTTTAAGATGGAGTCCAACCCAGCACTGCCAGGTCACCACTGACTGATGTCACTCACTCCACACCCCCAGAGTTTTTTCAAACCCTTCAGGGATGGGGACTCCACCACTGCCCTGGGCAGCCTGGGCCAGGCCCTTAAAACCCTTTAGGAGAAGAAATTGTTCCTCATGGTCAACCTAAACCTCCCCTGGTACAACATGAGGCCATTTCTTCCTGTCACTTGTCCTTTGGGGGAAGAGACGACTTTGACCTCACTCCAACCTCCTGAATTTCAGGAAGTTTTTGAGAGTGAGACGGTCTCCTCTGACTTTCCTTTGCTCCAAGCTGAACACTCACAGTTCCTTCAGCTGCTCCTCATAATTCAGCTGACTTTCTCTGCAGGAAGGTAAATCCAAGTTGGGAAATCACTCCATATTGGAGATGATTCACTTTATGACATGCAAAAACAGATTTCACTTGCATTCAGATAAATGTCTCAGATTGAACTAAGCTACCACATGATGGATTGGAATTTTCTCTAAACTGAAGGAAGCCAGGGGAGATGATCCAGAACAGTCTTTGAGGTTTACAAGCACAGAGTATCTTTGGCTGGAAGAAAACTTTAGGAACATGAAGTCCAACCAGTATTTACCCTTCCTTCCAGTAGGGAAGTCACTCATACTTTGGGCAGAGGCAGGCAAAAACCCAAGCAAGAAGTACTCCTGAAGTGCAGTTCTCCTGGTTCCTTGGCTCCTGCAGGCAACCCGTGAGCGACTGCCAGGATAAGGCACATATTGAAATAGGATTTTCCCATTTCAGTGCTTTTGTTTGTGCATTTCCATTTTGTAATCAGCAACTTAACCGTCCCTTTACTAGTATACTCTTCTTTTCCTTGTATAACATGTAATAACCCAATGTCAAGTAACTGCACCAAGCCCAAGGAACAGAATTTCTGAAGAAGCATAAAGTCCAGATAAGAGTTGGCATTTGTACCTTCAGGACACACATAGTCTGGGAGAAATTTGAGAAACCAAGGTATTTCCTAACAAATACCAGAGGCCAGCATTACCTTGTGAGAAGGCTTTCCAGTGGGGCTTTTATTGAACACGAGAAACAAATCAGGTCCCCAACCGTGAATAATCTTTTGGAGGTGCAGGGAAAGAGGAATGAGGCGGAAAAACAGGTAGAATTCCAAAGTCAAGCAAAAGTTTTGTATGGAACCATAGAGTATACAAATGCCATGAGATAAGCCAAGAGAAAGAGTCAAGAAATATTAAATATAGCATTCTGTTGCAGAAGGGTGTAAGTACAGCAGAATTCCAAAAGCTGGAGAAGAGCAAGCAATATCAGACACTGGGGAGCAACACTGCGTGAGGTTCTTCAGTGGTAATGAGCTGAGCTTTTCCATAAAGTGTTTGGAAAAAATAAAATAGAGATGCTCCACAGCTGAAGTGTAATAAATGCAAAGGCATACTGCTGGCACTGTCAGATTGTAGCAGGATACACCACTTAAACTGGATGCCAGCAGAGTATAACTATAGGAAACCTCAGCAACAGTTTATTCAGCTGGAGAGGGACCTTTGGATAGAAGCATTGCAATCATGTGTGTTTATCTAAGCCCAGTGTTAGCTGAGACACCATAACCTAGGTATTTGCATTGCTAGATGGGGTTTGAAGTTTGTGCTCCTTGAAAATAGTTATTTTTTCAATTATCAATATATGTTGTTTCACATCAGGAGTAAAAGAAAGGAAGACACATTATTTGCAGGCATCAAAAAGAGCAGGAGCATTCAGTCTCCAGTGCTGTGACTTGCAGGTTTATTTATTCAGTCTGTGACCCTCTGGAACAGGCTGTAGGCACAATGACTTGCTGTGGTAGTGGCAGTAGCCCAGTTCTTCCCACCATCCCTTCCAGAGGCGGTTTGCTTGCCTGCAGTAAGAGTCGGGAAAGATCAGAACCCCTTAAGAAAAAGGGCTTTTAAAAATGAGCTGCTGTCAGAACAATTAATCCGGTAATCACTCTTTTCTCCGCACAGGTCTGCTTGGGTTGGAGACCAGCAGTGAGCTGACTGAAGTACTCCATATGAATCTACTCTCCACACTCATCTCTTCAGTGTGCTGCAAGCAACCTGTTGTTTATATTTGGGAAACTGTAGTGTCCTGCAGCAAAGGATGGGTCATGCTCTACAGCCCTCTCCTGTCACCAGAAAAAGGTGCAATAGTAACTAACAGCTATTTACAGAGCATCAGACAGCAGTTCCTGACTTTTTGATACACATGATGGTTTCAGATCAAACAGACTATGACTGGCAGCACAACAGCAAGAGAAGGAAGGTTCACAGGCAGAACGTACGGGGACTGAGGTAGAAACACCTATTTCAGCTTCTATTCCAGCACTGTTGTACAGCTCACTGTTTCTCCCTGTGTTGTATCCCATTACATGCAGACTCTTAATGACCACTGAGGGCTGAAGCAACAAAAAGAAACTATGCTTTATTTTCAAACACATTTAACTCAAAACACAAACCAAACAAACTTCAGAATTCTAGCTACAAAAGTACAAAAGCACTGCCTGAGCCACTGCCTGAGCCACTGCAGAGAGGGAGGTGTGACTACACACTTAAAGTCTGGGATTTTTGTTGTACCCAAAGAACAAGGACATCAGTGAAGCAGAAACCACAAGGGATGAAACATCCGCTCCTCCAGCACTTTGGGATTTAGAGTACAGGACAGAATTGCCTTCACACCTAGTTTTCTTCCACTTAATTCCATTGACTTCAGTGGGGTAATACATGATTTTTGGTCTTGAGAATAAAAACAGAATCAGGTCAGTTTGTCTTTTTATTAATTATTCATGGCCTAAGCCTAGGGACTTGCTGCTGCTAAAGCTGCAGCAAAAAAGGCAGTGATTCCCCATTAGGTCTTTAGGTCAGTAATGAAAGTAAATTATCTTGTTTCTATATACCTGCAGTGTTTCCAGACAGAACTTCCTATTTGGAGAGTACAGTTGCAGTTATCCGTGTTATTTTAAAAACTGATGCCAAAGGATTCTGCAAAATGTAAGCTGAGCACACATTTAATAAGACTTAAACACAAATTAAGACAGCCATTGAAGAAGCATATCTGTCTCTGTAGTTAAAGCCTCCTAAATTAAATTTTAAAGGATTCACTTAGACTGGAAATCGCATCATGGTGTGTGGGCATAGGAGAAGGCTCAGTAAATTCTGGCTGGCTGGGTGAGTCAGCGTGAGTCATCAGCAGGCAACGTCCTATGGTTATAGCAATCCACAAGGTACATTTAGGAGCATCTCACAGTAACAAAATCAGGCCATCCTCCTGTTTCTTGTCTTCATGACAGACTCAGCTTTTCCTTGGATGTTGTAGGTGTTCTCAGCTTTACATGTGAGGTTAAAACTTAAATCCCTCTATTTGGTTATTTTGAGTAAGCACAGCTATTTTCAGTAAGTACACAGACACTGTTGCATTATGCGGACAGACAACTGAACACCTTCTGGTTTTCAGGTGTATTTCAGTTTATGACTAAAACATGAAGGGTTTGTCTCTTCCAGCTGTAATTGTTTCCATCACTGAAGATTTCATTTTTAACAAATGAATTTAGTTAACTGACATCCCCAACTGTGTAATAAGTAAAAAAACCTCAATTTTGCACTATAAGACTTTTAAATTATGACATATTATTTAAACACTCTAAATGCAAAGAGGATGAGGATTTGAAAGACTGAAATTATTCCTGCTATCTCTTTTTTCACTTCTCTTAATTTCCTTCTAGCTCATCATTCCATATACAACATGAAGCGGCAGCAACTTTACAGCTACATATGAAATGCGTTTTTCACTCATATCAATTTTGAGAGCTCTAATACTTACTTTTCCTTTTGTCACAGATTAGGGAAATTTCACAAGTAATCTGGCTGCTTGTGAATGTATTGCTCAGGGGCAGAGCTGGAAACATCTCAGTCTGGAAATCAAATCCATCATCCCCTGGGCTCTCCCTTATTACAGTGATGCCACTTGGAGGCAGCCAGATTCACACCAGCTACTCTAGTGAAGAAACAGAATCCCTTGTTCTACCAAATGTGGTAAGATCTATGTAAACAGAAATGGCTTAACCTCTTCTTTTAGACCACAGACTCAATTTAATATAGAATTAAATTCTATGAATTATATACTAACTCACATACATTGAGTAAAGGAGGGGACACTTGCCAGCATCACTGTCTCAGCCTGGTTTTGTGGGGCATTACCTGTGTCTGAAACTCATTTACTGGACTGTGCACTTGGTTGGATGAGGAAACTTAAATTCTGTGACTCTTGTGGAACTGAGGAGTGAGCTGATGTCATTACATAATACCTTGAGAAGAGAGGAAACCCTCTAACCCAAGAAGATCTGAGGGCAAAGTGTTTTGTGGGTGTCAGAGGCACCTTAATACTGGAATAGGGCCTCCAGGCTTTAAGTACAACGACAAAGACAAACTCAAAGCCATGTTTACCAAACATCAGTGGTGTTTACTCTCTGGGCAACTCCCCACAGGCAGCCCCAAGATTTCAGCACTTAACCCAAGTGGTGAATGGGATCAAGTAGTGGCAAATTTGTCAATAATATTTGGCACATTGAAAAAAATGCATATAAAGAAAAATTGAAAGTACTTTGCTCCAACTACATTCACTCCACAATACTCTTCAGTAATAGCTTCACTTCAGATGAGGTAAGTTTCCCATTTTCTTATGCTTCCCATCAGCTACTGAAATAACCTTTTTCTGTAATTTTGGGGGAGTTTATTTCCACACTTGTTATGAGTAGAGGACATGCATACACATGCTAAATTATTTCTCAGCATTTTTCATTGATAAAAAGTCAAATACAAGTTCTAAAAGCAGAAGTTAACCATGACAGAATCAAACTAAACCAGTAATATGGATTTGAGAGACAGGAGATGTGTGGGTGACGGTGAGGTCTGCAGAGCACAGCTGTACATCAAAAATAGCTAAATAGCTGCCAGTTATTTCATTTTCTCTTTTCTGCACACCAGTATGACTCTGGGCAAATTATGCAAACGTCTGAGCTGGTTCTTAGTGGGTGTGGAAGTAGGAGGCAGTGGTAGAAATTACAGATTTTAGAGAGTCAGGTAAAAATCACACTGGAGTGTGTAAAAGCTGCTGGGTGTCAGGGTGCTTAGGGCTGAGCCAATGTTTTTCTGCTCTCTGAACTGACTGACAAGCAGATTTGACAGCTCACGATGCCAGTCATGGCACATGGTGAGCAAAAAAAACCCCACCTGGGACAAGGGATAAAAGCCCAGCATGGTCGGGATAAGCTTTGGCTCTGTCCTTTTCCTGGTAAGAGTCTAACAGGGAATTGTTCCATTACTGATGGGTCAAATAAGCTAACAAAAAGCTGCAATTTTTATTTGGCAAGTTCAAGGACATGGGAAAGCAGAGTAAAGAGGGTGTTTTTGCTACTTGTGGGTAGGTTTGGACAAGGAGGTGTGTAGGGTGGCTGCTTCAGAGCACTGTCTGCTTTGCTTTGCTTGGAGGTCAGGATGGAGCCACAGAGCAGATCTGGGGATAAGGACTCTTAAAGAAGTGCTGTCAGAAGACTGTGCGGTGGAAGCCTGTGGATGTAAAACTGCTTAATTATACAGTGCTTAGTTATGTATGATGTATCTAAATGGAGAGAACAATGGGTAGGAGTAGGCCATAGAAGTTTAGTTGCCTACAAAGTAAAAAAATTCTCTGGGCAAGAACATTTCATCTTACATGTTTGTTCTTTTCTTTATACATCAAAAAAAAGATTCTCTTGTGAATTTGCAGAGCTGTCGCCTTGCTGAGGGTAACGCTACTAACTATATTGCTGAGCGAAGTCCTCCCAGAAGGGTAAAATCTGTGGGGCTTTGTTTCTTTTCACATCGCTGATTCATGACTTGCTCTCCTCCCTCAAGATTTACAGTGCGTCAGGACCCGACTGGAGTTGTCTGTCATACTTGCAGTTAATCAATGACCTACTTTATTACTACATATAAAGCACAGGCTCGCAGAGAGGCTTTTTACATCGAGTGAAGATCCGATCAATAACTGGCATAAAAAACGCAGCAGGGAACAGGGCTGGGGAAGGGAGAATATTCTTTATTAAATGTCATTTCATGACACCTCCCCTTGGCAGTCCTGTCTATTTTAGGTACAACAGGATGTCATTGTTCCAGTTACTCTTTCAAATACAGCAAGGCAGATTGTGGAAACGTACCGAGCACTGAACTGGAAGCCTTTCATATCAATATTAGCACGTCACAGGAGGAAACAAAGCAAACTCTATTTTCATTCTCTGTAATTTAATTGTATGGATTTTCTCAGGTATTATTTCCAGTACAACACAACCCTGCTGGCCTCAGGAAGTCAAGTGGAACAGTGTGCCAAAAAGTTACTTTCTGCTGGACTAACAGAGGGCAACTCTGTTAGTACACTTATTTGGTCAGACTACCACCATTTTGTGGGGACAGACCAGTTAGAATCATAAAGATTGGAAGAGACCTCAAAGATCATCAAGTCCAACTGTCAACCTAACCCCACCATGCCCACTAAACCACGTTTCCAAGTGCCACATCTACACATTCTTTGTGTCTTATGTACCACAAACACTCTATCACAGAAGTAACCACCCATTCCTTTTATGTGTGTCAGCAAACTGCTGGAAGTAGAGGAAAAATTATTTGGGTTTTCCTTTGTCTCAAATATCACCAGAGAATCACTATAATGTTTCTGTTACTTAGACTATACGTAGCTAATAGACAGTTTGATTTGTGCTTCTGCAGCTTCATTCAGTCAGTAGAGCCAGTGGATTTATATAGGTCTCACCAAAGACCAGAACCACTTATGCCTAGATACAGCTGCAGAGCCATGTGACAGAGTCTCTGTTGTTACTACCAGGACAGAAGATCCCAGTTTGCATTTGAATTTTCATGGTTTGTAATGGAATATCTTGTTCTGGATTCACCACTAAACCACGTTTCCAAGATGTCCAGAATTGATCAGAAGGGGTGAAACCCCTGTTGCTCTTATCATCTTAGTCCCTGCCCATCTTTATATAAGGGGAGGAGTTCTGGCACTTGCAATTTAAACACTTTGTGGTACACAACCTCCTTACATCATCTACCTGACCTGTTATTCTGTAATGCAGCCATTCAGAAGTGCCAGAGAAGACAGACATCTGCTTCTGCTTCCCCAAAGTCAGAGCAGTTTAGGGAGAAAACCAAAAATGGAGCTGAACATACTCAGCATCTCCCATTCCCTCTTCCTAGGCAGGGTAACAGAAACTGTAAATACACAGTTGGGCCAAGAAGTGAAAAGCAGACAAATTAAATGTTACTTGATATATCTTAACTGTTGTAGCTCAGAGAGCAACAAAGATCAGACAGGCCATGAACGCCAGTTATGACAAAATTGATATGATAAGATTATGCAGAAAGCAAGCCAATTTATTTAGTTGCAAACTGAATAATTAGATATGGAAATTAGTAGCCATGAGTCACATAATGTCATCATTTTGAGAATAAACTCACTGTGAGAGCAGATCTAAAATGAAAAACACAAGAGACAACCAAACAGAATGTTACTCAAGGACTAAAATTATATTGAAATGACCACTTTCCAGTTAAAGGAAAATTTTCACCCAAATTCTGACTCTGTTTGTTCCAAGTCTTAGATGCTAAATCTCCCTGAAGGGTGATGTTTCTTGGATGGCTCAGGCAGATCCTTGTTCATGTTGCCAGCCATTCTCCTTTCACTTCTGCATCCATCTTCTTCAGAGCCAAATAGCCTTCTCTATGTGAAAAGCCTCCATGGCCAGTCCAGAACAGCAATTGTGCAGCTTCAGGACAATTCACTGACAAGAACAGGTAGCCCTGGAGCAAAGGAGAAAACATCTCAGCAGAGGGAGGACCATGAGATATTTTTTGGACAGCTGTTCTGGTGCTTGGGGTATCTCACGGTACCCACCAGAACTCTTCCGGACCCAGTCATCCAGATTCCACACCAGAGATGTGGCTGCAGCTGCTGTAGCCCAAGCTGAAAAAATTTAGGGAATACATCATCAGTGTTGCTATCAGATTCTGCATTAGCCAGGGGCTGACTTTCCACTCTGAGGGTTGACCCCCATTTTCCGTAGCAGTAAGGTTAATCCAGGTGGTTACTTGATTCACACAGAGCTTCGGAGTTACTCTGTCATAATGTAAACAAAAAGATCCACTGGAAACGCACCAATGAAAATTATGACAACAGCCAACTAGGTTCTTTTTTATTTGACCTGTTCACACAAAGAACGTTTTAAAAGGTGAATTGCTGACTGAAGCATCACTCCAGCTGGCATAAGACCAGTTTGGAATTGGTAACTGTAAGAGCTTATAAATGAAATGCATTTGCTGCCAGTGGTGCAGCTCTGACTGATTTTCATCCACATTTTAAAAATAACAATTACTAGACAGCATAGTCTCCGGTCTGAAAGTGTTCAAAGCTGGGACAGAAATTTAAGAATAGAATAGGACAAGGAACATCTAGGGGTTGGAAAAAATGTCCTGGGATTAGGAATACCAATGGCTGGACCCACAGGTAAACAGGTTGCTATAACAGAGCACTGTGCACTTGAGTCCAGAACCAACTCTGCTACACATCCAGTTGTTCCTACCGTCGCCCACCCTTTAAACAGATATGCCAGGGCCAGACTGCTGCAGCCACTTCTTGATCAGTAAAAGCTGTTTCAGCAGTCCACTATTCCACATGAAATGCTCATTTATAAGGAGGAAGAAGAGGTCAGAAGGAAGGTATAAAATGAATCGTTACTTGGGAAGTTTCCACTGTGACTAGATGCTTCTGGAGAGGTCTTTAACTTGACTTGTAATGAACTTGAGTTCTTGGAATACCCTTCCCTGTTTCAAAGAACTCACTTATTCTTTAAATATTCTTCTCTTATTCAGAAATTTTGGGCAAGTATCTTCATTCTGCTGTGTTGTGGGGTGCTTATCCCTACAAGCATCCCACTTGCCTTACACAAAGTTTGAACACCCCAGCATCTGCAGAGCTTTTAGAATCACTTGGATGCCACTTGAATCAGATATGAAGAACATTTGGTATTAGTTATATCCTGTGTTCTTTCCCCACATATTTTCATCATATAATCTACATATGAAAGAATAAAAGGAACGAACATTGCTTTCCTTAAGACGAGTAGGACTTTTCTAGCAGCTCACGATCTGGCCCTGCAGCTTTGGCTGTCTGCCAGGTGCATTAGTGCTGGTATCATGTAGGCTAATGCAACTCTTGAATCACTTGACTAAATTTAGACACTTGCCTCAGAATTGCCTCCAAGTGTTTAAATAGACCTCACAAGGATGCTTTTCAGGTTTTGTGGGATTTTAGTCTCAAAAGCCAAATTGAAAACACACATCTGATTTTTTTTGTGGCTTTGGTTAAAGAAGTTAGTATTCAGAGCTACTGATTAAAAAAATATTAATTCTGAATAGACAAGAGGTGCTTTCCTAGCAGGGGATGCATTCAGCAACACCAATGCCCAAGCACTGAGATGCAGGAGCATGTGCAGAGCAGCTGGTTTGCTTTCTCCTCTGGCAGCCCCTGAGAGAAGCACATGGGGCAAAAAACAGTGCAACTCAGTGTTATATAACCCAAAACACAATGGCTGCAGTGATCGTCTTTTCAGGGCACGTGCTCGGAGATACTTATCAGGAAAGTGACTTCAGACATGGGAGAAATCAGAGGTCCCTGTCTGGACCCTCTGTCCTTCCCTCTATGATACATCTGTGAAACAAGAAAAAGTTGGAGGGAGCTGGGGACTATATTGACCTTCCCAAGCCTCCTACATCACTCAGGGTGGTCATGGCTGACTCCACTTGTGCTTTGTGTTATCATCACACATTGTTAACGTTCATTCACCAACTGTGGCAGCTATGTTTGGTTTATTCTGTATAATTAATGAGTTTATTCCAGAAATACGTACAGCAGCATCCCTTACATTTTTCTCTGAAGCATCTGATATTGGCCAGGGTCAGATCCTAGATTTTTTTTTAAAACAGCTTGGAAATTCTGCTTTGTTTTATTAAACAAAGTTGTAATGTTTTCCTTGCATATGGCAAATGGCCACACGTGAAGCTTAGAGGAAACATTTAGCAGCATTTACCCTTAAATAATCAGACCAAGCTGTAACATATGTTTATATGTATACACACGGATGTCTACATACACTAAATATACATCCATAGGAAAAGCTGTCTGAAATACCACTGTCCCTGAGGAAAAACAGAGCACTTGGATAGTGCTGAACTCACTTTGTAACAGCAAAGCCATTGGACTGGTGGATGTCAGTAATGGGTTACCTTCTACCATGATACCCTGTCTCAGATTGAATTTGACTGCCTAAAGCTTTATTGCCAGAGTGAATCAAATCACTCAGATTCATAATGATTTTTTTGTTGTTGTTCTTTTGGTAAATCCTGTCTCTTTTGGTACCATAAATATCCTTATAGCCTGGTTTGAGATCACCTGTATCAGCTGAAATCACTCTTACAATTATCCTTTACTCAGTCAGTTTTGAGGGCATCCTGATGTAGCTTTAATATCCTTCATTTTTAGGCCACAGAGAATGACAAAGGACTTAAGAAACAGACATAGAAATCCTTGTTCCAGAGGTGAGAAGGATTCCTGCTGGGCAGGAGCTTGAGAGACAACTGTAGGGTGTAGTTTGATGACCTTTCACAAAGCCAAGAGGAAAAGGAATAGCATGGCATTGCTGATGGCCTTGGAGACAGGTGTATCAACCTCATTAAAATCTGCATTGCTGGCATCAGCCCGAAGTTAAGAGGGCATAAAATTGAAATTCTGGAAAGCAAGGTGCAAATGAGGCAAAAAATCTTTTATAATACACTTACCATCAAGAACTATTACAATTATCCTAAGATGAGAGCAAGGGACTAAAAATAAACTTTTACATTTGAATTAGTTTGTCTCATCGTATTTTTTTCCATCAAACTTCATCCTCCACTATTCATAGGGCTGGAGAGCAACATTCTCCCTGTATGTCTCCTTTAGTATCAGTTTCCAGATAGTGGCTCAGCCTGTGAACTCTTATTCCCCTCAGCGCTGCCATTTGCTGTCCTTTCCTTGAAGATTAATCAAAGCCTCTGCCCTAACTGCCCTAACAGTCTGAATTCTCCAACTGTAGAAGATACTGCTGTGTATATGCCATCCAGTATGTGCATGCCCTTTACAGAACACATCAGGAATGAACAACACACAGTTGCACTTGCAGGACATGATGTGCAGGCCAGTTAATTGTTGGTGAAGAGATCTCACTATTTTTCTTTCCAATGGCTTTAAGGGAAGATTGAAAGAGATGAATGGTGCTTATAACCTACAGAGTAGCAGCCTGCCCTAAGTAGAAGTGGGAGATGAAAAGAAGTGCAAGCCACAAGTGGGAAGAGATGTCAAAAAGAAGTAAGCATGTAAGAAGAAAATGTTTGGAATGGACCAGGGTTGACTTACAAGTCTAATTAATTTTTTGAAGGGCTACACACAGTTATCTATTTGCCTGGTGGAAAGTTGACTCCTGCACATAGCTTTCCTTTCTGGTTTTCTGCCATTCTTGAGATACAGACCTCCTTTCTTGCACACAGGCCCTATAAACAAGCTGAGAATGCATAAGGAAGGAGAAAGGTATGAAGAGACATCTGCCACTTTCCTATATGCGCATAACTGGAATTAATCACCCCCCACTTTGTGCTTCTCCAACAGTATTCATGTCAGTATTCTCCTCACCTTGACAGTATCTCCTTGCTACTGAAAACAAAATCCCTAGAGCACTCAGTACTGGCAGGATCCATGCACAAGGAGAGGGAGATGATAATCCTCTGCATTTCATGGCCTTTCAGGGACAACTGTTCATCAGCCACATGCTGGGAAACCAGACAACTCAGATGACTTGAAGTTATCACATGGATAGCGAGTGGGTAGAGTTCCAGGCTTAGGTAGCCAGAACTAAAAAGAGATTTCAGAAGAGCACTTAGACTAAACTTTTTACAGCCTGGAAACTTTGACATCTGCAGAATGCAATGCTTAGTTATTCAGCCTCTGTTTACATCCTCTGATGGAGCCATCTGCTACACTTCAGCTGTTGTGTTTTGATGCCAACCTTCCTGTAAGCAGGCTGCAGTGATTAGATACCATCCCACAGCATAGCTGCCTCTCTGCAAAAGCCTGGCTTAGTGGTTCTCTCTTACTTCTCCTTGGCCATGTCAATGTTGCTTTCTCCACAAAAATCAAACTGACATCTCACACGTCTGTTTGTTGCCCACAACCATACTTGTAGGTCCATTAATTCACCAGAAGTCCCTACCTTGTTACTTCATGATGCACAATGTGAAAGTAAAGGGATTCCAGACATGCACGGATGTGACAGATTTAGGAATTAGGGGTTGACATATTTGCACCTTTCACTGGCACTTATTATGTTGTAAGCACCAGGAAATGTTCAATATATTGAGAGGGTCATTTTAAGAGGCTATACTCACGGGCCTGAATTGGCTGAGACACAGAGATTTACTGAGATATTGGGGGGTTTATCTTCTTTTCTATTTCTTGTTCTTAAATCTTATTCTTTCAGATAATATTTAACATATGCATGGATAGTAGGAGAACCATTCAGTATCACAGAATCACAGAATAAACATGGCTGGAAAGGACCTACTAGATCACCAAGTCCAACCATACCCACACGTAACTAAATACCTGATCAATGGAAAAACAAAATAATCCGCTCCATGCCTGCCCCAATAGCATGTCACCAAGCACCATGTCTGCAGGCTTCTTAAACATCTCCAGGTGTGGTGACTCAACCACCAACTTGAGAAGGCTGTTCCTGAGCTCACCACTCTTTCTGGAAAGAATTTTTCCTAAGATCCAATCTAAACCTCCCCTGCCTCAACTACAGACCATTGCCCCTGGTTCTGTCATTAGTTACCAAGAAGAAAAGGTGAACACCCACCTTTCTACAATCTCCCTTCAGTTAGTTAGTAGAGAGCAATGAGGTCCCCCCTCAGCCTCCTCTTCTCCAAACTAAACCTGCCCATCTCCCTCAGCCTCTCCTCATACGACCTGTTCTCTAAACCCCTTATGAGCTTCATAGCTCTCTGGACACGCTCCAACATATCGATGTCTTTCTTATAATGAGGAGCCCAGAACTGAACACAGTACTCAAGATGAGGCCTCACAAGAGCTGAGTACAAGGGCACCGTAACTTCTCCTGCTGACCACGCTAT
>VZRI01001283.1:111353-136566 GCA_013397515.1 Upupa epops | reverse complement strand
TAACCCAGTGAAGGGTACATTTCTCTCTACCATGATTCACCAGTTTCTCCAAAAGAATGTTGTGGGAGACTGTGTCAAAAGCCCTCCCAAAGTCCAAGTAGACAGCATGCACAGCCTTCCCCTCATCCAAAAGATGGGTCACATGATCATAGAAAGAGATCAGGTTGGTTAAGCAAGACCTCCCTTTTATAAACCCACACTGCCTGGCTCTGATCCCTTGACTGCTGTGCAATTGCTATGAGAGCTTCCCTCAAGATGACCCTCTCCATGATCTTTCCTGGTACCAAAGTCAGTAGTTCCCCAGATCCTCCTTCCTGCCCTTCTCATACACAAGTGTCACATCAGCCACCTTCCACTAATCTGGGACCTCCCCTGTTGACCAGGATTGTTGAAAAATGCTGGAGAGAGGCTTGGTGAGCTCTTCTGCCAGCTCCCTAAGTACTCTTGGGTTAATGCCATCTGGCCCCATAGACTTAGGAGTGTCTAAGTGCAGAAGCAGAGCATTAACTACTTCCTGGATTATGGGGGATTTGTACTGCTCGCCATCCTTATCTTCAAGCTAACAAATTTTATCTTCTGCTACCAAATCTCAGCCATACAATGGATTCTAAGGAGTGGGAAGAGGAAGGGTAGAAAAACCCGAAAAAAGGAGACAAGTATATCATGTACAGATCAGTGGGAGTCACAATATTGTTCTTTCTAAGGTAGTACTGATGCCACTCTACACCAGGAACCAGCTCATCCATAGCTGAAGTGGGGGCTTAATTCTGAAAACCTCTACAAAATTGTTTTACATAAATTGCTCAGGAGAACCACGGTTGTGAAGTGCAGCACATACATATTGTTCTTTCAGGATTAAGGCCCAGTAAGCAACAAGAAACAGTTTATTTTAAGGCTGCTCATTGCATTCAGCAAGTAGCAAGACACCATGATTTTACTTTGCTTTGTTTCTGTCAGCACAGCAGCTTCCAAGAGCTCATGAGTGAACTGCTGGCACTGCTGAATAAACTGAAAGCTTTTGTTGACTTCAGCTAGAACATTTAATGAGTGTTTCTTACCAGTGTTGCTCAGAAATACTAAATTTTTCCACACAAGGAAGACAACAAAAGGATTTCTTTAGGTAACTTCCTTCACCGAAAAAGCCCAGGAATGACAGTGTGTGTTTTTAACATTGTGATTAGAGTCTGGGTTTGTTATAAGTGAGGTGTATCTTGATATGCACCTCACCCCGCATCCTCCAAAAGCTAGTTAGGTGTATCAATCTTTCCTTTGAACATAAAATGGTCAATATCCACCTGTTCACAAACACCTGAATTGCAGTGCTACATAACAGGGAGGTTTCACACAAGTCTGTTAATTTCTTGCAGATTGGTACAGCTTAAAAAAAAATCAGCTCTTTTAAACATAAAATACTCTTTAGATACTGAAAAATTACAAAACTTGAGATCTGGAGCTTAGAGAAATGGTCCAGTGGTGGGATGGGTACAGTTGGGTTAATGATTCCATGATTCTGTATTTTGAACAGTCTGTGCTTATCATACCTTCCATCGTTCACAGTGTAAAATGATTTTCTTAGCTCTGTGTTGTTGAGGTCATTTCACATTATTCATACATTCACAGATGGGTTTTTGCTATGATAAATCAGTTGAGGCATAGCATAGTCTTACATAGCAAGGTTCTTCAGTAAGATTAAATTTCATTTGATCTCCTCAAAGAAAGTATAATGAGATACTTCCCAGTAATTTATAAGGTGATTACTAATGGAAATGACAATCTCAGTATTCCTACCACTCATTGATAGAAATAAAGATTTTCCTTGATGCCTTATCCCAAACCACATGGAAATCCTACACAGAAAAATCTCTCCTTACAATATTCTTCCAGTGAGCTGTCTTCTCTGAGGGTGTTTTGGTTTTGAGAACAATGTGGAAACCCAGAAAAAGAAAGTTGAAACAAAGTCTCTTAAGGACTACCTCTGCTGGTTGTAGTCCAGATTCCCTTTGGGAGGCTGCACACATGTGCACAGGTGGCAGTACAGTACAGCACATAGCAAGTTTGGGGTGTGTTTCTTGCAAAGCTTGAGATGAGAAAAGTAATGACATCAGACCTTTCACCTCTAGATACTGTATGACCTCTGACTTCTACACAGGCTCAAGGAGGATGGTGGAAAGAGTTTTCCTGCTTAAGAGTGGCAATAGAGAACTGCTTGCATGACCTCTCTCTCCACGTATTTAAACAAATAATTCTTCCCGTTCTACCTTTACTTTGTATCATCATTTTCCAGGACAAAGACCCAGAGTCACAGCAACTGTGAAACAAAGCCTGTAAATCTGACGTACACAGATGCACATAGCAGATTTCAGAGGGATTCACAGTTTCTAAGGCAAATCAAAAAGTATAATCCTGTCTGTCTTTTAACAAGCATTCTCTGACTACAGGACTATTGGCCGGCACAGGAATATTGTGTTTCAATGTCTGTGCTTAGACATGAAGGAGTTTTGCCAGGATGAAAATGAAAATCGTTGGCCAAATTAGCCATCGTGCAATCTTAGCTCTAACGTGGCCCTGCTGCTGTATAAACAAGATTACGTAAGGGTTCAGAGGTATGTGAGGCAGTTTAGTGCCATCTTGAGGGAAGCTCCTCCATGTTACATGCAATGCCAGATCTCTCAGATCATCACCATTTACCGGTATTTTATTTGTTGGAAAGAAGGCAATGCACCACCCCAGAAGAACGAGGTACAGTAGAGTCAGAAATGCATTAAAACAGAAGAGAAGTCAAAGCTGGCACTAATGCATTTCTATTGCTGCAGAAAATTATAGTCTAGGAAAGAGACTTGTAATGTTTTGCACTTTCAGCTGTTCATCGCAAAGCCACTTAGTAATGTGAATTAAGCCTCGTGAAACATTAACACTAATTTAGACCATAAAATAACTTTGTGTGAGAAGGGAGCCAGTGGAGGTAAAAAGCAGCTGCCAGTCTCACAGACTTTTGTTTATTTTCCTGTAATCTTTATTTTCAGTTGGGATGCAGAGCAGGATCCATTTATCCTAGTCTGATTCTCAGTAAAACTGCAACTAAACATCAGAAATCTGATTGATTAATTTATGAGGCAGCAAATGGTTAGAATTGCAAAAAAGGAGGCACACGATTATGACCTGCTCTGCTTTCCATCCGGTACTGTCTTCCCCGTCACATTGGTCAGGAAGTGCCATGGCACCATCTGGTAGAGTAAGATTAGTAAATGTCAGAAGTGGTTTTCATTTTTCAGATCTATCAGCTGGTGACAAGTAGGGCAGCTTAGAGATCATGAGTTAGTTTGTTGGGTTTTTTTAATTTAACTCCTTATTCATAAACATTTTGGCATTTCCTGACCAGAGCCATCAAACACAGCAAGTGATGGTTTGTATAAGGAGTTTGTATAAGGAGGTTTTTTTCAGTGAGAACAGACTTACAGCTCTTAAACCAACTCTGCATTGATAGGACACCTTGCTGTGACTTTATTTTGTATTTTGGTACTCCTCAGTGAAAGTTTGGTGCTGAACTGGAACCCCAGTCCATCCCTCAGCAGGGAGTTTATGGATGGGGAGGATATGGCAAATTAATAGGGTTTATTATACATGTTTGGGAAATAAATTCATGGATTACTGCAGGATTTCTAGCCTTTCTTACATATCCACCCATCCACAAAAGGCTTCTGTCACTCCATGCTCTCTGCACTAAAGCTTTTGTTTACCTCCAGGAACATGCAACGATTTGTCACTAATGAATAAACCACCTCTGTTTTGTCTGTATTTGTTTTTTTTCTTGTATGAGCAAAGCAAGAATCCAGGTGTGAAGAGCAGCACCATGTATTTATTCTATTTTACCTCTTAACTTGCTCTCTTCTCCCTAATCAAGTCCAGTTCTACCACTCAAATCCCACCCAAATTCAGCCTCAGCAAGCTGGAGAAAATAACTTGCAGCAAGATCTCTCAAAAGCTTTTCCTGTTCACTGTTTTCCTATTTCAGGTTTCCATTTCATCCTGTTCCTATATTTGTGATACAGTCAGGAATTCATACACATGCTGGCCATATCTATTTGTTTGGTATTTACTTAGGACTTTTCCTTGCAGCTGAGAAGTTATTTCCCCTAGAAAAGATCCTATTCCAACAAATCTGCTTTGCAGCCATTCCAAAGTAGATGCTGAACAATGCAAGAACAGAGGAAGCACCGGGACAACAAAACCTTAGAGCATATTTTAGAAGTACAATATGCTAAATACTTGGTTTTTCTCAGTGAATTATTTTGAATAACCCAGGAAACTTCTTATGACTACATCTGCAAAATGTAAAAATTGCGATTCCTGTTATCAAATGGGCGAGATGCAAACAAGCACTGGGGGATTGCTGTGAGGAGGGGTCTATGAGGCTTGTACATAAATCTGAACAGCAAAATTACACGTGTGCTTAAATGAAGACTTAATTAGACATGATGTTTTAACTGTCTCCACGAAATACTGTATTTGATTTGCAATTGCATTTTAACATCAGTTATTTCTGACTCTACATACATTAAAACCTTATTCATTCATGACTGGCTGCAAACAATAATCTGATAAACATCAGCGTTAACCCCTTGCATGACAGCCTAAGAGAATAAGACCCCAATCTTGAGTAAGGTCTTAGTAGGCTATAATAAGACAAAATGATCCAAGTTTCTCCTATAATTTTTGTCAGAGGTCATCAATCTGTATTCAACAAAGCCATTATTGATATTTGATGCTGATGAGTTCTTAGTTCACTGCCTATAAAAAAACCTCATATGACACATCAAGACTATTCTTTTCCTTATGTGAGACCCATAATTAATAGGGCCAAATCATTCTCCACAGATAATTAATTCTCATATAATTCCACAGGGTGACTGACATTTCATGTAAATACTTTGGATAGGAGGATGCAAAAAAAAAGAGGTTTCACTGCCAAACGCAGTATATTTTCCATCCAGCCAAAGCTCTACACCAGCATGTCAGTGCCAATCTGCCCTAGCTCACATTACCCCATCGCATCCTCCACCAGACCCTTTGCAAATGGCTGAAAGAAGTCTGTCATTTGAAAGAGGAAAGGGATTAAAAATTCTTAAGGAATCAGCATGACCAAAAGCCAAGATTAGTGCAGTTTTGAAACTGTATCACAGAGTCAGAGAATGGTAGGGCTTGGAGGAGACCTCTGGAAATCATCTAGACCAATCCTCCCTGCTAGCGCAGGGTCACCCAGAGCAGGTGGTAGAGGGTGGCATCGAGGCAGGTTTGGCATAGTAGCAAACTCCAAGTATAAATCACAGGTTTTGTGGTCAGGTTGCCTAGTACTTAACATGCAGATTAGTAATTAAGAACTCTGGATTTAGCACCGTCCTGGTCAATACAGAGTTTCAGATTTTTAGTAACTGCCTTTTGGAAACTCATTTAAAAAGTGATGTGAAGGCATGGGAGTGAAAAAAAACCCACCACAGCAGACCTCTGAGGTTATCGGCTCCAGCTAAATGAAAGATCAGGATGGCTCTCTGTGACAACCCCTCTGAGCTGAGCTTTGCCATCTCAGGCAATTGGACAACCAGCACTTTCCCTTGCATTATAATTTTTTCAGAACGTATGTCATGTGCTTCATTTCATTAATCCAACCATATTTTTCCCCTCTTGCTTTTTAAATAAGGATTGCAGCACTCATGTCAAGCTGAAGACATCGTTATTCCAACAGTAACATCTAACATCTGCTTTTGGCAAGCAATATGGGCAGTTGGCAGCAGCTCAGCAGTTTTCTCCTTATGTAAATGATCATGGGCTGGTGGCTGTCTATGCTGACACTGCTGGGAGACAAAGGAAGAAAAAGTCCTTTCCCTGGATGCTTCCTGCTAGCTGGAACATGAGATGTGCATGTGGAGCAGAGCCCCAGTTTCACTGTATGTGGGACAGATCTGGCTTCAGGGGAAGCAGGGAGAGCCTTGTGCAAGCAGGAATAGGCACTAAAATATTTATCAAAGAGAAATTACTTTAGGGTCTTGTTTATGTGTGGATTTATGTACTGGAAATAAGGGATGCTGGGGAATGCTACCTGACACAGAGGCAGGAAGAAATTAGTGTCCAGACAAGGCAGCAAATGAATTGAGATCACTATAAGAGGCCAATTGTGATGCTGCGTAGTAGCAAGAACAGCAAAAGAGAAACTGTGGAGCCCAAGATCTGTTTATATTTCTTAGTGTTCCTATGATGCTGCTCTTTGTAAAGTGTTTTGATTCTTGTTATAATCTGGCCAAATTCACACATGGAGGTTTAATCTCATGGTTAAAAACATAAATTTGAGGTAGCTTTAGAGATGAAGTCTGGGTTCTGTTTTGCCCCATTCTTAATCCTCAAGCTAATTTTCAACCTAAAAGACCCTACCGAGCAGGAAACAGATTTCACAGTAATTTCTTCGGTTAAGAGATGTAGCTGCTTCAACCTCACTGGCACTGCAAATTCCCCATCACCTATAGGCTGGACTGTAACCTGTTGGCAGCAACTCATTCACCCCTTCAGTAAAATGCTGCTGATTTCTGTTTCTTCACTGACTTTGGGAAGGTGGTGTTACATGTGCCCTAGAGAAGCCTGAACATGGGAACCTTCCTGCAGCTTTACCCAAGCCTTTCTATCTTAATGCCATCTCTGCTGAACAATGGTGGGGACCCAACTGTGCATCCCACTTCAAAAAAGATAAGAATGAGCAGAAGGACAGTAGGAAACCCAATGGTGTGTGAAAACAAGAATATGACTGACTCCCCACTCAAATTGACTTTCACCAAACACGTGTAATCAATCCAGCAGGAGGACAGTTAACATTACAAAGGCTCTCATCAAGAGTCTTCTCAGTGTCACCTTTCCCAAGAAGTAGCCTCAGTATGCATGAATTTAGTAATAGAAAGTTGAGATTGGACCACTTTGCCTTTTATAAAATTATCTGTGCTACAGATTTTAGGCATCCCTAAAAATTCTATCTCTAAAAGCACTGAAGACAATCTCTTCAGATTTTTTTAGTAAGAAGAAAATCCCTGAATTTCAGGTTGCACTGAAAACAAGCAAATGTGGCCTTTATATTCAACTTAACACAGACAGAAGATCTGTGATGTCTTCGCCAGAACTAGTCTAAAGTACATTAAATCAGTAACTTACTGGTTTATAACTATGTATTTTACCTTTTGTGGAATTGTGTTTCTTTAGAAATCCAATCCTCCTTTAGTTATTTTAGGACAAAAATATCCCCCGTCAGCTCTACCTCACATCCAAAACCGGCAAACGAGATCTGAGGCTCTAAAATAAGGAGGGTTTTGCGCAATTTGTAATTAAATATATTTGCATTTCCATCTTGAACTGCAACACTGTAGAGAAAAAAAGCCTCAGGCCGATCTGATTTGACCCAGTTTGTTCTAAGCTAGAAGAAGATCCATATCAGCTTTCAGCTTGCATATAAACCCATCTGTAGAAATGAAAGATATTTAGAAAATATGCTGGGTTTCTGAAAACCTGACAAATAGAGGGTCTGAGCAGTGCGTGCTATGGTAGTAACGTGCTTTGGCTATGGTAGTAACAACAGAGCAATTCCTCTGAAATTAGTGGAGTTTTTCTCTATTTATCACACTACAAAATAGTATCAGAACTTGGCTTAATGTCTGAAGTTACTTCCAGTGCTCATTGCAGAGGGGAAAAAAATCTGTCATTACAGCTCTTTCACACGAGTTCATACATCACAACCATAAGAGCATGGGTGTCAGTTCTCAAGATGAGAAAAAACGGATGTACACAAAAAGAAACCTGAACTTCCTTATGTAACTCTTTTTTGCCATTTTTCCCTGTTGCCGTAAGTAGCTGCTTTTTGTTGGTGCACCACAAAGGGTATGTCTTTACACAGCTTTTTACTGACTATTTTTTAACCATAAATACTTTCAGTGACTTGTTCACATGTATCTTTTTTCCCTCCAAGCAATATAACCTTATGTAGCCTCAATGAACCCAGCTGAAGCACTGAAGTTGGACTATACAGGATTGTATCACAGCTTAGAGAAGCACAGGGCCACATAAAGGAGATAAGCATAGAAAGCACAAGGGACTGAGACAGCTCCTACTTCAGTCCTGTCTGAAGGTAGTGCCTCACAAGTACCCACTCTCCAATGCAACAATTCATCTTTGGATACTATACTTACCGGTCGTGGCCACCAAGTAAAGCAGGCAGCCCCATCTCATTACTATTTCAGCACCAGGCTTATTTTTCTTGTCTAAGAAGAAGACATTAGTACATACATGTAGTTCTCCATGGGCTTAACCCATCAATCATGATGCTCTGGTATTGTTATCACTTCTCTTAGTTTAGTGCCAGAACCTCAGACTCTGATCTCATCAGATCTCACAAACTAAATAGGGTCGGGTCAGGTCTGGATTCAAACGGGAAACTTCCAAGAAAACTCTGATGTTTGCCAGAAGGACTTTGCTTCCACGCTGTACTTTCCAGTCTTGGTACCCTGCAGTACTGAATCAGCACCACAGAATAAAGGCAGAAGGTCACGATTAAAGATTTTGTGATTGAATTGCTGACAGACTTCCAATGTGGAGTGAAGCCCAGCCTGAGCACCCGCAGTCTAGAACAACCATTACTTCTGTGGGACAGTTCATTTTTCCACTTATCATACAAGTGTGTGGTTGCCTTCACTAGCTGCCCACAGATATTCCTATCAAACCTCTGTTTTCCCCCTTCTGTGATAACACTTACCAAGAGCTTCTGGCTCTGATCCAGAATCATTCCTTCTTCTCTGCTCTACCATAACTCCTAATGCCACTTTCCCTAGCAACAACTGCCTCCATCCCAGGCCATTGGCATTTCACCACATACTCTTATTCCACGAGCATATTTTGGTTCTCATGTCATTAACTGGTGTTTTGTTCCTCTCAACTGCTAAAAGCTTCCTGTCCCACTTCTGGGTTGCCTAGATTTATGTGGTGAATAAATTAATTTTCACAGAACTAATTGTTGGAACTAAATTGAAACCCTCCTGAGCAGGAGTTATTAGTTTAATTATAGATCTTTTCATCAGCAGCAGCTTTTTAGCCAACATCATGTTTTAACTTCTTTTAATAATTTGTGGTCAGTTAAACCACCACAAGACAAAGTATGAAGCAACATCACCTGCCCTCAGCTTTAGTGTCACTTATTGCTATTCTGAGTATTAAGCTCTACATTTAATGGTCTTCGCTATAACCCTTCCACCTCATCAGCACTACTAGTTGTTCTATTAACATGTGCACTCATTTGTCTTGGTTGTTCTTCCCCACACTGACAAAATGAAAATAAAATATCACATTTTTAAAGGAGAGACAGATGCATGAGAACTTCACTTGTACTGTTTTAAGTTTTGCTTTTACTACAACATCATCTTATAACCAGAGTAGGAAACTGAGAATTGGGATAGCTGGGTGTTTTTTATCTTGACTCATTTTAAATGCTACTGAAATAGGTCTGAATTTGGATCGAATAAAAGATTTGCCAAGGCCAGCAAATAGCTTTTAGAAAAGAAGCAGGACTGCATTAATTTAAAGTTCATTCTTGGCTTGATTTAGAGTCTCATGAGTAAAACCATGACACTAAAATGTCACAAATTCAGAAATTCCTGGAGGTATCAATAGTGAATTGTGAGTCTCTAAAAAGGCAGGGGGTGTGGGGTGTGGGGTGTGGGGAGAAGACAAAGTACAGAAAGCTCTGTAAACTATTTGCTCAGACACTACACGTGCTTTAAAGAAACTGTGTGTGATCCCAGGGTACAAATCCTGCTGGAGAACTTACTGCTTGTTTACATCAAACACTTGACCCAGAAATGGGACCTTACAGAGTGTCACAAACAGAAATAATAGTGAGAGGTGTGGGAAGAGCAGGTCCATCGGGATTTGTATTTCTTTTAAATAGCTGTGGATGTCAGCAGTCTAAAGTTCCAAGGTTGTATTCACTAATAACCACTGATTGTTAAAAGGTGTCATAGATTCTGCAATCTTCCGCACTGCAAATACGCTGCCACCTTTTGTTGAGAAGCACTTCTAGATAAGCGCACGTGGCAGATTACTGCTGCCACTGTTCTTTCCTCACCATTATGAATCTCTGCATGGAGCTCCCATGCCTTACAGAATTTCACAAGATCCATGACACAACGCAAAATTTTCATTTAACATGAACTAGACTGCCCTATAACAATTCCCAAAGGACAAACCCTCATCAGCTGGCAACACTTAAACATGAGATACAGAATGCAGAAAACTCATACTGCTCCTGTCTCATTTTCACAGCTGGACTCATATGAAAATTTGACCTCAGCATGTTAGACATTAACAGAACTGATTTTTGACTCAACATTTAAGCTTCACTTTGACTTTTTTATTTCCACTGCCAGACGATTATTATCTCTGATCACACTATAAAAGTTTACCGGGCGCAAATCCCTATAATGTGTAACCTTTATACTGCCTTGATTTATGTTAAGCTGATCTACCAACAAACGGACTCGACTGTTTCATTCTGACCAAACTGATTTATGTTGACTTGTTGACTTTTGTACTTTCCAGTGCTGCATTCCCTTCATTAGGTTTCTGACTTTGTGTCAGCTAGACGGGGCTGCCTTTCACTTGATTTATTTTTTGTTCTTTAATTTTTTTCACCTTTATCCAAGTTTTCACCTTTATCCAGCTGGGAGATACTTCAGTGCTTCTAAACGTCAGAATGCTGAACTATTCAAATCAATAGATTTAGCATGGAAAGTACAAAATGTCCCCTTTCACGTCCTAAGATTTCAGTGGTCTGACTTTCTTCTCATGTTGCTTGAGGTAAATCATTAAAGTTATTTAGATTAGTGCTGGAAAGGCAGTAATTTAGAAAGAAGTGATGCCTAACTCTTGAAGTATTTACCATTGCTCATACCAAGTGGTACTATGATGTAAAAAAAAGTGCTTTGCTCTGTGTTCCATACCTGCAGTCACCCCAGCAAACATCCAGTGGTCACCACAAAATGGGGAATCTGTCCTCAGGAGAAGAGTGAGAAGCAGAGGCAGAAGAGTGAGAAGCACAGGTAGATGCAGGAGAAGAGCAAGAAGTAGAGGCAGGAGAAGCCCAAGATGGAGGAGGCTTCCCCCTTTATACTGAATGTGATGTTTATGGGATGGGACCCACCTATAGCCATCTTGGTTCCCTTGCCCTGGGTGACTCATGAGCATGGTGGCCTGGGAGTCTGTCCCAATGAAACCATGGCACAAAGAACGTGTTTTGCTTCCAGTGAGGAAGTACAGAGACATGGAACCATTTATGCACAGTGTTGATGGTATCAAAATTAATTTTTTAATTTCTGAGAACTGTACAAGGAATAGATGGAGTTTTTTTCAGGCAACACAGGCTTGGAACAAGATTTCGTAACACTGTGGCCTGGAAAGTATCTCAAGAGATCATCAAGGCCAATGCAATTAAACCAGAGGTTGAACTCCAGGACCTTGCCCAAGACATGGGCGTTGAGCCCACAGAAGCAGATTAGAGCTAGTTGAAGTAACCTCTCTGACACTAATTTTCTGTGGACATTGGATCCTTAGCTCCACCCATTTCACTCTTTAATCCTAATCCTATTCTGTGCCAATAGCTCCTGATATAGGCAGAAACTAAATCACTGAACCTCAGGGATATTGAAATTACTGACGTTTGCTTCAATGATCAAATCAAGACTTGCCATAAAATAAAGTAAAATTTTGATTTGGATCAAATGACATGAAACAGTTTAGTTGTAGTTTATGTAACCAATTTTAACCTGCCAGTATAAGAATCATTGATAATGGAGAAAGAATGGAGGAGAAAAGTGCCTGCTGAAAACGCCCTTTGTCCTTTCTTTTTATTAAATACAGTTTGCTTTAAAAATGTTAGTGTTCGGTTTTTTAGTTTTAATATTCTCCTCTAATTTTACTATTTCAGAGATATTGTCTTTGGAAAAAGAAAGAAAAAGAGCAGCTTAGGGAGGATCACAGGGGGGAGGTTTCAAAATTACTGTACAAGGGTGGACCAGCAGCCCCCAGCAACATCCCCCCACCTTTCTTACTAGAAAACTGCGGAAAAGAAAGACCAAAAGGTGAGGACACTTGAGCGAGGCACGGACAAGCAGACAAGGCTGCAATGCTGAGGCCAAGTGTGCCATCTAGTGTTGGATAGGGTTGGTGGAAGGGGAAGCGTTAATTCAGCTGCCCCGTCTCTAAAATTTGAAAGAAGAAAAGGTGAACACCCTAGAAGGCTTTGGTTTGGAAGGGCCCTTTATCTCTTACTGGATAGGTAGTGGACGTTGCAGTGCTCGTGTATTTCAGTAAACTGTTGGAACTGACATGCTGTATCAGTTGCTGTGCAACTGCCGTAGCTACGTGCTGTTCCTGAAACTCCAACATCATTCAATTTCAGGAAAATTAAAATGTTGTGTGAATATGGAGCTTAGGGACATTGTTTAGCTCTGAAGCAGAAAGCAAGCAGAAACATTGGGAGAACTTGAATTTGCAGCAAACTTCTCTAGTTTAAGTAGAATATCCCTCCCTCCATGCTATACCACCAGTCTCCCTCAGGAATTGGCTGAGAACCCAAATCACTCCCTGAGTAGTAGGCTGTAGGTTTCTGTGTATCATTTTCCCAGCAGTGATGCAGTTGAATTACTATCTGTAGTAAGCCTGCAGGCCAAGGTCAAGTAGAGAACTCACAGATACATAAGGTTCATAGACAGCCGGTTCCTTCCCGCATCTGGTTTTGAGGGATGTTGCAGGACAGCTCTGAGAGCAGCACTTTTGCTTCAGACTTTGCAGCAAAGATACAGGACACCTATCATATCCTTTCTCGGTTTCATCACCGATGATCACAGTAGTAATTCAAAGACCAAACCAAGGACTCATTTGCACTGAATGTTAATGTCAGTGTAATAGAATTTATAAAAAAAGAAACCGTCAGGAGTAGTTTTCAGAACAATGCAGCTGGCAGCCACAATCTTTGAAACAAATCCAAATCTTGAAAAAGAGGCTCAGCATGATCAGCTACATCTTCTCAAAAGGAAACATTTGGACTGTTTTCTTTTACAGACTTTGATCCGACACCAGCCTGGCAGTGATTTCTGTAGAGGTAAGCTCTTAAATAAGGCTCGGGCACTTAACTGTCGTTGAAGTGAGGTGTTCGCTTTTGTGAAGGCACTTACTCGAGAAAGCCTCATTTTGTGCCAAAAATAGAATAAATGTGCCATTTTGGAAAACTGCTTGCATGGCCCTACCAGCTTGCCTTGACATTTTGGTGTGGAAATCATCTTGTGTTCCACAAAGAAGTTATTTTCTGTGTCGTTTGGCTCCTCACCTCTGCTAAACACGTTAGCACAGGTGCTAGAGTTATAGCAGGGAGGGGGTTGCTTCAGGTCTAACTGTCTGCCGGACAGAGAACAGGCTGCTAAACCATTTGTGAAATACCAACAGTGACTGTCAGCTTATATGTAGATGTAACTCCAGTGAAGCAATTATTGTTCCGTACACAGAACACTTGACCTGAGAACAGTTTTCATCAATTATTGTGAAGTAGACGAGGATCAATCTTCTGGGTCATTCAATCCACCTGCAAAAACCTACCGTCATCCCAAAAAAGCTACAAAACCCACGTACAGTTTCAATGTTCATGTGAATGCGTATGTCCGATGTTAAAATGTGCCCTTTTGGTGGTAGAAGAGCCCCAATTAAACAGCTTTTTTAAATGCAGTGATCCCTTAAGACAATCCTTCTAGCCAAATAAGACACTTTTCCCCCCTGATAATCCAGAAGCACCCTGGCCCTCTCTCATGGTACTTTGCTGAAGGAATACTTCATGTCCTCTCCATTACTTCCCTGCTTAATGGCATTGCAATGAAGGAGATGACACCTTACAGAATTAGGACCCGGAGTAGCATCCCTTGGAGGCTGAGTTTCAGATCATTATTTCTGCTGACATGGTGCAGCTGTTGCAGAGGGTTGTTGCTTTGTTGTTTTGTTTTTTGTTTTGTTTTTTTTTTTTCCTAGGAGCAACTTTGTGTGTTTTTTCATCTTATTTTTTTTTCTTACCACACAAGTATTTAGCGGGAAGAGGAAGGCATGGCTTCTTGGATCGGTGATGTAACAGCAGCTGACAGGTAGGTTTCAGGGAACTCTCTGGGGCCATGGCCTCTTTAGTGGTTTTACCACTCTAAACTCAATTACAGTGGAGTTTCACGCTCCAGAGCAAACTCCAGTTCTTTTTTGATAAAAACTCTACAAAGTAAATAAGTCATGATGATGATATGGGTCTACCATTTAATATTCATTGAGGTACATATGTTTGAAAATTGGAAGCAGAGTTTAATCCATTTTCATATTTATATCAACATGAAGCTTTAAAAAGGGTATCTTTCCTTTTCTCACAGAATCTTGACAATTTCGGGTCTGACAAGATAAATAAAGATGTACTAAACTCCCTTTGTATATTAGGAGAGGACCCAAGTTAATTTAAAATGCAAATCCTAAAGCACATATCTTGAATTTAGTTATTTTCAAGAGGGGGCATGTCCCCCTTCTGTGGAACTTACAGCTTGAAACGACTGAAGATACTTTAGAGGATCCTTAACTCTGGATGTTGTGTGCATAATGTGATCGTGGTCTACTTCTATTGCATGTAACACTGATGATATAACATGTAATATTTTATAAAGGAATCACTAGATTTCTTCTCTCATGTAGATATGTCAGCTTGAAATGACTTTTCCATGTTTGATATATGTAAAGTTACAGCAATTGTCAGATTTTGGGTGCATATATCCACGATGGTTAAATCAAAACACATCAAACAATTAGTCTATATGAGTCTATGCCATGTATAAAACAGATAAAATAAATACAATGTTTTCAAATAACTTAAAATATTCTGATTTCCTAAAAAAAAATTAAAAATCACTTTATACAGCATTACATTTAATCATTATTTTATAACACCAGGCAGGTTTTTCCTGTTTATGCCGGGTAAGGAGAAATTAAGAGGGAGATGTGACACAGTTTTCTTTGTCTTGATGGTTTGTTTCAGACCACTGAATGATAAATGAAGCTGGTGAAAAAAGAGTTAACATAATGATGTCGTCTTTTATTTGACTGAATGTTTAAGCATGGTGCTACGGCTGATGGCACCTCGTTTAATAATGCAGCAAGCAGCTTCCTAAGGGGACAGGGCTTGATCTGAAAACTGAATATGGTGCACTCTAAATTCTCTTCCCCGAGGAAGGCTGACTAACTGATAAGTGCCATGAGCTAGCACAGGGACTGATTCTGTCAAATCAAGCTCAAATGGAAGGCACAATGTAGACTCTTCTCAAGTCTTAGTGAAGTAATTTGAGCAGACGTTTGTGACATTAGACAGTGCATCAACGATGGAATGCTGTAAAAGTTCACTGTCTTACTACAAGGTGGTCTTTAGATGACAGGATAAAGAAATCAGTGCAAATTTGTTAATGTAACAACTTGGAAAAGCAGGCTAAAAATGTCACTCTATTGGGATATGTGATAAAATGTATAGGGAAGTGGCTGCCAGTTGGGTTTCCTTGTGAATCCTTCATTAGAACTCATGTAAAAGGCCATAAAAAATAGGGAAATGCAATAAATATAAATAGTTGCTATCAACTAAACTGTTTTTTCCTGAGCTAAAAACATTCCAATTGACAGATAAGGCAAGCAAGCAAGAAAATCTATTATTCAGTGGTTTATTCCTCACTTTGGGATTAGACAGTGATTCTTTTAGTGAAGACATTTGATCCAGACTTCCAGTACTGATGTTCTTGAGAATCTTGTCTAAATGGGGATTGAAGAATAACAATCTTCAAAGTCAGGAAGAAAATTGCATAGGTTGAGAAAGAGATAAGACCTGTTAGTTGGACATAAATAATAGTATGTGAGGACTGATTTTCAGCAAATCATCAAGAAAGTCTGGAAATTAATCTAAAGTCCTCAATATAGAGAATGGAAAACGGCATTTTCACCGGTCATCTGCCTAACCTTGTTTATTCTTCCAAGTTACTGCTTATAAGAAATGAGGAAAATTTCTCAAGTTTCCAGTGGGAAAAGCCTGACAAATTGGCATGTGGGAAAATCGAAGACAAAATTAGTAAAGGAAAACATGGAGTGCCATTTTTATCAGTAGTATGCTCAAAGGTACAATTTAGGCCTGTTTCTGACAAGTGTCCTCAGCCCAAAGTACTCTACAAGTAAATACATTAATAATCATGTATTAATGGACCAGGGGGAGACTTTTCAAAGGCATCCAGCACCTGTATACCTTTACAACCAGTAATATTAATGACACTAAATTAAAAAAAAATTGAAAGAGGGATCTTCAGCTACCTTGTTCTGCAGAGACAGAATAAAGATCCAAGATACTTCTAGCATACATGACCAACAACTTCTGTATCCAACTCATAACCATCATTTAAATCTGGGACTTCTATGTCTTGGTCATGCAAAAATAACTGCTTTTCACAGCTCTGGTGGTCCCAGTCACTTTTAATCCAGGGAAGAATCAGGAAATCATTGAACCTGCTAGCTGAGTTTAATTCTTAAAGACTGAACTCAAAGCATCTACAGGTAGTAATGCTCATAAATGGTAAACTGGAACGCAACAGTTTAATTAATATGGATGGCGAATCATGTGAGATAGAAAAATCTTTGTTTCTGCATTGTATTGCAGAATAGTTACTATTATATATTTCATAAATCTATTGACTACATATATACTAATTACACTGATTTTATGTTGTGAGAACAGTTTAACTACACTATCTTTTGAAGGGAGTTGCTCTACAGAAACTTCAATTCATTATTTTCAGCATAAGCATTTGTATTAAAATTCATCTAGCTCTCATTGCATACAAAGCCTTCCCACCTCAAGGGACAAATACCAAAATCCAATAACCTTTACAAACCCCACCAAAACTCATAAGCATTCCTGAAAACAATTGAAAAATAAGTTGATTAGATAGATTACTTGACCATAGGGTTCAAAGTAATGCTCAACTTCTACTTTAGTCCAACTATTAACTCAACCATCCTAAGGCCATTTCTAAGCCATGTCCCCAAGCTACAGATCTACATGGATTTGAAACACATCAAGGCTTATGACATTTTAAAATAAGATCAAGTTTTTTAAATGCATGTCTAGAAAATTCATAATGGATTTATCATCAAAACATAAAATGCTCATAATTTATTTTAGGAAGTTATCTAGATGTTTTGTTCACATTCAATTGTACATTATTACATGTTATAATACATTGTATTATTTTAGGTCATAATTTTTAATGCACTACATTACTGAAAAACTCTGTTGATGTTTACAACAGCCCTTTCCAGCTAGTAGGAAGTGATTTCCTTTGAAGTCCTGAACTGTCTCCTAGACTACCCTTCATCTTCCAAGGAAAAACTGTGCAAAAGTGATGATGGCACCATAAACCTTTTTTTCCTTCTTTTGGCCTACAGTTTGATAATGTAGTGCACAATAAATGAATGTAATTTTCTTTCTCTAAAAGAAACTGGGAGCACCTCCAAAGCAATGCCAGTGGCTACTTTTGAGGTGTTTGGCTTTCATATCACTATGCCTCAGTTTTCCTCTTTTAAAATAATGTCTATAATCTCCATTCACACCAGCAGGGTGTTGCAAAGCTAAATCTGTTATTGTTTGTAAAGTGCTTTTAGAGCATCCAGCTGGAAGAATGATAGATATGCAAACCAAAACCTCTGCTAGATATTATTCTCAGGCAATTTCTGGTGAATTTATATAAGAAGGAATACTGATTATTCTCAGATAATTATTCTCAATTTGTTGAATGTCTATAAAATTGAATACTGGGGGTGGGCTTTAACAATAGAAAGAAAACATAGCTAGTGATCATTAAAAAAGTATGATGTCCTTGGAAAGGAAATTGGAAATACAGAATCAGATACACTCAGCCCCTGTTACGATGCAGATGCACAGGACATCTACTGTCACACTGGTATGTATTACACAAACATAGGCCCAGGGTCATCCTTGCTTCTTCCTATCAGTAAAACATGTACAAAGTTTTTAAAGACCCTGTTTGCTTTTGCTGTTGAACTTCCAGCCAAGGAGAAAAACAAGACACTATGTACTTGTTTTAGCTTCTGGTACTTGTCTGTGAATCCTGTCAAATTCACACTTTAAAAGGAGCTTCTCAACATAGTTTTCAAAGCATGAAGAGTCCCTCGCTTGCTCATTCTAGTCATGTGCACATCAAATAAAATAGAAGAAAATGGGTTACTCAAGACCAGAATAAGGAGTCGTGATATTTTCAGGAAATGCTAGGCTGAATAGCCTAATGTTTATCCATAAAGGTAATAACTAATGTAAAAATAAATGGGTGAACTGGACTTTCTAAAATCAATACACCATCATCTTATTACATGCCAGTCTGAAGATCTGGACTGGCTTGGGACTCTTCATACATTTCAGGAGATTCAGTTCTACAAAGTACCAAATCAGCTGGGCAGTAGCAATTATAATGTGATCTAGGTGGGGAACCAATAATGAATCAGAATTAAAAACCAAGAAAGGAACTATATTTCTTAGTCCCCAGTCCTTTTATACATTTACATAGTGAGGACAGGCAGTGGTGGCTCTGAAACCTGCACTCTAACCCCAAGCACTCTTGGTTTGGCACCATACTACGTGGTTTTTCCCTAAGACCAAATTCAATGCCTAAAAATAGAGATGCTTGCCAAACTATTTATGTTTTTAATTTCGCTTGGTTGTCTTTGCATTCAGACCTCTTTCCTCGCTTTGCCCTATCCCTCTGATTTGATTAAAATCCTCTTCGCTGTGGGAGTTGGGATTACAATTGAGCTGGGAACTGGAGGGAATACAGTAAAGCAGTCTAAAAGGGAAGGGGGAAATATTTCTGACATTCCTTCCAGTGAAAGCAAGCAGTGATCAACCAAACACAACTGCACTCAGCACTTGCACCCTGGGTAAAAGGGTCAGCCTTTGATGCCTCTGCACTGCCTTATTACATTTCCCACAAGGCATTACCTTTGTTGACAGTTTCCATCCTTCTTGTCAATGAGGACTGTCATGTGGTCCCTCAGGCTATGCTCTCACTGCTTCAATTGATCCTTTTAGTTTGCTTTTATTTGCGGATGCGATGTTATCCCTGTTGTACATGCAACTGACTGCAAGTCCAAACCATAGCTAGAAATAAATACAAATAATTTAAAAAGATAAGGCTGTCCAAACCTTTCTAGCTTTTCTTCTGATTGCATTTCAGGGCTTCTGAACACTACATCCCTCAATCTCTTCGCTCCCACCCGCCACCATCAAGTAGCTCTGAGTGACTTTCAGCCTCCTGCAAAAAGAATAAATTGGGTAGCAACTGGTTTCAGCCAAAGTCTACAGTGATTCTTACTGGCATTGCAAAGCTTACTTGAATTCACAAGGGGCTTAAAAAGCACTGAGATGGCAGAGATTGTTGTGGCAGAAGCAACTGGAAAATGTCCTGAGATTGAAACACAGACATATTAACGTCACCCTTGTGGACGCTAATGACTTGCACTTTAAAATGCCAGAGGCTCATACTGCCAGCTAAAACAAAGAAAAAACCACATTTTTAGTCCCCAAAGACTTTAGATCTTTCCAAACTCTGAGGGCAAATTCAACCCTAATGTATTTTTGCAGCAGAGCAGGGCAGCTCATGCATGCCACTAGGGGAATCATTGCCTGGAGTTGCTGCAGGCACTGTAGTCGGTATGGCTAAATAAAACAGCAGCTGAAAACCTTGGAGAGGTTAAACCAGTAATGAAGCATTCTATAATGCAATGCAATCAAACCAAAACAGTTTGAAGGCACATCTTGCTGACACTGGCAAAACCCCGTCTTCCTTGATTAAGCATATTTAAAGAAACAACTGGCAAACTCAAGGAGTTTTGCAAGAGTTTCACAGTTTAAATTGACACATAATTAGAAAAATAATATTTTTTTTTTTATGAAGGATCAATGTTCTACTTAGATGCATCTAGATGTGGAATTCTTTTAAGGGCTTTGTGGTGATGCCACGTTGGAAACTTTCTGAAACTAAACGTTTAAAGAGCTCCACTCAAGAAAACGTACAAGTAACTGGAAAGGGAAAAAACCCAGATGCTGACAATAAAGAAAAGATGAGGAAAAGCTTTAGAAGCAAATGTTTGAAATAAAAACTAAAATGGAAAAGGACTGGTTTGAGTGGGAAAAGTACAGCATAAGAAAACTACAGCAGCTACATTTAACTTTACTATAAATTCAGTGATGAACCAAGCCAAATAAACTTTAAAATGGACTGGAAATATGTATATTTATTTCTTTGTTGATTCTTGTTAATATGTTAAAGGAAGAAATGTCAAGTTTCAGTTGCTTACATTAGAAATGTGAGCCAAATGCACTGCATTTCTTCAGATTCCCTGCACGGCTAAATAATAGGCAGGGTAAGATTTGTGCACTACGTGGATTGCATTAAACCTGAGTAACAAATCCTGTCTAACTGAAAATACATTTTCTTCTTCTTAAGGCTAATATTGAGGGGATAATGTAAGAGATGAACTTGCCAAGATCCATCATGCAACAGAGCAGCTCCATTCCTCTTTTGACCTATCCTGCCAAAAGGCAAAATCCCTCCTCTTGGGATTCTAGCTCATCCCTGCTAATTCTCTGTGTGCCCTCTGCATTCAGATTTAGATTCAGGAGTATTGGAAGTGGTCCTCCAGGTAAAATGATTTCATTAGTTCTGGTGAAAATCTTTTCTAGATGCTTGAGCTTCCATTTTGTCACATATAGATAACCTTTACTAAAAAGTCTGGGAAAAGGGAGAGTCTTGACAAAGTAATGAGCGTTGCCTGTAAGTGGACCTGCAGGGAGGTAGGCAGCACATGTTAACATGGCTGCACTCCCAGTTGGCCTTTAAACTACAAATGAACAAATTATCCAAGATTTGAAGAGGACCTGGACAGAAAAATATATAATAATATGAAACTGAAGCAAGTGAAGAATTTGCAAACCCTAAACTGCTATCGAAGACCCTACAATGAAGTTCTACAAGGACCAGAGACATGACCAAGGATTTCTCTGTATGTTTTAACTGTTCTTTTTTTTTACCCCCAGCTTTACATTTTATACACTTCAAGTTGTTCTTACTCCAAAATAAAAGCTTAATAATGTGTGGAAACACTAAGAAGCTTATCTCCAGAACTGCAGTCAATGCTGAAAGCAGCAAAGTAAGAACTATTTTTAAAGATTGTATGGTGTAACCAGGTAATATCTAACACAGGAACCCAGGGTATGGAGAGCTAACTGCCAGCAGGGAGATCCTTCTCTTCAGTTCTTCCGCTCCCTAGCTAAGAGTCATGAAAATATTCTGCTTGTCCTGAGTGCTATGAAGCACTGGAGCCTAACAACAGTATTAGCATCATTTTTTGCACCATCCTACTAAAATTTGCCCTTAAAAAAGGACCATCTCACTGAATGAATTTAATGTCTAACTTGAGTTTCATGAATGTATCAAGACAGGACAAACTGGCATCATTGGTAAAATAAGACACCTACCCACCACCAGCTTCTTATCTTCCCATTTCTGCACAGACCCTTTGTGCTCGCCCAAAAATTTGTGTGGCTGTGGAGATGATCTGGCTTTAAAAGAACCCAGACCAATACACTCATGTGATTCACCAAGCAGCAGTGTAAACATTTGTACAAAAGGTTGGTGCAGGTAAGGACTCAGAAGAAAAATACGGGTTGAGGAAAAATATTCTTGATATATCCTTCTTGCTACTTGTGTCAGACTGTTTCTCAGCATAATAGTTACAGATCTGTAGCTGTCTGCAGTTTTCAGTAACAGCCCACATGCAAATCTCTCGACTCTATGACTCACTACAGAATATACCTTCTGACAAAAACAGCCACCTCAACTTCTTGGTTTATGCAGCTTATAGAAAAATTTCAGACATGACCCAGTTATGTCACAACCATTTTCAAATTGTGATCCTCTGCTTCCAGTCAGTATATAAAAAAAGCACCTTCTTACTCATCAGATCTGCTCCCCATAGATAGCCAGGAGAAAACTTGCTGACTCAGTTGCAAAAATAAAGGCTCTACTACTTATTAAAATTTCTACTAATCTTGCAAAACTAACAGGGCTGAGGAGAGCACGGTGCTAAACTCTTGTGCATCTTCAGTGGAAGTAACTGTTTTGCAGAGCGCTATAGCTCTAGAAGAGCTCATCAAAGATTCTGGGGACAATCAAACAACAGCATAGTTCTACCCCAAGGAATGTTTTAACTAACAGATACAACAGGGAATTAATTTAGCATTTTGTTAGAGATTAAGTCACCACTTTGACAGACTTGTTTTATATGAAACCTGACTGTGCTTTATACGGAAATCAACAGGACTCTCAAGCAGCAATTTTCAATCACAACTGTCTATTCTCCACCTTTCCTCAGTCGCTTGTTTGCTGCTTTGTCATTTCAACAAGACTCTTTGATAATAACCTACAAATCTTAAGATTTGGCTTTTTTATTCTTTACTATGGCTTGATCCTATTCCAGTAGCTCATTTTGACTATATAACCCTGAACAAAGCAAACTGATAACTATTCTGTACGACAAAGTCATGCAGCCAGACTTCCATACCTTAAACTTACAGAGTGATGATGAGAGGAGCTTTTTTTTATTGAAACAGAAGAGGAGAAAACACTTGACGATTGTGAGACAAACAGCCCCTAAGTCATATGAGCAATCAAATTTAATCTTAATGCCAAAAAAACCTCCCAAAACACAGATCTTCCCACTGTCTTCTTGCAAGTGCTTTCTGTCATCTTGTCTCTGGGAGGTAAAGAACAACTCCTTTTCCTTCCAGTCAGCAGCATTACCAGCTACTCAGCTGCTGCCATCTCACAGATTTGTCCTTCCTTTCTGTCAAACTCTGCTGCTGTCACCCTTCTCCACTTCCCCTTTGAACAACATGTCCAGCTGTACCATCTCCATCTCACTTTTATGGCTCTTGAACTTACTTCATTTCCATCCTCTCAAAACAAAATCTGAATAGTTCAGAGAACTTGACTCCAACTGTATTTGCAACTAGAGGTTTTTTGTGGCTTGGTGATGAGAAGAGTGGAACACCCAGAACTTTCTTCTAAATAACAAACCCAGGTGCTCGTAAAACCCGAGCCCTTCGCATCTTGCTAAGGAGATGTTACAAATCTTTCCAAGTTTCATTATAAATTGCTGACTGCAGCTGATTTGATAATTGATCTGGCCCCTGGAGTAATTATTTGCAATCTATGACAAAGAAACAAAAAGAATATTTTTTTTAATTGAAACTTTCACTTAACTTCTAAATACCAATATAAGGTTGAAAACTTATGGTGCAGAAACCAGCTTCACTTGCATGCAGAAAATACTGATGGCATCTTAGCTAATGGAATCACAGAATCATTTTGGATCAGAAAGGGTCAAAGCCCCTTTAAAACTGTCAAAGGAAGTTAGAACAAGAAGAGCTTCTACAAATACATTAGTTGTGAAAAAAAAACAAAACCCAGGGGAAGCGTGGGCCCACTGCTGAATGAGGTGGCAGTCCTGATAATTGAGGATGCAAGGAAGGCAGAATTGCTGAATAACTTCTTTGATTCATTCTTCACTCCTAAGACCAGCCCTTGGGAACTCCAGACCCTGGGGGTAGGAGAGAAAGCCTGGAAGAGGGCAGACTCTCCACCAGTCAATGAAGAATGGGTTAGTGATCAATTACACAAATTGAACATACATGGATGCATAGGCCCTAATGACGTGCACCCAAGATTGTTGAGAGAACTGGTTGGTGTTACTGCTTTACCACTCTCCATCACTTTTGGAAGCTTGTGACAAACAGGAAAGATGCCCGAGGACTGGAGGAAAGCAAATGTCACTCCAGTCCTCAAAAAGGATAAAAAAGAAGATCCAGGCAACAGAACAGTCAGTCTCATCTCTGTTCCTGGAAAAACGATGGAGCAGCTCATTCTGGAGGTCATCTCTAAGCACGTGGAAGACAACACATAACATCCTCATGAGCACGCTTAGGAAGTGTGGGATAAAAGAACAGAATGTGAGCTGGGTTAAGAACTGGCTACCACTCTAGACAGTGGTGATCAATGGTGCCAAGTCTAGCTGGAGACCTGTAACTACAGTGCTGGCTCCAGTTCTGTTCAGTATCTTTAGCAATGACCTTGATGATGGGATAGAGTATCTTTTCAGCAGGTTTGCTGATGGCACTAAACTGTGAGGTCTGGCCAGTACACCTCAAGACTGTGTGGCCATTCAGGAAGACTTGGACAGACTTGAGTGAGGCAAGAGAAAGTTAATGAGGTTCAACAAAAATAAGTGCAGAGTTCTTTGCCTGGGAAGGAGTAATGAGATGCACCAGTACAGCTGAGGAGGCAACTGGCCAAGTAGACCAATGGTATCCTGGAATGTATTAGAAGAGTGTGCCAAGAAGATCAAGGGAGGTTCTTTTCTCTCTCTCTCTATTCTGCCCACACCTGAGTATTGAATTCAGTTCTGGGCTCTCCAGTTCAAGAAGGACAGAAATCTGCTTCAGAGAGCCCAACAGAGGGCCATTAGAATGATTAAGGGGCTGGAATATCTACATGGAGTATCTATGAGATTGAGAGACTTGGTGCTTTTCAGTCTGCAGGGAAGACTACAAGGGGATTTAATTACTATATATAAATATATGAAGCTGGGTATCAAGAAGCAAGAAACAATCACTTTTCACTTGCACCCTGTAATAAGACAAGGGGCAACGGACGTAAGCTAGCGCATAGGACTGTCTACCTCCACAGAGGAAGAACTTTACTGTAAGGGTCACAGAGCAGGAACAAGGCTCCCCTGGGAAGTTGTGGAGTCTCCTTCTCTAGAAACGAAAAAGACCCATCTGAATGCTTTTCTGTGTGACCTGCCATAGACTCCATGGTCCTGCTTGACCTGTGGAGTTGAACTCAACGTCCTCTGGACAGCCCTTCCAGCTCCTAATAACGTGTGTGATGTGTCTCTGTGAAAAGGCCTTTTAAGATCAAGTCCAACTGTTCATCCTGTTCATCCAGCACTGACAGGACTCCCA
>VZRI01001283.1:0-110569 GCA_013397515.1 Upupa epops | reverse complement strand
GCCGGTGCCGGAGCGCGCCCATTCCCCGGGCGGGGGCGGCACATCCTTCTCCCTCCCCACAGAGGAAATGGTTCTTCCCATCACGTGGGCTCCGGCGGTGCGGGCGGCGCGCACGCGCAGTCTCTCGGCGGCTCCGGCTCACGTGTTCCTCCTGCGTCCGGTGCGCGCGCGCGCGGGTCGGTCATCCCCTCCCTCCCAAGGTGAGATACACTCGCGCGGGGGTCCCCTGCTGAGGCCACACCGTGGCTGAGCGAAGCGGCAGCGGCGGTCTCTGCGCCCAAGGGCACCGCGCCACGGCCCGCAGCGACACCCGCGCTGTTGCCGGCAGTCCCTTGCGTACCCCCTTACAGCCCCGGGGCTGCCGCAGGGAGGTTATGCTGGGCGGCCGCATTTTGACCTTCGGGTTGAAGGCCGCGTGGAGCCCCGCTGTTCTCCCGGGTCGGGTGGACGTCGGTGAGGACTGGGTCCTGCTCTCTGTTAGGCTCTTAAAGGTTTTCTCCAACCAAAGAGATTGTGTGAGTGAGGGCAGTGATCTCAGGTGCGCCCAGCTGGAGGGAGGAGGCAAAGAGAGAAGCTGAGGAGAGACCCGACCGAGATAAGGCCGTGATTGGCTATGGAGAACTGCACAGTGGGAGATTGGGCTTCTTCCTCCGTGTCCGTCAGGCGCCTGTAGGTCTGTTTTCAGAAGGAATATCCTAATTCTTTTCTATGGTTCCCTCTCTTCCATCAGTGCCACTGAGATGATCAGGGGCTGGAGCATCTTCATTATGAGGACAGGGTGAGAGAGCTGAGGTTGCTCAACTTGGAGAGGAGGAGACTGAGGGGAGATCTGGCTAATGCTTTGAAATATCTGAAGGGTTACTGGCAGGATGGGACCAGGCTAATGTCAGTGGTGTGCATCGATGAAGCAGTGGTCACAGACCTGGGACACAGGAGGTTTCATTTGAACATAAGGAAAAACTTTGCCATGCTGTGTAGCAGAGCCCTGACTCAGGCTGCCCTGAGATGTTGTGGAGTCTCCTGCTCTGGAGACACCCCAAGCTCACCTGGACTCTGGAATCTGCTCTGGAGGATCCTTGAGCAAGAGGGTTGGCCTGGATGATCTTGAGAGGTCCCTTCCGATCCCACAAGTATTTGATTCTGTATTTTTGTAAGTAGTGGGAAACTAACTAGCCTTGGGGACATGTGCTTGGTGCCCTACATGGAGTTTGGAAGCAGATCTTTCCCTTGACTTAGATATTTTATTTGTAATACATGAACAAACATGTTTATAAGAAACAGACAACATTTAGGTTTATTTGGTTGCGTGTTTTTTTTTTTTTAATGAGTCACGAGGGTGATGTTACTCTCTTATACAGGCAAGCCAGTTGCTCCTATAAAAACTACAGATTTACATTTTTGTCTTAATTGCTAAGAAGGAAGCACCATATGCAGATGTAACTGTGTCAAAGAGTTTGGTCTTTATTATTTGTATTTTATGTATTAAATATGATGTTACAACTACATGAAGGTTTGTGCAAACTTCTTTAACATTAGGGGTTATTTCATTTTCCACAAGTTCCAGTATACTAGGTTGGAAGAGACACCAGGGATCATCTAGTCCAACCCTTTATGCTAAAGAAATAAATTTCCAGTGGGATGGCCCAGCAGCCTATCAAACAGCTTTACAACTGTCTAAAGTTGAGGAATCCACCATTTCCCTGGGAAAGCCCTCAGACTGTCTGTAAATGAGAGAAGAGTTTGACTTGTGAGCCATGGTGGGGCTAGAGTTTGCTTTCCACCATATCCAGTTTCTACTCCTTCAAAGAATGAGCAGTGGGTTGAGGTGTTCATCTTCCAATTAAATAAAATCATTTGCTGTGATTTTAATTTCAGTCATTAACTAAANGGGCGGGGGATATGATGCTTCTTGTCACCTTAAAAACTATTTAGATTGTATTAATGCTGCCATCAGCTCCGAAATTGGGAACACAGCATGATAACCTGAAAAAGAAAGGTGTTGTCACGTAGTTTTAATTAGTATTAGTTACTGAGCTTAAAGTTAATCTTGTATTCAATGTCCAAATGATGCTACAGACCAATTTCTGCATAGAATTTGAGACTCTAAAAGCATAAAATGTGGACTGAGTTTTATGAGCTGACGTAAAACCTGTTGTGAGCCAATTTTAATCAGCAGCCTGACCAAAATCTTATCTAGAAAATACTCGTTTTCTGCAATTTCTTAATTGCAACAGGTTGTTAAATGGTGAAGTTGGCGTGAAGGGTGGAGTAAATCTGAGCGGGAAGGATCTGGGAAGATGTCTGCTTAGTATAATTTAGCTGATGTTTTCCTCAGCCAGAAGCTTTGTTTTCTAAAGTAACATGTTGCAAGAAATAGTAATCACTAAAATTTGTGTGTGATTTGAAAGACTAAGCTATTGAACCCAAAGGTACTCTATGCAAAAGTAATTTGGGTCTTACAACTGGTTTTTAGTTCAGGTTTCAGATGGTAATTTGTGAGTAAAAGTGAAGCTGCACTAAATTCCAGAGAACAGTAATACATTTTTAAGAGTGAGGAAAATAACAAGGAATAAACTACCAGTTTGCAGTATAAGTGGGTGCCTGTATACTTCCATGTGCTTAGAAGAGTTGCTTTGTCATTGAACCTGATAAAGTCAGTTGAGGCAGTTTTGAGACTTGTTATAATAATGGTTACAGAAAAGTTGCCAGTCTCTTTTCCAGAGATGTGTAACTATTCGCTTAGAAGCAGATATTATCAAAGCATTTTGTTGCTCTGATTTTTATCTAAACTTCTGAAAATGGATTAGGACTGTTGAGAATCAAACCTAAATCATTGAGTGGTCACAGCAGACTTTGAATTAACATCAGAATATATTTTAGGGACTTAATGTATTCTATGTAGGTGATTTATGTTGTAAGTTGATGTTATGGTTTGCTGGCTTGTTTCTACCACAGTGACCATCCTCCCAGTGCTGATCTGCTCGTCGTGCTCTAATTCAGGGTGTTCCTTGCACCTATTAGTGGCCTGATTTCATGGGAAATTTTTTATGGCAGTTCAACAGGTTTTGATGAACTACACATGATAGGACCATGGGCAGAAAGTGAAGATGGAATCCTCTGTGATGTCTGACCTTAGATCAGCGTAGCTGTACTGTGACTGTAATCAAGTTGGCAGCAAATAGAGCCTGTGACTAGGGCCCCCTCCTTTAGCAGACATGTAAATCTTGCTGGGGTCTTCAGGTGGCATATTTAGTTTTAACATTGCCTAGTTTACTAAATATTTACATCTGTAGTGCTTTTATATACTAAAGACATAGAATCAGAAGAATTTAGATTGGGAAAGAACTTTAAGATCAATAACTAGCATTAACTTTGTTTCCCATTATACTTTGAGCATAGCTTGTATTTCTGAAAATTATTTCATACACTCGTCATACTCCTGTTTAGTTTAGGAAGAGTGTTCTTGCATTTAGCTTTAGAAATAAGGAAAATATTTACATACTTTGGCATTCATTAAACCCTTGCAAACTCAGAAGAATGTTACTAATTGACTTGATACAAGTTTCCCCATTTCCCTTCATCACTGTTGGTGTTTTTTTCCCCAATTGTTTAATCTCCAAATGAATTTGATATGAAAACTTAACTGCTAAATAGTGCAGTTGGGATTACAGAAGTACAGTTACAGAATCACAGAATTATTGAGGCTGGAAAAGACCTCGGAGATCATGAAGCCCAGCCTATGACCCAGTGTCACCACAGTCAGCTAGACCGTGGCACTAAGTGCCACATCCAGTCTTTTCTTAAACATCTCCAAGGGATGGGCACTCTGCCACCTCCCTGGGCAGTCCATTCCAGCATCTAATAACTTTTTCCATGAGGAAGGGCTTCCGAACATCTAACATATTCCTCCCCTGGTGCAGCTTCAGGCCATGTCCTCTTGTCCTATCACTAGATGTCTGGGAGAAGAGCCTGACTCCCACCTGTCAGTAACTTCCCTTCAGGTTATAGAGAATAATAAAGTCCCCCCTGAGTCTTCTCTTCTCCAGGCTAAACAACCCGAGCTCCCTCAGCCTCTCTTCATAAGACTTTTCCTCTAGTCCCTGCACCAGCCTTATTGTTCTCCTCTGGACTTGCTCCAGCCCCTCAAATATCTTTCTTGAAGTGAGGGGCCCAGAACTACACACAGTAGTCAAGGTGAGGCCCCACCAGTGCTGAGTACAGGGGGAGAATTATGTCCCTGCTCCTGCTGGCCACGCAGCAGGTACAAGCTGATAGAAACCAGGATGCCATTGGCTCTGTGTGCCACATGGGCACACTGCTGGCTCATATTTAGCCAGTTGTCGACCAGTACTCCCAGGTCAGTCAGTTGTTAACCTTTCCTGTGTAGGCAGTGTCTTACTCTCTCCATGCTCAAATCTGTCTTTATAAGCTTACAAGTGAGAAAGTTTTACTGTACTATCCTATTATTTCAATACAATTAGTATTACTAGTGTGATGGGTTGGCTACAGTTGCTTCTCCACTTTGAGAGTAGAAAGAGATAGATGAACCTTGAATCTTACCAACGTGGTTTTTTTTGTGAGTAAACACCATGACAGGCAGACTAATCCTCACTGTATTTTATCCACGTTACTTTTGTTAGAAGTGGAAGAATTGAACTTTTCTTTCTAGATTGTGATGTATCATGTTTAGTGGTGGCTCATTTTTAGTTATTTTTTCAGTTACGTTGTTGCCTATTGTGCATCATCTTGTGCTTCCTTTTTTATTTGTTGCAGATGTACATCTTTCTCTGGTCTGTTACTGGATTTCTTCTGTTACTTTCAGAACTTTACATGTAGTAACCCAGATGACTCTGTAGCTAGAGGCCCTTCTAAGAGTTTCCCTCTCCTGTGATGTTGTCTACAGATGTTACAGTTTCATTAACTCTCCTCTTACCCAAATTACTAATGAATTTACTGAAAAGACATGGGTCGTACCAGTCCTGTGCTATGTGTAGTGAGAGATGATACAAGTTTAGATGACTCCTTTGGTGTTTACACCCAGGAGGGCTCTATTTAGTATCTTGCTGGATTTTATGGTGTCTAATGATTTCTGTCCTAGGAGAAGTCCCCTGTCTCTGGTTATATGAAGGAAGGAAGAAAAGAATTGGTGAATGTGAGCCCTTTGGAATTATTTCTAGTGAGCTATGACATTGCTACTAACAAAAAAAGTTTGACAGCATTAACTACTGTTTGAGTTTCTTCTTCCAAGTTTCTATTCCCATTTCTTTTTTTCTGGTTCATTCTGCTGGTTTTTTGGACATGGTGAGCTGTTTTGAGTCTAACCTGATGGAGCACTAATTGTTTATTTTGTAGAAGTGGCTGAATTAATACTTTTCAAGTTACTGAGTTAAATAAACTCTCAGATGAAGCTGAATAAAGTGAGAGCTACACCAAAGGAATCTGCTCATAGCATGGATGGGCATATGCTTTGCTGGATAAAACCTTGACTGGATGGGCAGACCCAGAAAGTGAAGGTGAATGGAGTTAAATCCATGTAGTTGCCAGTGATGAACGGTGTCCCTAGAGCTTGGTGCTGGAGCCCATTCTCCAGTGATGTGGATGAGAGGATCAAGTGCATCCTCAGTCAGTCTGTAGATAGCATCTTGAATGGGAGTGGTATCTTCTACAGGGTAGAAAGGCTTTGCATAGGCATGTGTACAGGCTGGATTGATGTGTCAAGGCCAGTTGTGTGAGATTAAACAAGACCAAGTACTGGGTTCTCTGGGTAACACCAACCCTCTGCAATGGCTGAAAGCTGCCTGGGGAAAGAACCCAGGGGGTGTTGTTTGGCAGAAGCTGGAGATGAGCCAGCATGTGCTCAAATGGCCAAGAAGGTTGACAGAGTCCTGGCTTGCATCAGCACTAGAATGGGTGGCAGGACCAGGCCAGAGATCGTCCCCATGCAGTGGGCATTCGTGGGGCTGCATCTCAAATTCTGGGTTCAGTTCTGGGCCCCTCACTACCAGAAGGACATTGAGGGGCTGGAATGTGTCCAGAGAAGGGCAGCAGAGTTATGAAATTGTCTGGAGCACAAGTGCTCTGAGGAGTGGCTGAGGGAAGTTGTGGAGTAGAAAAGGAGGCTCAGGGGAGACCTTCTCACTCTTAACATTTCCCTGAAAGGAGGTTAGAGCAAGGTGAGTCTTGATCACTTATCCCCAGGACAAGAGGAAATGACCTCAGGTTGTGCCAGGGAAGTTTACATTGTCCCTGAGGAACAATTTCTTCCTGAAAAGGGTTCTCTAGGCTTGGCCCTGGCTGCCCAGGACAGTGGTGAAGTCCCCATCCCTTGAGAAGCTGCAGAGATGTGGTGTAAAGGCCATGGGTGAGTGGTGACCTGGCACTGCTGAGGGAGATGGTTGGACTGTATGATCTTAAAGGTCTTTTTCAACCTAAATAATCCCATGCTTCTATGAATGCCAGCACTCCTGGAGCATCTGCAGCAGCTGGCTTAAAAAAATAGAGAGCAAGTTTCCAAAAATACTTGTGTCTAATGATGACAATTTTACCTGCATGGGCTATTTCTTTTGGCAGAAACCTTATTTTCTTATGTGCAGCAACTTGTTGTTTAATTTTTTTTCTGGGTTGGTTTGTTTTTATTGTTTTTTTCAAAGGCAAAGTAGTATTGCTTTACTGTCTTTCATTCTGTTTTTTGTTGCCTCACTTGAGAAAATAAATATTTAAACAAATCCAGTGTTGATGTTTGGTTTATGTTACAAGATACCCATTTCACGCTCATTAATGTAAATTCTACAGAATGGTGAATTATCCTGGTTTTCTTTAAGCCACTGACCTCTGTTTTAGTTTTAATTGGAAAGAGTGGGTTTTTGCATTGTTCTGGGGGAGATATCAGTGAAGGTTCTTGAACTGATATTTCAGAAGCATGGAAGGGATTTTGTGGGAAATGCTTATAGACAGTAGACTTTGATAGCACTTGGGTGACTTAAAACGTTGTTTTGCACAGAAACCGTTAAACTCACGAGGTAAATCTGAGTGCAGATGTCAGAGAAACTGCTATCATTGTGAGAAAATGTACATGACTATCTTTTTAAGTAGAAAGACTGAAATGAACCACAGTTTATTTCTATATGGAAAATGGTTTGGGAAACTATTCATCATCAAGAGGTGTGTGGTCTTACTGACATTGTGTGACTGGTTGTGGTGGTGAAACAGTTCTCCAAAGTGTAATATCTCTTTTTTTTTATTTTTTGTTTTTATTGAAGAAGAAACATTATCTACCCAGTAAGGTTCCTTACAGTTGCACCTCAACAGGAGGGAAGTGTTAAAGAAGAACCAGTTTCAGAAGTTCAAACCAGACGGACCTTGCCATTTGATTGGGCATTAAATAGGCTGGATAACTCTGTCAGAAAAACTGGCCGCATCACTAAATCCCTTCTACTAAAAATCTTCCATGAGATATGCAAAACAGGTAAGATGTTTCTGATTAAAATAAAATGAAATAAAATGAAACAAAATTTTATTATAAAATAAAATGAAAGTTTTAAGTTGCAATATAATGATTTATCAAACAAGAAAATTAGTTAGAAGAGTTCTATTTTATTGCCTTTGTGTGGTGTTTTTAATATGCTACATGTGTTGATGAAGAGGCTTAGAATGTTATTTTGCTTTAAATGCATACATTTATTTTTCCAGTTTTATCGTTGGGAATTTGTAAAAGTTAATGTAGTTTTAATAAATCACACTGTCTTGCTTATTGTGAATTTTTAATCTGCTAGTATTACACATCCGTTAAGTATTTGTATTGTGCACTCTAAACAGGAATCATATCTGTCTGTATGACACCATTGATTTTTAAAATGTCTGTAATAAAGTGTGCAGTCCTTAAGAGGTTATTTTTAAATGTAACTGTGCAGGGAAATGTGGAAATGATCCCCAGGTTTTCCCAGGTAGCTATGTTTATTCAGTACAAGAAAGCTTTACTTGTTTGAATAACCCAAAAATCCACAGCTGACATATTGTTCATTCTGACGGGTTCCATACCCCTTTGGCTAAAACCAGCCAGACTAAATACTTTGCAGACCAGGTACTAGAATTGGTGAGGTTTGGTGCCAGCTGGCAAATAACCCCATTGACTTGTCTTAAGTGTAGTGGTGTTTTCTGGCTCTGCATGTATATGAAAAAAACAAATCCATGTGTAGAATTTCACTTCTCCATTTGAGCTTTGTACGTGCCCACTCTCAATGTTCTAATGTGTCTCAACTTTTCTCATTATTGCTTTTTTTCCCCCACTACTACCTGTGTTTCTTCCCAGATGAGTTTATTCTGTATAAAGAAGCTTAAATAAGAAGATTTTTACAATAGTTATCTAGATTTGCTGATCGGTTTTAGTACCTAAAGATCTAATTCTAGACAGTATGTAACTTTTTTGCTGCTGTTTTTTTTTTTCTGTCTTGTTTTTTTTTACTTTATGTTGTCATTATTTTGTAGCTGTTTTTACAGCTCTGCGTAGTTAAAAGTATTTAGTGTTCACTGATACCTGTGCTGGAAATAGCTCCTGCCTCTGTGCTGGGCTGTACAAGATTTGGAGTTGCTGGCATCATGATTTGAAAGTAATTTTCAAAGTATTAGTGATGCTTTAGACTTAATGTCATTTTGGAAGTCTTGAATCTCTCAAGTCTGCCTGTGCATCTCTGAGACGAAATAACTTACAGGTTTTTTTTTTTTTTCAACATTTATGTTGCAGGTGAACCTTTATCTTGCTGTGTGCTAGGTAAAATGATTTTGGAAGTATATGTTTCTCTGTGACAAGAAAGGGACAGACAACATTTCATTTTTGTTGCTTTGCTTTGCTTTACAGTGTGATGCATTTTGAAGAAACAAATTTCTGTTAGAAATTGCAAAGTTTACATATAAAAATTGAAAATGTGATTGAAAATGAAATTGACTTTATTGGTTAATGTGGTAATTCTGCAGCTCAGCCTTACTTTACCACAGGAGCAGTGTGGAAATCCCAGAAAGACAGATGAGTTTACAGTAACTTTTCTGACAGTTTACAGTTGCTTTTCTGGAGCTAATGTACAAGTCAGAGCTGGTTCTACAACATTCTTGAAATTTCCTTCAGTGTTAGAAAATTGTGTTGTTCACTTTATTCTTTTTGAGCATGGGCAGAAGTGGAAGTGGACCTTTAAATATGGAATGTCTCTGAACAACAGTTTTGGAATAGTAAGGGGATTGGTATGAAATCATTTGCCTTTTTGGAAATTTATAGAAAGCTACATGCTTGTTAGGATGAAATGATATGTGGATCTTGGGTTGGGACATAAAGTACTCAGTCAACCGGGTTTAGTGTTTTGTATTGTACTCCTAAAAAGTTCTGCTCAGCTGAGCTCATCAGTAAATGGGTGTATCACGAACCTCTTTCATGACAGTTCGTGGTGTTATTTTTTTTTCATCACTTGAGTATCCTGTTAATTAAAAGTGTTCGGTCTTGGAGAAAATTCTATTCTATACAAAGTGCTCAAACGTTTCAAGGGCTCAATCTTGAATTTTTTTTCCCCTCTAATATTAAGTCCATCATAACTTTTGAAGAAATTTCTTTGTGTCCCACTTGCAGGGTCTCCAGGGAGTAATCAGGCATTACTTTTGCTGCGAAGTTGTGGTGCTCTTTTACCAGAGTTGCTGGCATCTGAAAGGACAGAACTAGCCCATATGATATGGGACAAGATGAAGGAAATGGGTAGGTTGTTTTTGTTCCTCCCTCATGCAAGATCATCTGTTTGCTGTGATTACTTTCTTTCTAAGAGGAGACTTGGTTGTGTTTTAATAGTATTTAAGTAACCACAAATATTTGTTACTGAATATTTTGTTCACTAAGTTTTACTATTCAGGGGAGACCTGTTTTCTATTCTGGGAGCTATACTGACATCTAGGGGTGTTAGTATCTAAAGATACTACTTTTTTCTGTAAGATGCTTAAATTGAGCTTTTGTTTTATTTTGGTTACTGCAAGAATGCATTTTACTGTTCTATTTGGTGTTGCCTTGATATCTGGTGGGCTGAGTATTCCTAGTGCTACCAGGTGCTTCATCAGATGTTTGTGGGTTTTTGTTTTTATTTTGGTAGTCAAGTATCTATACTTGCATGGGTGAACTTTTTGTGGTAGTAATATTGCTGAATCTGTGAAATAAATACAGAGACTGGAATAGCCTGCACACAGGCACTGGTGTTACTGTGTTCTGTTATGTTTTAGTCTTTTATAAACGTATGTGCTGTTAAATAAATGTCTGATATTTCAAAGATAGATAAAAAGACTGTGTCTTGTAATATACAAGTTCATACAGAATAAAATTGATTGGAAATTAATTGCTTGAGAAAGCTGTAAAATCCTGTTGGATATAGAGAATCTACACTTTGACTGTTGTTGGGTTATTTCCTTAGGTGCTGTGTATGATACAAGCCATTACAATGCTTTACTCAAAGTCTACCTTCAGAACGAGCACAAATTTTCTCCAACGGAATTCCTGGCCAGGATGGAGGAAGCTAATGTGCAACCCAATCGAGTGGGTACCTTTCTACAATCATCGTTAATAGTAGTATCCATTCATCAGATGAAAATCATTAACTTATCTTTTTTTTTTCCTGTAGGTTACGTACCAGAGGTTGATTGCTGCTTACTGTAATGAGGGTGACATAGAAGGAGCAAGGTATTCTTTGCTGTTTATGTTTCTTAGATTCTCTTCCATTAATGTTGAAACCTCATTTCACTGTCATTGTTATAAAATGAGGAAAGCAAAGAGGTGGTTTAAACATATTTTAATCAAGCAGCAAACAGCAGTTTCTTAGAGGCAGCTGAAACCTACACAAGCAAAATAAAACTGATAGACCAGTGTGTTAAAATCAAATTGTATTTAGATTGCTCAGGAAATAACTTGCATTGTCTTTTCTAGAGCCAGCATGGAAAAGTGCGAGGTGGTGAAGATTTAGTACCCGTGTAAACAAATGGGAAGACATTTGAGAACAAAGTGGGTTAAGGAACACACAGTAATTCTGAGTTCTGTTATTACCTGTGTAACAACATTAGGAAGGCTGTTACAGCAGCAGTGTTGTGAATCCTTGGCATGAGAAATAAGTACAAGGAAGATGAAGCCCCACCCTGCCTTCATGTCTGCGTATTTCAAAGTAACAACTTTGAAAAATCAAAACAACAAAATTAAGGGCATATTATTTAACATCCCTAGATGTAATTGCTCAGTAGAATCTAGATTTGGTTTAATGGTACAGTACTTGTCCAGTAGTTTCTTTACAAATGAAAAACCCTCAAATTATTCATTGTCTTGTGTTTTGCAGTCAGATTCTTGGGTTTATGAAGAGCAAAGATCTCCCAATCACTGAAGCAGTATTCAGTAGTCTTGTGAAAGGTCATGCAAGATCAGGGTAATGTTTAATATACTTTTTATTTTTGATTTTTACTGCAAAATAAAATGGTACTATGCAGAGAAACTACATGCTGCAGTGTAGTATGATGGGTTTGAAGAATAATGCAGAGAAAACTCCTTTATGCGATTTTGAAGCAATACAGGGCTATTTAACACAGGAAGTATATTTTTGTTGCATCTGAAAATCCTGAATTTCTAGATAAATTACTGTACTGGTACGTTGTTTGAAAAATAAATTTGCATCACTCAGTTTTGTACTTTTTAAACTGTTGAAAGTGTTTTGTCAGTAATACAGTATTTAAAAGATTTGCACTTAACTAAGCAAATCCTAAAAGATTTGAGTTTCTCTGTGCTTGTTACAGCCTTTGCTTCCAATTGGAATTAAACTAATGAAGAAATGTGAAAGTCACAATAAATCTTAGTGGGATTAAATCTACTGAGAGTCTTTGTTTTCAATTCTTTTAGAGATATGAAGAGTGCAGAAAATATCCTTTCGGTGATGAGGATGGCTGGTGTTGAACCAGGTCCGGACACCTATTTGTCATTGCTCAATGTCTATGCTGAAAAGGGTGATGCTGATAGCATCAAAAAGGTAATGCAAATCTCAGTTTAAATACAACTGGTTTTATCTTTTGTTCAATGTAACTTTTCAGTGTTTTTTTGTTCATGCAGGAGGAGTAATTGTGGATTTTTAGAACTTGCTTCCTCCTAGTCTGCAAGAACGAAAAAATTGGTTTTTAGAGTTTAAGAAAAATATTTTTTTTTCTTTCACTCTGAAGTGTGCTTGCTAGTGGTTTAGCAATTCAGTGGATTTTTTTTTTAAAGACACAATAGATATATTTATGTGTTTATTTTAAAAATAAAACTAAACCTTGACTGCTCTGCTCACATGGAAGCCACTGAATATTTCCAATATAATTGAAGTTTTTTTGAGAATTTATACCAACAGCTTAGGTGTTCATCAAGTGTGGGTGAGATAATGATGTTGTGTAGCTGGTTTTTTTTTTAGCATTCTCTCTTACATTTTTTTCCAAAAAATCTAGTATTTGGAAAAGAATGAAGGAATAATACTGTTTTGAGTTTAATAAGAGGTGGAGAAGAATAAATCAAGGAAGAAGATGTGGGAAGAATAATATTGCTCAGGGACTTAGAAATTAAACAAACCCTAATCAATCCATCTTCTTCCAAGCACTAAAAAAAGTTTAGTTTGTTATTCTCCTCTTTTTAAAGTATTATCTTTTGAATGTCATCTCATAATGTGAATGCCTTTTGTTTTTGCATGTATTATTAGAGAGAAACTCTCTCTTACATCCTTTTTATCTGTCCCTTTTATTTTTTGCCTTCTAAAGGTGTTTGAGGCCCTCTCTGGGTATTTCTACCATTTTCCTTGTATCTAAACCAGTGCTTTTAAAAAGGGGGGAAAATGAGGATTAAAATAAATTATTATGGTGTTTATGTATCCTGTCTTGAGTCACTTTATTGTTTATAGAAGTTACATGTATTCTGTTTAACAGACTGTAGAAGAGGTTGAGAAGACTGAAGGGTACTTTATGGATAGGATTTTGATGCAGGTGATTTTTAGCCTTGCGAAGGCAGGATATCCTCAGTACATCAAAGATATTCAAGAACGTATACGTTTTGAAAAAGAATTAATTCCAGGTATGCCCTTGGTTTTACTACAGCACTGTTGTGCTACTCAGAGTTTAGAGGGAAAGCATTTTCTTTTTTTTCTTTGAACTTTTCAACAATAACTAGCATTATCAAACCCATGTGGTTTTGTGCTTTTCTTGTGATTCTTAGGGGAAAAAATGTTTTACATTATTTTTTTATTAATATAATGTTTAATAAAATTTAAATATAAATCAGTGTTCATATATAAATCTGTTGATTCTTTTAAATTTTAAAATTAATTCAGATCTTACAGGTAGGCAGTAAGCATGGTATTTCTTCAAATAACACTTGTAATTCCTGTTGGGACAGCTCTTTTTGAATAGCACAGAGGAGACTTAACCCTGAATATAGTTCTGTTTATCCACAGGTAAAAGTTATACTGGAACTTTTATGCCCCAGTATGTTTTAAAAAATATGTACAACATCTACTTTCCTATCTTTTGTTAATTTCAGTAGTTCAATTTGAAAAGAGTTACATGCATGGTTGTAATTTTGTTCTTTCTTTTTCAATGTCCAGATGCAATGAACCTCTGTTTGACTCTGATAACTCATGGCTTTGAAGATATAAGTTTCCGTATTTTGAAATGTTTTAGTCATTTCTCACGGGATAATATGGACCAGGGCAGCTTCTTCTTGCAACATTGTGTAAATAGAGATATGGTATGCAGAACACTTAATAACTCTTAATGTACTAGTAACTATATATTAATTTAGTTTTATTATTCATTTAGTTATTATGCAGCATGAAGGTAGAAGATCGTAGGTTTATTTCACAGTTCTTAAAGAATGAAAGAAGGATATTAATGTTCCATATCAATTTGTGTAGTAAATTGAAAATCACAAAGGATTAATGTTTGGCATGTGTAATAAACATTTTCTAAACATTAGAGGAATCTGACATTCTTAACTATGAGAAACTAAAAAAAAATGCATTAATATTTTAAATTCTTTGCAGCCTGCAAATAAGCTGAAGCAATATTGTAATGAGTTAAAAGAAGCAAAAATGCACTCGGCACCATTGACGTTCATTTTGCGTTGTGCTTTGGAGACCAACAAATCAGGTATTCTGTTTATTTAGTTACTTTGTACATGCTTATTTCAAGTACTTGGTCACTCTTTAATTATCTTGTGAATATTTTCAGCCTTGGCCATTGATATAATGAAGATGATGAAAGAAGAAGGCTTACCACTCCGACCTCACTATTCCTGGCCACTGCTAGTTGGCTTCCAGAAACAGAATAATATTAAAGGTCAGTTATCTGGTAAATACTGCTTGAGCTTTGTTGCAGGCCTGATGCACAAATCTCCATTAAAACACTGCTCTCAGATTCAGGAGATTCTTGAAGAGCAATGAAGAGCTTACTGTCTGTCTTGCTTTGTTGCAAACAGTTCTGCCTTCAGAAAAACATTTTTTAAAACTTCTTTTCTTACTTAAGCATGGTATAGTTCTATCAATTTAAAGTTTGCCGTTGCATAAAAAGATGTGAAAGAGTGTTTCTTTGTATCTAGTCAACTGTTCAAATTCTTTTTTGCCTTCCACTGGTTGTTCCCTTTGCAGAGTGTTGACTCTTGAAGAAACTCAAATCTGAGAAGGATTTAGAAGCAGGTTATGTTATAATGCCTCTCTTGGGCTGCAAACCCAATCCTTTTTTTTCAAGCCATCTTCTTACCTACCTGGGAAGTCAAACCTAAGAATAATAAAAACTGCAGGAGAACTTCCATTGCTGGATGTGTGAGCCTGACCTGACAGCATACTGATTGAAGGACAGAAATGCTCAATCTTTGGGATTCTTAAGTAGGTTTAAGCGTTTAACATACTTTCCCCTGTTACACATGGGGATGTCTCCGGGATATGAATAAGAATTGAACAAATACTAAATTTTTAGAGTACAGTATCTAATTCTTTGGTTTGCGTTATTGGTAATTCAGAAAGAATGGTATTGTAAAAAGATGCTTTTAACAGAAGTACTTCCCCCTTGGGGAAACAAAAAACTGTCTTTTTCATCTTATCTCACAGTATAATGTGCTTTAGAATGAGATGCAGAGTTGTTAGCGTGACACTGGGTGACAAACAAAATGCACAAACAAAAAAAAAAGTGCTTTTAGCAGACTCTTCATATCGCAATTTTATCTTAAATATACAGTCACATTCCAGTTTGGAAGAAATGCTGAAACAAGTATTCCCTAATTGTTTCTGGCTATAAAAATGTCTCAAGTCTTTTTCAAAAAGCCTTTGTGAAAACAATATTCAGTTTTTATTAACTCTTTAGGCTCTGTTCCTGCTAGGCTGCTTCCCAAGTTCATCTTCGCTCAGGCTTTCAAATTTGTGAAAGTTGTATGATATTTTAAAAGTCTGGAAACGATGTTTTAGTTGGGTCCTTTGCAACTAACTTGAAGTATAATATTGCCAAACAAAGGCAAAAATTGAGATCAGTGTCATAGTACTTGAGGTGGATGCTGTCTACTGGAAAAACCTGCTTGCTGTTACTCCATGGAAAATTTCTCCTCACTAATACAATTACAGGAGACATCAGAAGTGTTTTTATGTTTAGACTTGATTCTCAGCATGGAAGCAATATTTTACCTTTGAGAGAAACTCAAGTTTTCGTATCACTCTTCGTCTTTGGCAAGATCAGAGGTTGCTTTAGTTTGGGCTCCTGCTATAGAAATTGCCTGTGCTTTGGCTGGAATTCCTTCAGGAAGTCGTGTTGGCAAATTGTGAAGAAAATGGGTGAAGAAACCTTCCATTCTGGCTGTCCTTACATCTTCTAGGTGGCCTTTATTTTTCTGTCTGCAGAAGCATTGGGTACATAAGGTTCTGTAGTGCTGCATGCACATTTGCAAACACGTTTTTGTAACCTGGGACTTAGTCTCTGAGTTTGAATCACCAAGTGGAAACATTACTACTGTGTGTACCTATAGAAGTCAATGATTTTGCAATACTTGATATACAGAAGATGATACCCAAGAAATTTCTTCTGCACTAGTAAACCAGGGAATTATTCTTTTTCCAGGGGAACCGGTTGTCTTGTTCTTTCCCATGTGCAAGCTGAGCTCAAGTTTTTTGAAGCTTAGGAATAAAAAATGTGAATAAGTGAGGCCCACTATCTAAAAATAAACCAAATAAGAGTTAAGGATAAGAAATGGTAGGAGGAAAACCCACCTACCCTGAAATTGTTTCACAGAAATAATGGATCAAAAAATAATGCTGCCGTGAGAACTTAAAGGTAACAGCTGGTAGTATATTATTGGAATACTGCTTTCTAGCAGCAAAAAAATAATTCTCTACAGAGTACAAATGCCTGACATAATGTGTGTATTTTTACATCTGTGTAGGTAAGACTGAAAATGCAAAAGAACTTTTAGGGAAAACTATTGCAAATGTGAGAGGATGCAGAGAATGGACTGAAAAAGATCATTTAAGAGCACCAAATATAAGTAACAACCTATCTGGAACTGCAGAGTCCAACTGCCTGACTCAATATCTATATTGTCACCCAAACAATTACATAACAAGCAGCAGCGTCTAATTATAAGTTCATCTAATATATATGATGATAAGCTGACAATGGGTATCAAAGAAAATTCCTGAAGTTCTGTATTATGTAACTAAGTTTGAAAGAGAAGTAGTGGTGCAGTGTTGGAATGAAGAGAAATAAGAGGAATGAAACTAAGTGGCCAGATGTGAATATACCATAGAGAGCATAATCACTGCAAAACTGCTGACAGCTCTTTTCAGTCATTTTACACAGGCAGGTCATTTCAGATGGGGCACATAAAGAGTTGAGTTCAGACAGGACTCAACATTATGTTTCATAACCAAAGTTTCTCTAGCAAAGAACTTTCTTAGTACATTGGAAATACACAACACAGAAAAAATATGTTAAATATTTCAAACTGGGCTTAAATCCCATTTATACACGTTTGGAACTGCCTTAGACATGCTCTATATTGTGATGGGACTGCTTTGGAAGAAGGCGCAACTCCCTGTGAGGAACTTGGGGAATGAAAGGTGGACTGAAATGCAAGCCTCACTTCTCCTCTTGAAAAGTAGAATTCTCTGCTCTGTCACAGAAACATGAATGTCTTGTGAATGTGTCTTCTCTGTATTTGTTCTTGAACATACTGCCTTGAAGCTGGAATCTCTTCTGTTGGGACGTTGGTGTGCTGGTTCCAATATTGATAGAAAGTCCTCTTTCCACTCAGTATTTCATTTTAGATACTCTGCTGCTGCAGTCCTTTCATATCTGAGCTGAAGATCTCTCAAACTTGTTCTTGATCAAGCAGTGTGATAGATGGAAGACTTTACTGTGTGTCTTAATTATACCCTGTCTTCTGAATTGGTTCTCTCCAAAGTGGGGTGTGCAGGGCACTCCATCAGGGTATAAGCAGCCTGTTAATAAATAATTTCATCCTTTTTCCTATTTATTGTGTATGTTTTATAATGTGCATAATAGTACAATGGTACATGTTTGTAATTTCTAAATAAATAGCATGAGTTGGGACCAGGAGTGAACTCTCAAAAAAGGTTTAGAAGATGAATGTTCTACATAAATGTGACTACACTTGTGTCTGTCATTCTTAGTCCCTTTCGTTTGAGGAGTCAAGACATCACTGTTTTCCAATATGAGGAGCAAAGGATTTCTAGAAGTCCACACACATAATGCAGAAGTCCTATTTCATGCCTACGTGTAACAATTTCATAGTGTTTTGATTGAGTGTTTCAGTGCTTTGTGTTATGAAAGGTGTTTATGTAATAATAAAGTAGTTCTACTCTTGCTGAGGTAGAAAACGTTTGCAGAATTGTAGGATCCTGTAGTGCTTTTCATTCGTCTTCTATTCTCCTTCCCCAAATGACATATTGTCCATCTTAGAAATGAAGAAATGTGTAGCAGTGTTTTGCTTAAGTTGGTGATTAATTTGGTTGTTTGCAGTGTTGTTAATGGTGTTCCTCCTTAATTTGCATCTCTGTTATGCTGCTGTTCTCATCTTTGAGACAGATAAGCAAGCTGCTAGGGAAAAGGGAATCTTAACATGCCTGTTTTCTGCTCTGTTCTAGATTCAAATTTAAACTCAAATCTTTTGAGTTTACCACACCTTAGTCACAATGGTATTTAATTCTTGGTCTTCAAACTCCTTTCTAGGGATACAGTTATTTTTTTAAAAGGTTTGAGCTTATAAGGAATTAATCTAATTTCTGGGAGGTTGAAAACCATGAAATAGAAACTAGCTGTCAAAGTTTAAAAGGTGTCAAGGAAGTCTTACTGTAATCAATTCTTTATTCATATTTTTGCAGATTCTGGGCAAAAATCATAGTTTTGTTTAAGGCAAACTTGAACAGATGATGCGACTTTAATCTAGTGTGACTTGCCTGCATGTATTTTCAAGTGCTCAAAGGGAATTCACATTTGATTATTTGCACCATAGTGCACTGCATAAAATATTCATGGAAGTGTCACTTTTCCATAGGTGGCACTCCAGGGCAAAGACAGGGACTTTGGGAAACTTTACATTTTAAAAATAATAAGTATGAAATGCAAGTTGAAAAAAACATATGCCGTTTGGTACTGGTGTCCTGCAGCAACTGCCAAAGCATTTTGAGACCAGCAGAAGATAATACCTGTATTGATTTTGACAGGAGTTCTGAGTTTGCTAGCTGAGGTTACTGCAAGAAGTTTCTGAAAATCTGAAGTGTGAGAGCAATTAAAAGCTTGACAAATACTCCGAAACTCTACACTTTAACTACTAACCTGTACGATTTGGTATATGTTATCTCTTTGTATCTACATTTTGTATCTAGCTGTAGATACTTTGCAAACACAACTCATGTATTTGCTGTGTTAGAGAATTGTACACTATTGATTTCCAAACTAGCCAGAAGTTTCATGATTTTGATGGTACAGGAATTGTAGTAAATTTGGTTTAAGTTTCACAGTTTACAATTTTAACACCTAAAATAAAAAAAAGCACTTTGCCTGACAGTTTGAAGGAGGGAAATGAAGTAGACAAGTTGTTGGTTTTTTTGAAAACCAGTAGTCTTAGGTTTTCATTTTTGTGAAGTACTGAACCTTACCAATCTTGCTTCACTAGGTATCTTTGAGATCCTCAAAGTGATGCATGAGCTGGGAGTGGAACTTGATGCAGAAACATACACAGACTACGTTTTTAAAAATTTTGCTGATATCAAAACTGCCCGTGCCCAGCTGAAGGTGAGTTTACATTCAGAATTCATAAAAATTATGATTGAGTGACTTGGTTTTGTGTCCTCTGTGAAGATGTGAGATTCTAGTAGTGCTCAAAACATGAACTTGGCATGATGAACACTGTTCAGAGTATTTAAAGTACTTCTGAAGCACTCACTTAACTCATTTATTTTGTCTTTGTCCTTTTCTCCTGTTGGTTTTCTTTCTCCTTTATAGAGCTAACTAAAATACTTTTCTCAAGACTTACTAGCGCTTTATTCTCTGATGGAAAACTAAGTAGTCTTTTTTTTACTGTGGATTAGATGTACAACAGTAGTTCGATTATTTTATATTTGATTAGTAGCTGCTTAACGTGGCTACCTCTGTTAAGCCTCTGTAGAGCACCTTTGATATTCTCAACAGCTGCAAGAATTGACAGTGTCGTTTGGGAAGAAAGTGTTTAAAAATAATGTATCAGGAGGTTTTCTCTGTGTGCCCTTCCAATGTTTGTTTGCTTTATGCCTAGAAAAATGGCTGTTTGTTTGAAACTGTTGGATTTCATGTAGCAGAAATAAGATATGAAGCAGCACATGGACGACTGGAGAGTGTTCTTGCTCTGTGTAAGTATTTTTTTATTCTGTGTTGCTGTGTGCTTAGCCGTCATGTTGATTGATTGTAGACTGAGAGATTTATGTATGGGATTTAAAGAGATGCAAGAAACTTGAGCAAAGCATTTTTATTATGTGAGGTCATCTATGATGAGTTGCCAGACTTTTAAACTATCAATTCTAGACAATATGTCATAGTTAAATTATTTTTTATATTGAATGTTGCCTTAAGATTGCATATAAGAGGCTTAAAACTAACCTGATGCTCAGTGCTTGCAAAAAGTTAATATATGTCATTGAATGTAAGGAGTGTTACAACATTGTGTGGGGAAGCTGTTGAGCTGAAAATGAGAAAATTGTATAGTTACTAATAATTTTAGGTTTTGTATTTAATATTATTAATAAATCTTTAAGATTCACATTCTGTTGTTTTGTTCATGTAGAACAAAACCCCCATTAACCATGAAAAATGTAGTATTAGGTTATTTTGGAATAACTTTGTATTTTTTTGAAGGGTAACTATTAGGAGTAATGAAATGTCCTCTGAAAAGTGAAATAGTTTTTTTTCCTACATGAAAAAGTCAACCCACCCCTGCACACTGGCTGCAAGTCACATTTTATATTGTGCCATAGGGCACAAATATATGTGTGCCTGACACACAGTAAAGGTATATAATCTCAAAAATATGATGCAGGCACAAAGAATTTGCTGCCTTCTACCTTACTGTCTGGATGATTTAGCTGTTGCTGTGTGTTGAATTAAAATTTTGTAGTGGTATTTCAGTTTACAAAGACTAGGGTTAATAATTCATGGCGACGCTCAAAATTTCTTTTGAACTTGAGCTTTAAAGGAGGCTACTCCTGTAAATAGTTTACTGAGCTGAAATGAATGCTAGTAAATCTAATTAACACCTGTGTAATGGTAAGACACTGATATTAAACAGCTGATTAATTTTTTAAAATTTATTTTGACTTGGCTCCTTTTGCGGTATTACCAGGAGGGGAAAACAGATGCCTTATGGAAATAGTTGGAGATTGTCTTCTCCATGTAGTTAGTGAAAAAGTGAAGCTTGGTTAGTAATGCTGGTTGCTCTCTAGGTGTATTGATTCAACTTCTCATGTCCTATAACATATAGATTTCTGCTGGTGACAAGATGAAAACTCCAGAGCATCAGCTAAGGAATCTGGGCACATAAGGCTGCATACGCGAGAGCCGCTTTTTTCCTTTATCATGCCGTTCCGTTCCACTTCATTGTCAGCCTCTTGATTTTCTCAGACTTGTTTGTTGCTAAGGAAACCAGGTTGCTGATTGTCAGCAGTGGCTGAGCATACTAAGATGCTTTTCTGCTCGTCTTTTCTTTAGCAAAAAGTTTAATATACCACTGCAGGAGGATTTGTACTAAGGGTTTCTTCAAACCAACTTTAGCTGAGAATTTCAAACTAAAAACGTTCCAGCATTTAAAAGTTTCAATTTTCTAAATGCCTGGAGTTAGATTAAGTAGGTGTTTTAGCATGTTGTTTCTGCCTTATATTTCCCAGGTTCTATAGGGCTGGTGGTAGTTATCTTCTACCATATACTATGTTGCAGCCCTTGCTGAAAGGACCCAGTGCATTCAGGTTTTTACAGGAGTTAATTTTGTTGTAGTAAAGTGGGAAAGTAATAACCTCACGCAGGACTTGAATGCACCTACCACCGTATTTGCTGGAATGAGAGCAATTCTAGGGGAAGATGTGAATTGGATTATTTAGCTCATAAGTCGTGCAAAGATGAGGATGTAGGGCATAGCTGAAAATAACCTCTCAGGCACATCTGATTCTGAGTAATTTTCATTTCCTTTGTGTTCAGACTATATTGTAAACATCACTGTTTAAATCTGGTAGTGGTTTGTTTCATTGTTGGTTGCTGGTTTGGATTTCTTCAATAGAAACAGAAGGCAAAATTGTAAAGCCTATTCTAAGGCAAATACTCAGTCTGAAACAATCGCTAAACTGTTTGCCTCTAGTTGATCTTTACTTTTGTTCCAGCACTATATATCTCAAGTTTCCTTGATCATGATTGGGGAATTTTTGCTTTATGGAACATGTTTTCTTCAGTCTTGTATTTTTTATTTTACAGATCAGTTATTCATGTTTATTACTAATTTATATAAAGTATGATTGTATTAACTTTTGATGTTAAAGGCAATTAGGAGAGAAAAATCCTCTTTTAGCTTATTTGATACCTTTTGAAATTAATCGGATCTATAGCTGATAAACCCAGAACTGTTTTAAGTATGTTGGCATTGGAAATTCTTACAAATATCTGTCAGCATTACTTAACTGACAAAGTAGTTCTTCTAATGACACCCTATATGCACAACCTACTACCTTGTTGCAGTTCAGGATTTTTTTTTTATAATGGCTATTTAGAAACTTTTCTTTCATTCACAGTGTCTTCATCAAGCATGCCTTCTATTGATAATCGTCAGTTTAGAAGCAGTCTCATCTTGGGGTTTAGAAGGTAAGGTGGTTATATAAATCCCCATTTTCTCCCCCTGTAGTGAGGTTCCCTCTCTTGGTTGGTTGCTTTGCTTTGTTGATTCTCTCACAGCTCTACAATATAACAGTAAGGTACCAGGTGTACATTTGGGGAATATCTTTGTTCTCCTGCTATATAGGAGAATATCTTTGAGGTATTATATAGTATAATTGAATTTTTCAGGTTGGAAAAGACCTTTAAGATCATGTTTAGTACATGAAAAAGCTTTTATCCCTTCTTGTTTGCTCTGTGTGTTGACTCCACTGAGAACTATTAAGCACTAGGGGCTATATTAACATTCAGCTTTTAAACTTACAATGTAAGATTTTCCTAAAGATTATCACTATTAATCATTGAAGTAAATGGGTGCTTAAAGATGATGAAATACCAGTAGGGGCCAAGTGTATTCTACTACATCTGGGGGCTTTTTGTCCCTGTGGGTTAATACGAGTCTTGAACACTTGCCATTTAATTAAAACAGCAAGTTTTGTCTAGCTGATCCTGCTCTACCATGGATAAAGGAGGAGAAAGTGCAAACCAGTGTTCAAACTGGGTTTGTTAGCTAGGTTCTGGCTGACCTTGACATCTAAGGCACAAATGAAATAATATAGTAGAGCTGTTCTACTCTTATTTTAATCAGCCCCAAAATCACTTAAGATGTTTTTAAAACTTCTAAATGTAGCATACATTGGTTTTTTTACTACTGTATTATTAATCCCTTGTTCCCCTTTATTGCCACCTGACTTCAGAAACTATGTACGACCTTGGCTGTGCACAAATTTCACCCTGTTATTGTTCATGTTTCCTTTTGTATTTTAAACGTAATGGCTAGAACAGCTTGAAAAGAAAACTTGAAGCTATAATAGGATAAAAGGAAAGAGTATTTATAACTTTTGTGAAGACCACAGCAGCATTTTATGACAAAATACAGGTCTCATATGCTCAGATGAGCAGAGTTTTGGCATTCAGGGTGTGGACACCAGGGACACCTGAACAATATCTGTAACAGACTGTTTCATGGGGTTCACTTGAAGCTGCTGCTCTCCAGTAACTACTTAGAAGTATTCCCATTCTATCTGCCTGATGTACCATTACTATTTCAGAGTCAAGTACTTTAGGAAATTGATGCATTTGAAACCTGCGCTTCCTTGTCATGCTGTCAGTGGTAGAGGGAGTTGAGCCAGGAAAGCTTAATTTTTTGTATTTTTTTTTTTTACTCCTTGATGTGGACCTGCCCTTGACTCATCTTCAAAATACAAGTAGCAGATGCATAAAAAGAAGAAATGGTCATGGGCTTGGACCTCCTAAATAAAATCATAAATGTCCATGAGTGCTCTCAAGTTTTATCTACTCAAGTTTGTTATACCTGAGTGAACTGGTTAACCTACTAGCATATTGGGCTTTTTTTACACTTTAGTTAATTGATTAATTTTTGGTCTTTGATTGTTAGCTGATGATGTGCAGAGATGTCTTCTCCAAGTTCTGTCCTGTTCTATATAGACCAAAAATAGAGCTCTTCTATGGTTTTGAGTTGTACTTTTGAAAAAAAAAGTTATAATAAACATACCTTAGGTAAGATATTGGGTTACTTTTTTGTGTGGTATGAATGCCTTTGTAGCTGCCTGTTATCCCTCTGTTCTAAATGCATAACTTTGATGCACAGGACTCTAGGTTTTTGCTCTTGCAAATTCCACATATTGAGTGTTTGCGGTAAGTGTAATTTTAGTGAAGCTTATTTTGTCCAAGTGCTAAATAAAATGAGGTATAAAATAGTAAAATGTGGAGATTTTAGAATATGGAGTTGAAAATAAAACCAAAATGTATTCTTTGTGGTCTTAGTTACTGTTTTGATTGCCACATTATTTAGGAGAAACCATGATCATATACAGTGTAGTAGTAAGTATACTTATTCTGTACAAAGTGAACTTAAACAATGTGTGGCAATTACTGTATTTTAGTTGTGTTTAAATAATTTATAAGATTCTCAATGTTAATGACCTGTGGCATTTTTTTTAAGAAAGATAAAAGACTGAAATCATGTAACTGCTTTTAATTCCTTATCCTTTGCTGCCCTCTTCAGCTCAGACGATGTACAACTGTGGAGCAAGGTAAGCAAAGATGATGGTGAAAATAAAATCAGGCTCTGCTTGTTTATGATGTATTACTGCGAATCTGAGTTCTGAGCCTGGTAATTGTAGATCTGATTAATTTGAGTAAGACTTTTGTCAGTGGTAGATGGTGCACCTGTATGGAATTGATTTTTCAAATTGAGCAGTTAAGTGTAATTGTGAAAAAATCAAAGTGGTGTTCCCATGTCATGTAGCTTATGCTGTTACTCCAGTTTCCAGAACAATGTTGTTGTATCTGAAGGAAGTGTGTAGTTGTAGCTCCTGGAACAAAGTCTGCATGATTCTACAATCTGATACGGTTTAATGCCCTTTCCTGCCTGTCCCAACTTTCTTCTTTTCCCCACTGTTACTAATAAAATAATAAGGAACAATTAGAATTATCATATCATATAATTTAAAATGTTGAAGGTAAAGCTAGATAAAAGGAATCACCTGGTTGAAGTAAAGAGGAACTGCCTCATGGTGTTGCCCTTCCTGGTATGGGCTGCATTAGAAGGACACTGCCATGTCGCTTTGTCAGTAAATGCGGAGCTCTACAATAGAGGAGTCTGGATTGTGATCACAGAATTTGAGAAGGGATTCCCTATGCTTTTGGTCTTTTCTCATGGATACCTTCTGACCAGTAAATTAGTACCTGACTTGTAGTGTATGTTTTGCATTACAAAAAGTAAAAAAAAAAAGAAAAAAAAGAGGGTAGGGAGAGAAAACTATGAATTAAGAAAATAATTTTGGAGGCAAATCAGAGGCCTTGAAGGTAATGGTGGTCTGCACATAAATTAGTTACTTCTGCTATTTTCCACAGCTGATATGTGGTGTTGTCATTAAACTTAAGAGCAAATGCATGTATTGACCTTCCAAAATAGAAATGCTAACTTAAGAAAGAAATACTTAGCTTTATGAGTAATATTACAAATTCAGGTTTTTTTCCAGTAATCCATCCTTGCTCTTCTCTGAGATCTGATTCAGAGGTAGAACTGTGTTATCACTACTTTCTTGGGTTTTATTCTGGTTGTAGGTTCTTGTGTGTTGATTTGTCATAGAAGGGCAAGGGCAGAAGAGCAGAGGAATGCAATAAAAGCATAGTTTAACTGTGCACAGTGCATGGGTTGTAGAGTGAGGGATAATAGATGCACATTTGGTATTTTTGGGCTTTATTTATTCATTTGCATTAACACTTGACAGCTAGGATTCCTTTTGTCATTCTGTAGAGCACAGCAGTGTGACAGTGGGAATGCAATTCCCCCTAACTTTCACATCACCACTGAAAAAAAATTCTTGAAATATTTATAATCCCATTTTTTAATGAAAGATGGTGCAATTTCCTTAATAATAGCCAAGTGGATTTTTCATGTGATGTTGTTTGGGTTAAAGCATGTGTAGGTAGGCTGTAGAGGCTTTTGGGTAAATGCTGCTTTTTCTCCAGTGAGGTAAAATCTCTGTATTCCTTTGGTTCATGCTGAGTTTAGTCAAATGCAACTCAATGTCATGGATGCGTATTTTGTCATTCAAAATTGCATTTAGAGCAGCTGTATGAGTGATCTTAAATCTGGCAGAGCATGATAAATCATGGTCCATTTTTCTTTATGGATTCATGTTTTCCAATAAATAAATAAAGTGTTACGAGCCATTTCAGCCCTTTGGTAAATTGGGACATAATTGTAGCATCTCCTGGTGAATGTTTGTTTTAAGCAGTGTCTTGTACTGTCCAGCGAATGTTACATAAACAGAACAGCAGAGTGACTTGTCTTACTGCCATACCTCCAAGAGCATTTCCAATTGCATTATTTTGTGTTGGGTTTTTTTTTTCAAGAAAAACCTATTATTTAGAAAAGAAACTTTTGTATTTCTTAGGGAATTACTGTGATGTGGTAAAGAATGATACTTTTAACAGTGAAGTGATTTATTATTTTGAGAATTCAATTTCAGCTACTATTTGTCCCTGGTTGCTTCTTTTGGCTACAATGTCCGATTATTCTCTCTCACCAGATAACAGAACTGTTGTTCAAGGATGGACGTTATTGCCTGACACCTGCAGGACCAACTGGTAGAGTTTCAATTTCTATGATTGTAACTTATCCACAAATCCGTTCTTCTGTGTAATGATGGGTTTGAGGGATTACAACAGTAAACACTGATTGCTGCTTTTTGAAAGTGAAATTTGAAAACATGGTGGGTAAAATCCTGATTCTAATAATCAGAGTGTATTTTGTGAGATCTGGGAGACCTTAATTTATTTTTTTAGAATTATGAAGAAATCTTGCTGTTAACAATTTATTTTTCTAAATGTATTGACCAAAACAGAGATGCAGAATGAACACAGTATCAGTGCATAAATACTGGAAAAAAAAAATTCAGTCTTTTAACCTAGTTTTAATTTCAGTAGCACTTCTGATGTTGTGACATAAAATGTTACTTAACATCCCAAGTCTTTTACTTTGAAATAACTTAATTTTTGTATTAAAACAAAAACAGTTGTGGATTTTTTTCCCCCCTCCTTGCCAGTGCTGGAGGGAAAAGGAGAGAATTGGGAAAGTATAATCAATGCACTTCCTATTCTTTGCTACAGAACCTCGTATATTGTAACACATGCATAGATAAGCAACTTGACACAGTTTTATTGAAATCCATTAATGTTGATTTTTCATTAGCTAATAGGTAACTTCTTTGATATTAGATGGATTGAAATACTGTTAATGTTTTTATATTAATATTGCACTGTTTAATGTAGCTTGGCAATAAGATACAATGAGTAAAGTGTATGGAATGAATATGCAAAGTGTTACAAATCTGTTTTTTCTTTTGATCAATGACAAAATATTTGTGTCAACTATTTGGGGTAGTGGGCAGGAAAGGGGGGGAAGGCCTTGGGCAGTACCACTTCTGTCACACAGTAGTGGAAAAAATAGATTGAAGTAAGATTCTGTACTGAAAAGCTGTCACTAGGTCTGAAAATAATTAATATTCCTTTCACTCACCAGTTAGATATGTGCTCCCAAACCACATAATCTCTATGCCTCAGTGATCATTGTTGCCATTTCAGAGCCTCTCATCAGGGTGACATCTCACACCAAAATGATTTCTTATAAATTAATCTTGATAACATGACAGTCTCGGTAATTTTAGTGGAATGCTTTCTCTTGTTTTTTTCCACAGAAGCTGTTGGCTATTTTCTTTATCACTTGATTGACAGCATGAGTGACTCAGAGGTACAGGCCAAGGAGGAACGTTTGAGACAATACTTCCATCAGCTGAAGAAGATGGTACCATTTCATTTTTTGCTACATAATGCCTGTCCTGCCTGACATGTATCTATTAGATTTGAAATTGCTGCTTTTAAGTACAACCAGACCACTTCTCAATGACATGCAAGAGCTGGAGATGAATTACATCTGAGATCATTTCTGTTAGACAAATTTCTGTTTGACTGTGTTTCAAAACTCTCATAATTTATGCTTTTCCCCCCACCTCTTGGTACAGAATATAGTTATCCCTGCAGCCCTCCACAGCGGCATTTGCAGACTGCTGGACTCCTCTCAAGTTCCTGAATTAATTAAGGTCTGTGGCTCTATAACAATTATTTGAAGCTAAAAGATGGAGTATCTGTACTCTGTGAATATGTTCTCCTTTGTAAAATAAATATCTTTTGCAGTGATTAGGTGTAAACCTTTTAACCTTGCCATGGTATTTCACTGCTGAAACTGTTCTTCTTGGGATACATTTGACACGTGCTTTTTCAAGTCATTGTAGTGATGTTGCAGAATACAGCTCTTTTTTCTTTAACATTGCAATTATAGAATTAACTTGAGCGTTTTGAGTATGATGTTCTTTGCTTAACTTTTTGGGAGGGATTAGTGATATCTTTGTCTTACTACTTTTTAGGAGGCAAGATTATTGACTCATAAAAAATCCCCACCTACAGACAACATTCCAGAAGTAAGTAATGTACTCTGCTTGTTCTTACCATAATAACAATGTTTGGATGTGGGCTTTAGGTGAAGTGTAATCACTAGCTTCAGACCATGGAAGTATGTTAATGTTAGGTAAATCTACCATTTGAAGTTCAGAGGTTACTTTCCAGAGTTAGGAGTAAAGTCTCCTGGATTTTGTTACACATATGAGACTTGACCTTGAAGTTGGCAGAGGTTTCATGCCTCAGTTTCCCTGTCTGGTAAATATGTTGCATTTTTTTTAAAGTTAATGTGAGGCTTAATTCAGGTGTGTATATTACAGTGATCCACTTGAGTGGCAGGAATCACATGAATCCTTGTTTCTTCTAAATGGTGCAGTGTTGAATCTTTACATCTCTGAGCACAGTGGAGTGGAAACAGAAACAGGCTCCTATTTCCTACTTCCCTGAACTGAGTGTGAGGAGCAGTAACATTGACCTTTGTAGATTTGCTACTTAATGTTTTGGTTTTTTTACTATGTTCTTGAATCAAATCTTCAATTAGTATGTTCTATTTAAACAGATAAAAGCACCTTAAATGTTTAAAAAATTTCTTAAGAGTATGAAAGGAGAGGAATTTTTTCTGTCTTTTCATTAAAGTGATCTGACAAGTTGTTCAGGGAAGGGTGTTTTTGCGATTGACATTCTTTCTGTTGCCTGCATTTAGAGTACTAAAGCTGACGTCTCTGCTTTGGAGAAGAAACTGGAAGAGCGAAAAGCTGAAAACCAGCCCATTACGGATGTCTTGAGACAACTCGTACATGCTCTTTGTGAAGAAGAGGTATCTGAAGCAATGCAGAGATAATTGGAAACACATAGCAATATGTTTAAAGAGACATAAATGACTGTATTATGGGAAGACATAGTTAAGCAAAGACAAGTGCGGTGCTTGAGGTTTCATGGTTTGATGCTTATAAATCAAACATAAGTGCAAAAAGCAATTAAATCAAAAGGTTAACTAATTTCAGCAACACCTTGAATGACATGTTTTGGGGTTGCTGAAGTTTGTTTACGATAATCTGCAAAGTGAATGATAGTAACAGCTGTGATAGGTTTATCATACATGCCAAATGTCCTTTCAAGCCATGGCTCCGGTCTCTTATATCTAGATTGTCAAACAACTGATACGTGCACTAGCCATTTGCAATTCAAATATTACTGGCTTGTTAATGCAGGGATTGAAATTCCATTTTCCTGCAGGAGGAAAGCTCTTCTGAGATAAAGGGTCTCTTGCCTTCATTCGGCAGGCGTCCAGCTGTAGTTTACATTCATTTAGTGTGTGTCTGTAATTTGTGGGGTATCACCACACTTTTATTCAGTTTCTTGTTCAGTGTCATCCTGCCTATAGAGCTGTACATATAGGAACAGGAGCGTCCATGCAGACGATAGCACAGTTTTCTCTGTGGCTGAGAGTACAATTTAGAAAGAGTGATTCTCAGCTGTCTGTTTCTATACAGTTTTGCATATGAAATAAGACTAGAAGCAAACACCATTGTAAGTTCAAAATGGTCAAATGTATGAATAGGAATGTATACAAAAATAAGCTTTCTGTGGGATCCTTAAGTAGTTTCTTTAGAAAGTAGCTTTGTTATGTGCTTCACAGCATACTGGGTGAAAATTGTTATGAATTCCAAATAAATAAGATCTATTTTAGAATTTGGGTTAAGCATGTTTATGGTGTCAGTCTGGATTTAAAAAAAAAAATCTTAAGCTAAACCGTGCTAGGCGTAGAAATGTGAAGTCTGAAGGTTTATTTAGAATTATACACTCAAGTCAATCTAAAGGGTGTTTTGGAAAAAATGTAAAATTATGCAAAATAACTTTCATGCTTAAAATTTGCTAATGCGTCACAGCACTGCATGTTCAAATGTGATCTCACACTACTAAAAGCACTAAAGCAACCATCTAACCGCATGCTGAGTGTATAAGAATCATAGTGTCATATTGACTTTTCCTCTAGTTCACATCTTTGCTTTATTTCTTTTTTAGAATATGCAAAAAGCCCTTGAAGTGAAAGCCAAATATGAGCCGGACATGGTTGTCGGTGGCTATGCAGCCTTAATAAATTTGTGCTGTCGACATGATAATGTAGAAGAGGCAATGAACCTGAAAGAAAAAGTGTAAGTACACCAGCACTGAAACATGTCACAGAGATTTATGCTGATACACAGACCTTGTTGAATTAAGTAGGTTGAGTATTAACCCCGTCATCCATTTTTAATTAGTTTTCTCCACCAATGTATGTACATTTAAAACAGTCATAGGTGTGGTTTTTGATTTTTAGACAAAAGTTTGCTTTGTATAATTTAACATCAGAAGCCACTATGGTTGGCAATTATCTTTCTCTTCAAAAGAAAAAGCAAGCAAATTGTTATGTAGAACCTGTTACGTGTTTTTATTTTTAACATCATAGTGTCTAATTTGAAGTTGGACTCAATGTCAGTATGTATATGACATGTTAAAACACAAGTAGGAAGTATTTAGAATATGTTGTGCCTATAGTGCCTTTGGAGTTTGGTACTGGAGTGGTGTTATTTTAAAAAGGTCAACAGGCATTCTATATAAAAAGTTTATTTTCAGAGATTTGTATCTTGGCTGTGAAAATGAGCTCCCAGTTAAAACGCACTGTGCTTGATTTATCCCAGAACAGATTGTTACAGATCATATGTTGATTTGCCCCTTCTCTTTATCGTGTGAAAGCCTCATTTTGCCTGATGCTATGGTGGATATAGAACAAGTTAGACATTTTCTTCAGATTCTGTCTCGTACAGCCTCACAAAACATTTCCCTTGCATCTGCAGAAGGTCAGCAGGCAGGTGCTCATTACACCTTACTGCTGGTTGAAATAATGTGAAATGATTGAGCTATGAAAGATAATGTAATTGTGTCCAGGCCATGGAATTGAGCTTGTGTCTCCCAAGCTTATAGGAAATGCCCTTTTTTATGCACTAACTACCAGATATTTAAATATTTTTGTCTCTTTAAAATACAACTTTAGAGTTTTTGGGATGGGAATGTGTGTGGGTAATATTTTAATATGACATTTTAATGGTGCATATTTTAAGGTCTACCAGATTTTTCTTGTAACCCTTACTGTAATTTTTATCTCTCAAACCTATTGTTTTTTATGTAGTTTTATACATAATTCTTTTAGCAGAAGCCATCAAATGGCAACTTCTGTTGATACAATTTCTAATGCTTCAATTTCTAGCTTCCCTAGGAATTCACCTGTTGCTCTTGACACTGGGAAATACGTGGCACTAGTAGAAGTGTTAGCAAAGCATGGTAGACTAGAAGGTAATCCATTTGCTTTCCTTGTGTATTTCTGCTATATAATAAGGGTATCTTGCCTCAAGAATAAAAATGTGAGTTGATATTAATGGTATATCATGTCCTGAAAAGTGCTTGAACATTTTACATACAAATTTGCATGTGAATTCAACCAGAGATGCTTGGACAGTGCAGGCCATTAGTTTTAATGGATTGGCAAGCTTGTCATTTACATTTGCACAGCTCAATGCTTTTTGCATTTCTGCAGCTAGTTTTTATTAGCATTGCTGTTTGGATTGAGTTTGAAGATCATGACTTATGGCACAAATTGCGTATGTGCCTAGACTAATGGCTTTGTTTTTGCTTAAGAAGGTCTGAAGGCTGAGCATAAAACCTATAAACATAACCTTACTCTAAGAGCCAAGTACTGTGAAAAAATAATGTAACTTTTTATAAAGTATATGAGGTTTTTTCTGTTCTTATTCCTTTACAGGTTTGTAATTGAAATTTTAGAGTCAATCTGCCTGGAAATTTTGGCTTTTATTGAGTGTTCTGCAAACTGCCTATTTTGTATGTTTGCATTGCTTAATGCAAACATCTCTCTAATTTCTGTAATTTAGTTTAATATAAGTCTGTAACTGAGAGGATTCTGTTCTAGACTATCATCAAGTTTAAGAGGTGATTCTGAATATCAAGTTCTATGATTTAATGGAAGACATAACACAGTAAAAGCATGGTCCAAGCCTAGAAAATGTTACAGTTTTATTTAAAACACTATACAATAAAATAAAAAAGCTACTCTGTTTTTTTAAGATCTCTTTTTGAGATTTGTTAGAAAAATAACAAAGCAAATGTTTTCCAAATCATAATACATCAGATCATAACTACCTCCACATTAAAACAGTTTGAAAAGATCAGCTTGCTTTTAAGAGCATAAATGTCCTTCCATAAATAAAACAATTCATAAATGCATCAAAATGGTCAAAACATTCTGTCTATGCAATAATTAACAACATTACATAAAAAAACAACAACACATTTATTCCGTACACCAAAATGTTTGTTTCTGCCTTACTAATGAAGCTTAATGAACCTAATGTTTTAACATGCAGTCTGTTAGAAAGCTTTCATTGGCGCTCCTTGCCTAATTAGTATCGACACAGCAAACAGGCCCTATCGGTATCAGACCATTAGTCTGGCTGTATATACAGTGTAAACATATCTTTATTATCTGGCCTCGTGACAAGCCATCTGCTGAAGAAACAATAGAGTGATTTAGCAGATGTTAGCATTGAACGATAAAAGCATCCATTTAGGAGAGTCTTCCAGCTATAGGGCAGCCTGTACAGGGTTATGTGGTGCAGAGTGGGCACACAGTTCCTATCTATAATTTGTAGTCAAAGTTGCAGCAAAATGATAAAACCATGCTATTGTGGATTTATAATTGTAGTCTCGTTTAGAAATGCAAGTAGTAATTAACTTGAAATCGGCATTATATGCCAGAATTTACATTCCTGCTGGGTTTGAAATGCTGTTTTAATAGCAGTTTGTTTTCCCTACATGAAATTACCTAAGGGTCTTTTGTGCTGTTTCATTGTAGATGCTATTAACATTCTAACAGAGATGAAAGAGAAGGATGTTCCTATCTCAGACAGAACAGTTGCATCTTTTATACGCATCCTTAATGCCGCTGCCATGCGAGGTGAAGTTGAAATAGTGAATCGATTACATGAGACCATTGTGAACCTGAGGTTGGCAGAGACTGCTGCCCTTCATGGCCCTCTGATTACAGTTCACCTTGAAAAGTAAGTGATGTTTGGGCTTCAGATGAAACAACTTATTAGATTATATTTATTGGTGTTCTGTGACCTGTGAAAGCCACACGCAGCTGCATATGCGTTGGAAAGTGCTCATACACACGTCTAATACCTCAGTGATCCGCATGTAGTAACGAGCAAATATGTTTTCTTAAGGGTAGGTAAATCTGCATCAATTACACCTCCTACCGTAGTCTTTAGGAATGACAGCTGTTTTGTGGATTTATCAGAGGTGCTGTTGAAATAGCTGAGCATTGGAATATGCTTACAACTTAGATGGGTCTAAAGTTTCTGATGAGACTTTTCTGAGCACTTTTGGTTAGGTATTACATGTTTTCACATCAAAACAGCATTGTTGGCCTGTGCAGTACAGTACATCTCAGGTGAGTTGAGAGGCAGTTGTTGAACACGAAAATATTTTTAATTCAAATAATTTGTTGTTAATTCCATTAGACTACTGTGTGAGCAATGTGATTTCTTAGTATACTATGTTTAGCTGAGAGTCCCTTTTCACTTCCTTTACCATATGCACAATCCTTTTATTTTCTTAGGTAATTTATGTAGTTGCTGGATTTGACTCTCTTGTGGCTAGAGGGATTGACCAACCTCTTGCAGTTTGGTTCATGTGCTTGACATATTCTCTGCCTAAATATAATACCTATAAAATAAGAGAAATTTTTGGTCAGTTTCAGAGATGCATGTTAACATTTCTGTTAACTTGTAGAGCTTTTAAAGCTCTTGCAAGTATTGTGGATATGTGAGGTCTGTATAAGGTTTCCTGTATTCAGAATTATTGTCAAAAAGATACAAATCTTGGTAGATGCATGCATATTCTCGTCTAGAAACAATACTTTAGTGTAGTGCTCAGGAGTTAAGAATATCATGGGCATCTTTTCAGTCAGTGACGCCACCTTGGTTACATCACAAGGCAAAGGCAGATGTTTTTGAAAGTAATTTAACTGCAATCGTATGTAACTAATGTGTCAGAAAAATATTTGATGTGCTTTGCAGTGTGCAGTAGGAGCAGCTGCATTTTACATAATTGCTTTATGCACGTTGACATGCAAGTTGCACATGATTCTGCTTGGGTTCTTTTCACTTGAGTAGCAGCATGCGATGATGTAGGTAACAACTTGGTCGTGTGTACGTGTCAAGAAGGGTCCATAAAGTTATTTTAGATTGATTCCTCATTCATTTGGATTATAAATGCTTCATAAAAATTCTGAAGTTTTCTTTTGAAATGGACTAGATTTTGAAAGGAGAAAGTAATTTATACTTAGATGGTTCTGTATCATGGTGCACCTCTATAACTGAATGCATCATAGCTATAAGTACAGCACAAAGCAAACTCATGTCCTACAGGGTTTTTTTTTTGCCACCTTGTATGAGACTTGCTTCCTCTCCACTGTTAGAACAGGTGGGGCAGGATTTTCCAAACAATTTGCTTATGAGGTATAACTGAGTTTCACTCAGTATATTTTTCTTTTATTCTTATTTTCAAATTTTTTTTCTTGACAATGCTAAGATTTTTTGAAAGTTAAGAATGCCTGAAATAAGTGTTAATGGTTTATTTCAGTGGTGGTGCTTACTGTTTGCAATCCTCAGATACCATGCTGGAATGTTGTCACTTAGCTGGATGCTATTAGTGTGCCTCTGAAATTAGCTCTGGGGTATTTTTTTTAATGTTCTGCAGCAGTGGTTGTGCCTATTGTTTTGTCGTCTTAATTTATAGCAAACCTTTTAATTGCTTGTAGAAGGATCTGTGATGTGCTTTTGAAGATTTCAACAATTGTAGGTGTACAGTTTCTTCATTTGTGCACAGTCCTGAAATACTCTGAAGTTCTTAAGTCCCAATGCATGTTAAAAGTGACAATTCACAGCAGAACATGGAAAACAATAAGAAGTTGATGGCAGATTATAACTTGACAAAAGCTAGCAAAATCCAATAGTCTAGTGGAAATATTTCACTGAATAACTACACAGAACTCATGCTGCCTTTTTGGTTTCAGGGGAGTTGTTCCTCTGCCTTTAATTGTCTGATTTTATTTATGACTCTGAACAGTTTCTCAAGGTGGGAAAATTGAGACAGTGCATATATAGAACATTGGTCTGCCACTCAAGGTGATAAACCTGCCATGGACAATGTGATGAAAATCTCTGGTTCTAAAACCTACAAGAATTTGAAGAGACAAGAATTTGAAGAGCTTGGGCTTAAAATATGTATTATTTTTGAACTGATTCTTCCAGCTGCTAACTGGAAAAAGGTTGTGCTGTCTACACCATGCCAAATTACTCATGATTTTAAGTATTTTTACCTTTTCCTTCTCCTACCATCTAGAGAAACCTATTTGAACTTGAGCAGTTTTATGGCATTAAAAATGTTTGTGGCACTGACCTGCTGCTGTGCTGTGTGATACTTTGCCAACTATTTACAGGGTGATAAATTACTGGACACACTAACTACTACTGATGATTTTTCTTTTTTTAAGAAAGCTTCACAAGCCAACTTTCATAGAGAAACACAGACTCTAAACACTTAAAAGATTTAGTTCCTGGCTTTTTGTTAAGTTTGTTTCCTGTTCTCCTTGAATTATGTCACTTCGGAGAAAAGAAACAGACCAGACATCTTCAGTTCTGGAATTTACAGATTCCCTTTATCAGAGGGAAGAAAATTCACAGGTAAACTGCAGATGTTACAGTATAACAACATGTTTTGCAGCTTTAATTTGGTGAACAGAAGCAGCTAAAATCTACATGTTAAACAATCACAAGGCTGTGCTTTTTGCATAAAAAAGATCGGTGTATTTTCACGGAGCATTGTCCAGTAAACCATTATGCAGCTTTGTGCTTCTTACACATCTTACATGAGACTCATTTTGTTTAGTTTCTTACAGAGTAGATACAGCACGAATGCAGTGCTGTGACAATTTTCCTTCTGTTGTTTTCATGAGGTTAAATGCACCAAATGATAGGATTTTGTTTGAGATTATTAATTAACTCATGCAAGTTATTTGACTTTTAAATTTACTTTTAAAAATAGGCATCTTTTAAAATGAGATGTTATTTTTAGTACGGGGGGAAATAACTAGTGGCTGAGGTTTTTTTCGTCATTTTTAGCGGCTTTATTTCAAATATTTGTATTAAAACTCACCACGAAATTAGGGATGTTTGGCTCTTTTACTCTATTATTGCAATTAGGAATTTAGCATCGTTGGTGCCAAAGGACAAAAGTGTCTCATTTGCCCTGTGGGGACAGGACAGTGATAAGATGATTTTTCGTCAAGGATCATTGGGTCGTAATTAAGTTACATTCATGGCTATTGCTTTTTGAAGGATGATTGGTAAATGACAGGCTTCATGTGCTTGGTATGGACAGTGTTCACTGGGGTTTTTTCTCCCTCTGTCAGAAAATCCTGTTGAGTCTGATAATGTAAATGTGGCATTTTATTCTGAACAAAAGAGCAGGGAAATGAGCTATCTTGTCTAATCATTCAGTTGTTTAACACCGACTTCCAGTTTAGACTCAATTGGCTGGAAAGCACTTGACATGTGAAGTTAGTGCTGTTCGGAACGAATGTTTGAGTAAATTTTAAAGTAAGTGACAGCTAAATTGTACCTAGGGAAATTACAAAGCCTTCAACACAGTTAATTTTTTGGGGAGGATTAGTTGTAATTGCAACACCAGTCTCCTTGAAGATTCCTTGGTATGGCAAATGAACAGAAAAACATTTAGCTCTTTCAAGAGCCCGTTCTCTTTTAGCAGAATAATTTTTGTAAAGCTCATTGTACCTTGCTGAATTGACTTCTCTCCACGCTAACATCTGCTTCAGATTTGTAGAGAGGGATTTGTTTTACCAGTCTACCCCCCACCCCAGAGAGTCCCTTTTTTCTTTCTCTCTCTGTAGTGATTTCAGGTTTGAGAGCTTTTCAATCAGTAAACCCCTTAGGTAAATTGCCACTTCACTAAAGCTTTGTGCATAATGTTACAGCACTTCATTCCAATTAAAATCAATATTTGGAGTTTTATTTTTATCAGACAGACTGTATGCTTGGGAAAGTTGTTTATTACAAGTAAAAGGGTTAGATTTAGTGCAGTGTTCTTGAAGGAAGAGGGGAGTGGCTTATGGAAATGAAGGGGGATGTTGTGTGTAGGTGTGTTGTAGCTACAGAGTGTGTTCTGCAAACACTCACATGTCCCAGTACTTGTGTCTTCCAGAATCTTTGTGTGAGTAAAAATGCCCACGCAAATATTTTCTAAGCTTGTGCCCATACTCCCTTGGACTTTGTAGACACCTTAAACAGAAACCAAATGAATCCAAACCTTATGATACCTTGACCCTGACATCAATTTATGATGCCAAAGTAGGACCTTCCAGCATCACATAAGGACTGAGGGTAAGAGAGTGATGACTGAGGCTATTTGTGGCATATCTTTTTAAAAAGATCAAGTTTCAGTGAGAGGGAAAACCACACCTAATCTAAGCAGGTATTAGCTCTGAACACATAGTATTTGTGAATGACTTAAAGCTCTAGTATCTGGCTGATGTGAAATGAAGCGTGGATCAGCTGTGCTTACTTTTTAAACATTTTATTTTTTGTCCAAACTAACACGAAAATAAGACATTTTCCAACACGGCTGAGTATATGGACTTTACAAAAAGGAAATATGTGACTCAAATATTCAAAAATTGGAGCCTACAGTAAGTTTCTTATTTTAATTTTCACTAATTTTCTAACAGGATCATAAAAACTGCTTAGAAACTAGTTGTTGGTTCTTGGAATTAACTGCAGTTTGTGACAATACTGCAGGGTGTTGACTAAATCATATTAACTCAAGTACAAGCATAAACTTGATGGTGTTGTTTTTGGAGCAGTGGTACAAACAATTTCTTTGTAGAGGCCAAACTTTCTATACCCTTCAGTTTATTATTTTATCATTTATCTGTTTTATAACCCTGCTTTCTTGTAATTTGCATATGGCTGGTTGGTGGCTTGCATGCACCAGTAGAAATACATCAGATTTTGGTAGTATATTAAATTGGTGTATAAGGCACTGACTCTCTTAAATGGAGACTTTGTTTTAGGCACCTGAGTGCAGCAATTACCAGGAGCAAGTGTAACATTTCCATTTTTGTGATCTTTGTTCTGTGCTGTCAATTTTCTCTGTGCATACAGTATTAAAGCCCTCAGAGGTAGAAGTTTATAGACTAGAAAACTGTTCATGATCTTGTCTGAATGATTGTCTGGTTATTTGTTCATTTATTGATAACTTTGACCTACAACTTCAATCTTTTAGGAATACAACCAAGAGACAGTAGAGTAGGTGCTTGAGCCATCAGTCTGTGAAAAGCTGGATTTATCACAGAAAACTTTTAACTTGAATGGATAAATGTTGTTGTGACTCTGTAGAAATTGAGTAGTTTTCTGTAAATCTGAGGGGTTTTTAAAGATGTTAACTGAACTTGCAGCTAAAGCAGGAGAAAAATACTGATTACATAAAGCTTTGTATCTGTCTGTGCAAGCTACCGTAGTATTTCTTTTTTATGACAGTAATCTAGCCTGCAAACATCTACTTGCAGTTTTGAAATTAACCTGTAATTTAGTCTTCACCCCAAATGACAAAAATTCAAATGACTCCATGGGGTGCCAGAAGATGCTCTGTAAACAGGGCTCGGTAAGGGGGATGAGGTAGAAATCCATCTCCTTGGGTTCATGTTCTGAATGTCAGTGTTGCTGAACAAAGTGATTTCTTCTTCTGTGTTTTTTAAAAAGGTTAACCTCGATGAAGATAGCAGTCTTGAGAGTTCATTCTTTGTTTAAAGCAATATTTGTGTTGCACAAGAAATGCCGTCTGAAGAGAGGGCATTGGACTTGGTCCTGGTTGAAGAGAAATAATTTGTTAAGGTTCAGCTGGTCAGTAATGAAGTTGATTAACAATAAAGTGCATTTAAGAAAGCATCTTACACACAGGTGTACACACTAGTGCCATGGCTCCATGTGACATGGACAGGCCAGCATAAAATACATCCACTTACCTTAATACCTACCACATTGAATTAATTGCAGGAGTTGCATTTTTAGTGTAGAAAATACGCGAGAGCAGAAACATTTGCAGCTAGTATTATGTGCACAATACTAATTGTCAACCAGAAAAATAGGTCTCTTAAATACAAGCTGAAATTTCTTTTCCATGGACTTGGGGTTTTGTTATACTTAGTACGCAGCAGAACTTAAGAACTATACTCCTAATACTAAGTGCATTTAATGAGGAAGAACATTCATATGTCTGGTTAATTTGCAGTGCACAGTGGTCATGCAATGAGAAATTGTGCAGCTAAGAGGTTTGAGCATAAATCTGTAGCTGTGCTTTCATTTCCATGCCTATCAAGCATATGTGATATTTGTAGTAAAACTGTTACTTAAAAATAACTACAGTATATTGGGGAGAGTAAAACCAAACCACTCTTCAATTATAGAGTGCTGAATGAGCTCTTGAAATTTTGAAGTCTAGAGTGGATTTGGCATGCACTGTAGTGTTTGGTTTTATTCTTGTTTTGTTTCATTCCACAAGGGATGACATGGCTGCAGCTCTGGAAGCTTTAATCAACTGTTACAAGAAGTATGGAAAAATTCTTCAGCTTCATAACATCTACTGCAGACTGATAGAAAAAGGAGACGCAGAGCTTCTGCAAAAGGGTTAGTTACATGCTGTGAAATGTTGCCTGAATATGTGGATAGTTTTCTGGAAGATTTCTTCTTGTATTACTGTTAAAAACCAACTTAAGCGTACACAGCATGATAGTAAAGCAACACATGTTTTTTTCAAGGAATTATGCATTTTAACTTTCCCTATATCTTCACTCTTTCCAAGCAGAGAATGCCAGTATATCATCTGTTTTGTTGAATGTCGTTCGAAATACAGTGCAGAAGAGCACTTGAAATATGCTCAGCTGCAAAGCTACAACAGACTGTGTAACATGTTGAAATCGTTACTTGTATTTCAGAATTTATTTTCCTACAGCTGAAACTGGATCTTTGTGATGCTTGAAAAATACTTATATTAAGAGTGTCTAGTCTATATATTCAGATGATTTGATACACTCAGTAAATCAATGAGTCTTATTCTCTCTCTAGTTTCAGATTTTATAAGCAGAGAATACGGTGACATGATGGCTCTTTATGATCTTTTCTTCGCCTTCTTGCAAACAGAAAAATACAGAGAAGCCAGGAAGGTCATTGAGGTGGGATTTTAAATATACTACTCTTAATTGGCAGACTCATAATTAGAAACGTATAAAGTTTTTAACCTTTAATTAAGACTTGTTCTGATTTCATGTTAATAGATTTCAATCCCAATATTAAAAATAAAACACCCTCGACCAGTTTTATTTTGTCAAATTACAGTTCGGAAGATGGATGGTCACTTTGTATATTGAAATTGTTTCCTCACTTTTTCCAGTTTGCTGTTAAATATCAAAATTATATTTGCATATTAAATATCGGATTGGGGAACAATTAAATTAAACTGGCATTCCTGGGTGTAAAGTTGCTAATCCTCTTTCCGAAGGAATTCTTTGTTCTTAAAAGCACTGGAATTTAATTTGCTGCAGACCATGCTCAGATTTATTTGTAATGCTTGTCTACAAGTTAATCAGCCAAACAAGCACTGTCTGCTACTGTTTGGCATTTAATTTAGCATGTCTTCTCTCTCTCTCTTTCAGGATAGTAAGCAGCTTATAGGAAGTGGTAGGTGACAAACTTGGTCTATTTAGGATTAGTATATTTTATCTAGACTTGATTGAAATTGTGCTTACTGAAATTGATAAGTCAAAGGGGCAGCTGCAGAGTCTGCCCGGATAGTGATTATTTTTCTTCTTAACACGGTCATAGGTTTTTCAAATGCTGCATAAGTTTTGGGTTAATGTGTGGCAGGGGAGGTATCTTGCAGAGAAATACTTTGTCCTCATCATTGTGTGTTATGTGCATCCATAACTCGTAACAGAATTTTGTTGGTTTTTTTTTTCCTTCCTAGCAGTATGTGTTTTTTTCCTAATTTCCCTTAGAATATTTGAAAAACCACCTTTTTTCACTTGACTATCTAGTAGAATTCCTGTAGTTAACAAAAAAAAAAAAATAGCTGAAGATCTGCATGTTTGTCTGTGATGGAACAATGCTGTCCTGCTGCAGGATGTGTGGAGATTGCAAAGCTTAATGTTGTAGCACTGAAATTTCTGTTCTGAAGAGAGTTTTCTGGAGCTCAGAGTCTTTTCATACAGAAGAATAGAAATATCCCTGTATGACAGAAGATGATGTTGAGAAGTTGAGTGCTTTTTATAGAGATTAAAGGAGATAGGAGGTAAAATGAGCAAATCTGAGGTTTGCAAGTAAAATTAAATGTGTAAAACCTGTAGTTGTTGTGATTTAGCAGCTGGTTCTTTGATACTGATGTTTATTTTATATATACAGTTCAGCAGTCATGAGCAGGATAGTAAGCAAATCACAAATATTGTTGAGGCTTTGAAACTTTTGTAATTTTCTTAACAGGTGCTGAATGATCTTTGCAAATATTCAGTGTTTGGTGATTGATTATAAATTATTAGTAGTGACAAGCAGACACTTGGGTGTAAATCTGAACACCTGCTCTCTGGAAAACAAATGGAAGTGTTATGCTATTTAAAGGAGATTTTTCTTGCTCCTACGTAACCTCTGTCAACTTCTACCTAACTTCTACGAACTTAGGACTCTATATGCTGTTGGGAAAAAGAGGTTTTAAAGGAATTTTTATGGAGTACAAGGTGTCTGTACAATGTTTCCTGCAGTCCAGTGATTTTCTTGGTTAAACTGCTTCTCTCATTTGTTGTCTTGAATTGTTTGTCCATTTTCCTTTATTCTAAAAAAGTATTCAGTGAGGGTGATGAATTGGTACTACTCTCTCTTTTGAGACACTGCTACATATTGGACATAAATTACCTTTCAGCATATACTTGTATCATGCACTGCTGGTTATCGGTGATATAATTTCTTTAGAAAATATCAGTGGGATTAATGATGAGTATCTAAAAGAGTTATAATGAAGCTGAAAAACAATGCCCTTAGGAACTGAGAAAATGAAGACCCTGGAGGAGGGATATAGTAATTTAAATGGGGTGTTACTTGTTGAAGACAACCGTCTTTGCTTGCTCTTCCTTTAGAAATCAGAAGTACATAAATGGCACTTAGAAAAACTTGAAACTCCAAGCCCTATGAAAATTAACTCTTAAATCTCAATCTTTGGTAAAATACAGTTAAGTAACAATAGTGAGAAGGGAAGAAGGGTAAGATTTGCATGAGATTATGAACAGTAGGTCAGAGTTGTGTAAGTCCATTATCCACTCACAAATGTGTTGCACACTAATATATATCTATATATAGCCTCTTGTGGGATGTCATCAGAATAAGATAGCTGAAAGCTCTGAGGCCCGTGTTCTTGCTGGAAGGGCTGCAAAAATAAGAGAATGATAGTAAAAATAACAATGAAAGGTGACTAGAAAGATAAGACAAGCATAAGGATCCCATTAATAAGGGTATCAGGTCACTGGCTCTTTCAGCTGCTGATACGAACTAGGAGTTGGTAGAGATGTTCTGCCTTCTTTTGTTGTTTGAAAGATATTTCTTGAAGTCTTTCTAGATGAAATCACATCAGCCATTAAATTACAACTGTTCCTTCAATGAAAGAGTGAAAGCTCTTGTTTCACTGGAAGTAAAGGCTAAAAGACATCTATGGAATTCTAGATATAGGGAAAGATCTTGGAACAGCATGGCAGTAAGACCAACCTGTACAGGTTGGCCACCACTAGAGGAACCTCCCTTGGCAATGCCAGTGCAGAGTGTGTGGCTTCAGAATTCTTGTAACCAGATTTTAGTTAAGATCTCACCCTCTGCTCTGGTACTAAATACGTTGTTAATATTTAACAGTTAAATATATCGTACTGTATCACAGGTCATTGAGGGTCAAATGCTTGTAAAATATTTTAGTGAAATGTTTTCCGCTGTGGATAAATGCAAAAAAAAAAGCATTTGCTGCTGAAATTCCAGACCTGACAAAAGAACTGTTTTGGGTGAGTTGAATGTACAGGAATATATCTATCAACAGATGTCAAGTTAATTCAGGAGGTAAATAGATTTAACAAAGAATTGTGACATGCACTGTCAGCATACCTCAAGATACCAGTCGCCATTGGATTTAATCTACCATAAAAACAATGAGACTATTTCTGTTTGATATTGGGAGATTACAACCTTCTTTCATCCAGATTGCTTTTTTTTTAAGAGTCTATATCATAAAATTGAGTCTTACTGATTTTATGCTGGAGATAAACTATGGGGAGAAGATGCTTTTGCAACAGCAGGGTTTAGGGGTTTTTTGTGTAATTTAATGATGGTTATATTTAGTGTCTGAATTCACATACTAAGACTGGGGTTTGGTCCTGTTAAGGAATGAGTGGTGGTGATGAGAATATTTAAATGTTTGTGAATGTGAAATCCAAATTGTATTTGATGATGGTGTTTGGAGACTGAGGAGTAGTTTGTAAGGAGCATGATAGCTTTTATTAGAGTAACTGTATACAACAGAGAGGGGAGAGGCTGCAGAGCTTTTAGGCACACAGGCCCTACAATTACAATAAAAGATTATTTTTCTTACTATAGAACCCTATTAGTCTAGTGAAACCATTACTTTTCCATGGGCAACTGGATTCCTGATCCAGCTATTAGTGAAGTTGGATTTTGTGTCCCTGGAAATCCTACTGGTAAATATAGACAATTTCAGTAGCATGTATACACTTCAGTCTTGGTTGTTGTGAGCAATGCTGATGTTTTAAAATTCTTTAGTGGTTTTATTTTTGTGGTTTTGGAAAATAATCAAATTTACTTATGTTTTTCTCAGTGCCTGCCTAACATAAACCAGCATGCATTCCTGTTTCAACTGAAATTAATAGAATCATGAGTATTTACTCAACAGATAATGTGTTGATAAAGTCATTCAACTGTATAACTGACTAAAGGCAAATGCGTTCTTCAGGGAAATGAAACAAACCAAGACTAAAATGTTTTCCCGTTCAGGCTTTAAGCTTTGTGTTTCTTTTTATGAACTATTGCTTTTTATGTCAAAATTAACCTGCTATGTTAGTAGCTATCTAGGATGTAGAACAAGCAGGAAAGGAGAATGTGAGCTTGAATTCTATCACTCTCAACAGGACAGGGAAGAAAAACATGTAGACATGTGTCCCTTGATGTCTTTCATTAAATATCTGGTAGTGAAAATAAAAATATAAATAGACAATAATTCGGTAGGATTTGAAGGTAGAACTTGCAATAAATGGAGCAACTAATCATTTTCAAAATGCTGGTGGTGCAGTTAAAGAACTTGCCCTTGTTATCAGACCTGGAAAGTCTGGAAATCTTGTATTCAAGATTTCATACAGTTATATCATAACCCAAAAAAGTTGTCTAAGTGTCAGGATATTTCTGATGAGCTAATAATGAAAGAGATAAGTATTACAGGGCTTGGAGTGTGTTAAATCTTGGGTATTTCTGGGCAAAATTGCTTACGAAGACCAAAAGCAATTGCTTGTTTTTTAGAGAAATCCCATTTTGTTGTCAAGCAGTTCATAACTTCTTGTTTACAAGGAATAGAATAAATTAGGATATTTTTCCATGCCGTCACCAGAGAAATCATTTTTGAAATCTGTGAGAGCTGAACTTCTTACAAGGTGAAAAATGAACTTGTAGGAAAAGCATTACTTCTGTTTCCAGTGCTACACAGATGCAGCTCTAGGGCCAACTGGGTAGTACAATGAGTTAAAGATAAGCTGAGCTAGAGAGAAGTAATGTGTGTTAATAGATAGCTGATGCGATCGCACCAGGAAAGGTGCTGTTTGATGTACTGATTATTTTTAGATCCCTTAGTCTTCAAAGTTGCATCTTTTAGAAACTTCCAGGTTATTGCGTAAAATTTCAGGATGTACAGAGCCAGTAAATCTGTTTTCTGTCTGTCCTGCTATGATACATAACTTGCTTTAGGTTATAAAGATATAAAGGGAGAAAAGAGCAAAGTCCTATACTGGTTTCATAGAAATTAATGCTTTTTTTTTTAAAAAAAAGAGCTTTAATAATAACACATTCCTCTTTGAAGGTGAATTACTTAATAAGAGGCATAAATATAACAGAAGGTTGATTGGTAGCCTTCTCATCTATCAAGTAGACTTAGATGTCTGCATAAGGAACAGTAACTGTATCTGCATTTTCTTTTACCTTTCTGCTTAGAAGAAGCGAGGACTTGTGCCAAGAGTTTTAACATGGGGGGAGATTCAAGTGTAGCAGACAGTGTTTTGTAAAAAAAACCTTACTGAAGTAAGCTGGCATGCAGAAATATCTCTGGCTTCATTGAAGCTGCATGGAATTACTGAGATTTTCATAGACATTTTTGTGGAATCAGGGAAAAATCTGTCTTTAGATGAAGAACTTCCCATCAAATGTTCTATTTTCACTGATGCTTATGTTAGCAGGGGCTGTTAGAAATGACATCTATCAGTTCCTATAGCTGTCTGTTCAAGACTGTCTGCTCGGAGAAGTAACACGTTTCCTTGCAAGACATTGCTTTGGCATCTAAACCTCAGTAACTGGTTCTGGTACTGGTAACATAAGTCTGTTATGGCTGTTGATGTAACTCATCACGAAACATTCATCTTCCTTTAGCAGCATTAGCTGTCTCTTATTATTACTGGCTTTTTCAGCTGCAGTGAGAGCAATGAATGGGCCTGCTTGCCCAGAAAATACCATCAGAAAACACAACGTGGATGGTGTTTATAAAACTTGGTCTTTTCTATCCAGTATGTTTCAATAGGTGGTTGCAAGTGAAACTAGTTCCCTAAAACAAGATTGAAAGTTGGGAAGAAAATGTAAGGATTTAGAAGCAAACATAAAGCATTTAAAGAGGGCACCAGTGTAATATTCACAGTTACACAGTTGAATAAGTAGTCTGGGATATGTAACAGTTACTTTGCCAAACACCACACAGGAGTTTGTGGAAGTGCTGTGTTGGAAGGTTTAGAGTTCTCCATCTTGTGTCATCTACATGCCAAATAAATACCATTTCTGTCCACTTTAAAATAATTATGCTGTAACAAATATAGCCCTGCCTTGAGACATTCTCAGCTCTTACTAATGTGAAATTCTTTTTCAAACAATTCTTCGTGGTTTCTGGTGTATGTGTTGTTTTCTGTGGGTTTTCTCTGTAAGTTTTGCATTTTAAAAGAAAAGGTTGCCTTAGGCAATCTGAGAGAAGTAAAAACTTTTCTTGTAAAATACTTTTTAATTAATAAAAATAATTCTGTAAGTAAAGAGAAGATATGTTGGTTATTAGCTGTAATAGAACAGAATTCTAATGTAAACAAAACTTGACTGTCTGTCTCCCTGGAAAAACATCACATGGATTTCTCTCTGACAGGTCAGTATTTTACCAGACAATCTGTTTTCTTTCAGCCATAATAGGTAGGAATTAAATAAAAATGTTAGTATAGGAAAGATTTGTCTGGTGACCGAACCTCTTCAATTATCTGTCTGAAATGACTAGTCCTAGGAAGAGGAGAACGAATCAAAATACTTTACTGTGTTACAATTGTTCATTTGTGTGATTTTGAGAGTCCTCCTAAAATGCATAAGGAAGGAAGGAAGGAAGGCAGGCTTTTCTTCAAAAGGCTTGACTGAAAACCAACAGAAAGGGGTGGTATTCTAGTTGTTTTCTGTGGGAGGTAGTTGTTGCAACCCTTTCCCAAAAGACCTGTGAATAGTAAACCCTGTAGCCTTCCAAGAGCAACTGGAAAAGCTCACAGAAGAAAAATCATTTAGTACAAAGTGTCCCACACTAAATTCAAGTAGTTGGAAAGTGAAAGAGCATTAAGGGCCAAGTATTGTTGTGCTTTCCGTTATTTTCTATTCTCTGATACAGAAGATAACTATTTAGGTGAACCTATGGAGCAACTGTTCTATATTCCAATAGATGTAAACGTCAGAAAACCTCAGTGTTTTGTTTTATGTGCTTGAGACTCATTGGTTGTTTGATTTTGTTTTTTTTTAAGTGGTGTATGTCTTTAAAATGCCAAACAGCAACCCAAAACATTCAATAATATATTATTTTTAATTTTATTAAATTCATTTAAACAAGATCCAGATATTAAAGGGTTGCTTGAAAGCATAATTAGAAATACAGGGGGGGGTTGCTTTTTTTTTAATTATTATTCCTTGCAATTTTATATTCTGTATTTCAGTCTGCTCAGTTGTAGAAAGTCTGCTTCCTGCTAAATGCAATGTTTAAAATTCCCTAAGATGGTAAGGGATAAGCTACAAATATGGACTATCAGGCAAGCCCTGGAGATTTAGTTAATCTGACCTAGATGTTCTTTTGATGATTGAGACCTGCAGCATGTGAAAACACTTCTCAATTTCAAAATGAAACACAAGGATATCTGTTGTATAACTCAGCTGTCCTTGTAGTGACAGACACATCAATCATTTCTGAACAGGAGAGGATTTACTATAAAAAGTTTGTAGCTTTATAGCTGTTGAGTTCATTGGCATTCGGATCAGCAATGATATTGGAAGTTGTAAGTGAATTCAGTATTTGAATTTTACTGTGTCCTTAAGAGGATTAGCTACAAATGCAGGCAACATTCTTTTTTCATTTTCAAGAGCCTGTTGTGTAAGATGTTAATTCTTGACTTAGTTTTCAGCATCTTTTATGTGAAATTGCTTGTGAGCTCTTGGAAAAGCACTGACCAGGTACATACAAAAATAAATGGGGGGGAAAAAAACCTACTAACTGGGAAAAAACCCCCAAGTACCTGAAAAGCAAAATTCTTCACAGGTGCCAGGTTTGTATACTTGAATAGTCACTATTTTCCTGTAAGCTTTTAGGTTGAGGCTGTTTTTATAGTACAGTTAAATATATAAAGATGTTCTGTGTTGCAGATATGTGGGATTACCTTCCTACTTTAAAACACCTTACAATGCTGCATCAATAGTTTTGGATGATTGGTAGGATTGTTTGGGCTGACATTTACTCTTCAGAACATCGTTTTGTATGTATTTAGCAAATTATTACAGTTCTGACTACAATTTTGCATGCTGGTTTTCTGCTGTGTGCTGAATTATTTCAGAACAACGCAATAGTAATAATTCTGCACCTGGAGAATATGTGAAGATGAAATTATCTGTGTTAAAAAGACAGAAAGTAAATGTACTTTTTCAGTGGTAATTGTTTCCACGGCTTTGGAGCTGAGACTCAATATTTCTCACAGCTTTTTGTTCAAACTGTCTCTTTTATGCACAGTGGTGTTCAAATTTTGGAAGTTGTGCTCAACGTTTAAACAGAAGAGATTCCTTACAATATTAACAACTTAAAAGCTTTTGGGAGTCAAAACACATGTTTCTCTATAGAGATGAGCAGACATTTCTTTGAATCCCTTTGAGCTCTATTAATGTGAGTTTGGATACCTGAAATGTGAGCCCCCTCTGCAAGTGATTCTATTGATAAAACAAGAAGAGTGTAAATAAAATAAGTCCAAGTACTGTGTGAGAGGGAAGGGTAGGAGGTGAAAATGATGGATGCTTTGGGGTTTTGTGTAATCGTTATAGATTCCTTGTCCATAAGTACTTGCATGCCTATAAAATGTTTGATCTTTGAACTGTGGCATCTTGACTATTACCCATTAGTTCCTCTGTGCACACACACTTAACAGAAAGCCTTTACTTTTTTCTGCGATAGGAATTGTTTTACAGTTGTACCACTTGGTCTGTAGATTCCTGGTTTTCTTGATGACCAGTAGCAAAAAGAGTCAAAACATAATCGTTTTTAGGTCTTCATAGTTGTAAGAAACGGGCAACATTAGCAATGATAGGGGTACCAGATGGTCATGTTGGGGTGGAGAGGCAGTTTTTAGAGACTTTGTAGCAGTGCTGATTATGAATGCTTTGTTAGGAAGACTGTTTGGAAACATGTAGTGCAGTACTTTATCGTGAGTATGGCTAATTACTGTGGTGGTAGAAATTACTTTGCATTTCAGATCTTATGAAGTGTTATTTTAAGTTAAACTTTATTGGCAGTTCAACCAAATTATCTCTCTTTGTTCAGGCAAAAAAGAAAAAGTAGTGACTCAAATGTCTGCATTTTTTTAGTCTCTCACAAATGCATCCTGACTTGTATACTTGTGAGCTTGTAATCTTGGTCGGAGTTCAGCAAGCAAGGAAAAACTGTGACTTTTCTTACAAGTACTTGTATTATGTTTGCTTTTCCTTAGATTATTTATGGACTAATATGTTTCTTCTTATGGCAATGTGTTACAGACCCCCGGCTTGAGAGCACACTCTGGAAGACTGCAGTGGTTTGCAAAAAGGTGTATAGCAAATAATCAGGTATGTGGCTCCTATGATGTCTTCTCTGTAACTGTCAATATTGTCCAGGAAAAATTGTTTTGAAATCTTTCATTACTAGATTTTTCTGTTTGTGAAAGGTTGTGTGACAGGCTGATGAGGTGACCTTAATGCTCAGTGTAAATGCGGCTTAAAAAGAAATATTTTAGGTAAATGCACACAGTGAGTAAGTACACGTAGATAGCTCAGCAGAACAATGCTTTTCTGTAACTGAGTTCTTTCTTCTTAAAGGTGGAGATTTTGGAACGCTTGGTAGAATTAACTCAAAATCTGTTTGAATGTGATAGAGACGAGATGTACTACTACCTGCTTCAGCTGTATGGTAAGTGACCTTAAGCAGCAGAAGTTCTTCAATCCATGTTATTGGCTAGTGTCCGAATTTGAAAGTTTATTCTGTTTATGGTTTTAATATGCATAAAGATTAAAAACTGCTCATTGCTCATAACTCACAGATGGGGAGTCTCCTCTGATTGGCTCTGGTCCTGAAAGGTGCCTCGTTTTAAAAATCTACCAATTCTTCAGGAACCACAACCTAACTTTAGCCTCATTTATTGGAATGGACCAGTTTTTATAACTGAAAGTTGATTTCTAAGCTGCAGATATAGCACAGGATTCATTTATAGTCATTCTGGTTGTTTTATGTATCATGCTGTATTATATTCAATAAGAAGTGTGGAAATTAGTTATTTTAAAGTGCTGAAAAAATGTTAGGATTGGATATAGAATTCTAAACTGTGAATTAGGACATAAAATGTTTATGAAGACTATTACAGGGATTAGTTGCTGTGTACTTCAGTAATGCGTATAGGTATATTAATGGGCCATTAGAGCAAATTAATTTATTTGACCATGGGAAAACTTGCATTTGAGCTTGACTAATTCCCCATATATATTTTTGGTTGAATAGAAAAAGAGTTCTTTTATACTGAATAAAATACTATTCAAACTCTTTTAAATGGTGGTGAAAGAAGTGTTCTTTGCCTTTTACTACAAGCAGTGGAACTGAGTACTTTCACCAAAAAAATCACCAGAAACCCTTTGAGAACTTCCAGAACAGCCTTTGAAAGGTTCAAAACCAAACCATAGCATTACACAGTTCAGACTTTGCACATACTTGTTTCTCATCCGAAATGAAGAGGGCTAGAAAGCATTCTTGTCTTATCAGGGAAAGTGTGTTCCTGTTTCTCCACTTGTCCTGCTCACCTCTGGCAGTGACAGAGTCTGACAGTGTGCTTGCTAGGAAGAGAATCCAAGAAGATACAGCTTATCACATTCTGTCATGCAAAATCTTCAGTCTTCTTTCAAAAGACAAAACCAATCCCGTCTAGTCGAAGGAGTGGAAAACATTTACGTGTTTTTGTCACTATGAAGGACAAAACCAGTGAACATTCCTGCTTTCAACCATTTTAGATTATCTGTCAAAGCTACCCCATGCACACATGCAATTTAGAGTTGTCACTGTGTGCCTAAGCCGTAACTTCAGATCTGTTTTAATCATGTAAGAAAGAATTCTATGACGTAGTCCAAGCTGCATTCAAAAATGTTGAAAATGGTGCATTTGGGTTTTTAGAATCACAGAATTGTTTACACTGGAGAGAATCTCAGGACTTATAGACAATTCCAAAGGTAGATCACATCATGGCCTTGTCTAGTAAAGTTTTGAGTGCCTCCAAGGTATGGAAATCAAACAGCTTCCCTGGGTAGCCTGTTCGAGGATTTGATCATCGGCAGATGATCTGTTGCTGGACCTTTTAACTATCCCCTTCATAATGATTGAAGAACGTTCCTAAAGTAACTAAGAACCTTTCTGGTTGATCATGCAAAGCAGAAGTATGTGATTGATTGATGAATTATTTTCTATATATACCTTTTTTTGGATCACTGTAGATGGATATGTATACTCTTGACATGCGTATATCTGAATATTCCAATCTTGTTTCAGAGAACAACAGTGACTGGGAAAAGGCTGAAGCTGTTTGGACTAAAATTCAAGAAGAAAATGTTGTTCCTAGAGAGAAAACACTGGCCTTACTGGCCGATATACTTGAGAAGAATGGTCAGGTTGTTCCATTTGAGGTACCCAAGGTAACTGGAGTTTAAAATTCCCAGCTAACAACAACATTGAATGTATTTCTTTCCATTTAAAATTTGTAACAGATAGCATTACAGTGACTTAAATAACTTGTTTTTCAAGGTCAGAAGAGAAGAAACCGGAAGTCCAACAGTTTCTAATATGGAAGAGAGAAGAATAAGGGTACTTTGCAAAAAAAATAATGCAAAAGGTAAACTGACAACCATTGATTTTTCTCCCCTTTCAACACTTTTTAAGATTTTGATTAACTATAGGGCAACAGGTGTTGGTCTGTAGTTCCACATTCTAGACTTTCAAATGCCTCCGTTAAATACCAAAAATTAAATGTATGTACAGGATTGATGCTGAAACCATTGTTTTTATGATTCCTGGAAAATTTACATGTTTGCTCATGACTGGTATGCTGTGAGGCATGACAAGTGTAGTGAGAAGGAAGTTTAATATCAGGTGAAATACCAGGGATGTGTTTATGGGAAGACAGTTACCTATAAAAAGAAGTGGATCAGAGATCTGTATTTGTCTCTGCTGTTGAAGTTGTAGTAATAAGTTCAGATACTGCTCTGAAGTGTGCTACAGGTACCTTATTTTAGCTGTAGATTTGACAAAGAAATTAAGTAGATGAGGACAAATGACATGGAGCTGTGTGATGGAGATAATTGTTGCTCTCTTCCTATTTGTTAGTCTGTTTTCTGTCTGACAATGTTGCTGGGATGTTTCCTTCCATTTTCATGGGAGGATTCAGTGTGTTGTAGTGTCTTTAGCACCTTTACAACTAAGATTAAAATTATCCATATCTCTTGGTAGAATTTGTAAATTGATAAAAAATGAGAAACAAGCAGTTCTAGGGTTTGATAAGGTGCAGAGTACCTGAATATTCTGCATATCTTTATTTACCTTGCCTATGGTATGACAAATAACTAGGTATCTCACTTGAGAGCAGATCAAATAAAAGAATGAGATAGATTTAAAATGTTTCATTTTGCTGAATGAGAAAGAATTACAAATGTTACCAGTTCATTGTGGATGTATGGATTTTAATGGTTTGAGGTTTTAAGAGATGACTGTCAGTTATTCACTCTTTAATTGTTAATGAAGTGACCCTGTAGATTAGTTCAGTTGCAGGAACACTGATCAGGAGTGTAAAGTGGAGTCTGGATTTTTATACGTAGGGAGTGCAATCTTGTGTTACGTATATAAATATAAGAATCCTGTGTACTGTGGCAAAGTTGTTGGGAAATACTTTATGCTGGAAATTATAGGAATGAAAAGAAAATGAGAAAAGCAAAAACATCTTCAATTACAAGCAGGCAAAATAGATTGAATACTTTTTATAACATTTCTAGGTAAGTGTCTTGTGCCTTTGATATCATGAATTATCCAGTGGAGAGCAGGAGGAAAATGCATATGCTTTGGATCTTGCAGGGAGGCTAGTTTAAAATAAAAATGTAATTGCAAGCAGTCTATGATAACACGTGATACTGAATTTATCAGGGAATTGTTTTGCTTTATTTGAGAGGAGGAGGTGTAGACCTATTGGGAATTTGGGGAGAAAATAAAGATCTGGGAAACAGTTCCTCTTTTGTTTGGGAACAGTCCTTTTTGTCTTAAAAAATACAAAGCGCCCTAAGTTGTTTTATAGAACAGTATAATATATTTTTATGTGAATGGAGTAGTGCAGAATAAAACTTATCAACATCAGCCTTTTGATTGAAAAAAGATTAACTCAATATAGTTATGTAACTAATTTCATGAACTTCTCAGCTCTGACATGGAGGTGTTTGAAAAATGTATTCTGTGACATACCTGATTTATGCAAAGTCATTTTTTCATTTTTCTCTTCATTTCCTCAGTGTGAGAACTTGACTCTGGGGGATCTCATTACACATATCCCAAACAGTTGCAATTGCCGAAACAAATTTGACTGTCTTGAGAACTGAGACTTTCTTGGCAAGTTGTCACTTCACTAACAAATCCTTCTGCTTGAAATAGCTGGTATAGCTCAGGATGATTTTGAAACCAAGAACTTTCTCTTTCGAATGCTAATACACTTCAGTAATTTTAGATGTCATCTGGGGAAGTAATAAGCTGCTAATACCTGATCCAGGCACACATCTCAGTTCGAAACTCATTTAGATACATTTCAAACATGCTACTCACACTGATGCAAAATAAAGTTCAGAAAATAATATAAATAGGATAATCGGTCAGGACTGACAGACACAACAAAACATTCCAGAACAGGAAAACCAAACCGACAGATTTTCAGTTCTTTGTTGAACCAGCCATTACAAAAATAAATAAATGTTAGTAGAAATAAGTGTTATGTTTTTTGGACTGTGATGGCTGATGGAACATGCTTGATACAATGTCCGCTGGTGGCAAGATCCATTTCTTTACCAAACTGATGGAAACCAATATTCAAACATAGGGTAGAATCCCACTTCATCTTGAAGACAGCAGAGTAGTGGCTCCAAAACAGTAAAATTTAAACAGGCTTTCATGAGCAGGTAGAACAAACCTATCACAAGTCAGTTGCATTGGTGTAAATAAATAGTTATATTTTGGATAGATGATACCAGCAAAATGGGTTTTGATAATGTTGAATGTGATTGCCAATGTACTGGTAACTCAGATTTCAGAGCAGTGGAAAAAAAAATACCTTCCTCACTGAATTTCAGTGTGAATACTGGTGTTCAGCGTCTGAGCCAGCAGAACAGTTCAGCACACGGAACAGGCCAGGCATTAACCTCAGACCTGTAAATGCGATTGAGGACTTGAAGACCTTTCCTGAATCATCCTGTCATTGTTTCATTGTTTTTTTCACTGACAAAGCAGTCACTATTGTAATTTTAGCCATCAGTCATATTCTCTGTTGTGTATAGGAAACTCAGATACACAGAAGTGGATTTAATTTTTACTGTGATATTCTATGTATAGAATAATCCAGAGAATGCAAGTTATATATATATAATCTTACAGAGTCACAGAATGATTTGGGTTGGAAGGGACCATAAAGATAATCTATTCCCAACTCCCTGCTAAGGACAAGGACACCTCTCACTAAAACAAGTTACACAGGGCCCCATCCAACATGGCCTTGAACACTTGTCTTCATATATCCATACATCTGTGTTTTCACTACATGAAACATTATAAATATGGATATATGAAGACAAGTGTCCAAAGTAGACTGGATGGCAACATGAATTGCAATAATTCACTCAGTGAATAAGAGTTTACACGCTGTGAATAATGAATTTTATCCACGGTTATTTTTGTGCCTGCATTTCCAGAGGTTTTAATATATAAGCTTTGCTTGAAGAAGCTTTAAGCTCAAAACCAAAAGGCACATTACCGGTTTCAGTTTGGGGCACACCAGTTTAATATTCCACTTTGCAGTCAGTGCCATTAGCGTGACAACGCTTCTTGTGACGGCAAGATTCAAAACGAGTTGTCTCATCTGTACTTTCAAAGTATAAGAAGAAACTTAATGCTGAGCTGTGATATTTGTAATGATAGGTAGTCCAAATATTTCTGCCAAATTTTGGAAATTACTGGTGCTGTGATTAGAATTATATCTATTACACTAGCAAAAGAATAGCGTTTTTAGTTTCATTAAATGAAACCAGCAATCACAGTTTAGATGCAAAAAACAATTACTGGCCCTCAGCACAGCTTTCCAGCGTATGTTACATCCTGGATATGGCAGTTCTAGCTGCATGTCTTGTTGCAGAACATTAAATGACTGAAAAGTGTGCTTATTTTTTTCCCCCCTTTTTGGTAACATCTTTTCATACCCTGACAGTTATTGTGAATGCATGAAATAAAACTGTTAATCAGTCAGACAAATGCAGCGTAGTTTGTTAAATATCTGTATATTTGTAAATTGTATGTTTTGTGTAAATCTTGTCGTAGCCAAATAATTTGATCTCCCCATATTGGCATCACCTCCTATATTATTTGTTAAACGCTGTTGTTATCGTGCAGGAGGCACTGTAACTATATTACTTCTGAATTAGGTATTGCTTTACAAATCACGAGTCTTACTCTTCTGTGTTGGTGTTTAAACAACAGCCACATATAGAAAATGAGCAGCAGGAAACTTCTTGGTCTGTGGCAGGGATGTGTGAAGTGATTGTTGGATACAAAGAATTTTGTGCAAGCTGTAACCAGCAGTGTAAGCAGAGGATCAGTAGCTTGAAACGGATCTTTTCAGTGAATAGGTGACATCTTTATATGACATTTCCTTTTGCCTTTTTCTCTTTTTTAGAGGCCTACAATATTTTCCTGAAAGTGGAAGGGAAGAAAGAGTTTCAGTCTCGCTCTTACGACATCCTTATAAAAGCACTGCTAGCAAAGAATTGTCTTGAAGAAGCCATCCAAGTGAAACGCATGTAAGACTTTTCTGCATTTAGGGGGGTTGAATTGGTTTGGATGGTTGTTCTTTAAATAATTTCTGGATTATCTTTAGGTAATTCTTTGTTTTCAATGAGAAAACAGGTCATGACTGGTAATTAGGAGCTCTAGCTCTGGTAAGAAGTACTCTGGTGTTTCATAGGGCGGTATGCCATGTATTAAAGGTTCCAGAGTTGACAGTACATACTGCTAATAACCCATTTCAGCTAACAGTATCAACAAATGTACTTGGCATCAGAGCGGAAAGTCTACCCTTCTGGCAGTCTGCCTTTTCCAATTTAGAGCAGTATCCAAAGAGACAAGATTCCTTCACTTTACTGCCCGTGAGCTTTCCCCTCCCTGCCACTGTCCTACCCTGCCCATGCTTCCTGGCAGCTGGCTGCCTGCCAGATGCAAAATGGTACGTTTGACTCAGCCAGGAGATGACCATAAACCTTAGATCCCAGTCTTACACTTCTGAAATAAATCCAACCTGCTGTCATGTGTTGTTATAATCACCACAATTGAGTTAACCTTAAAGTGAGTTGTGTATTGCACCACTTGCTTTAATTGTTGCCTGAAAGTCAGAGTGTTACTACTCATTGATGTAGAGGTAAGAAATAAAAAATTAAGTCTTTTGGTTTCCTTAGTGAAAACAAGAACATGTCGTCATTTGAGTGAATACACTGAATTGGATAGTGCCTGCAGGTACCTTAGATAATGCATAGAGTACTAGAAACATCTGATAATTTTTAGAGTCAGTTTACTTTTGGATGTCTGGGAACCATAGAGTCTAAGGTCTGTTATTTTCCTGTTTTCTTTAGAGGTGTTTAGACCTATGAAGTGTCTTTCATTGAAAACTTGTTAAAGTTCTGCATTCAGAAACATGGGGTTTTTCAAATAATCGCAGTAACTGGGCTCTCTAAAGTATATTTGTGCTTCATGCATGTATGGCATATCAAGGAAAAACAGGTTATCAAATTAGATCCCTGAAATGGAAGCACCTGATAAATCTTTGTAAAAAGAAGACTGAAATGATGTTTCAGAAGTATGAAGAACATTGATAAAATTTAGGTACTTTCTTAAACATTCACAGAAAATTTTCATGTGTTGAAAAATGTATTAAAGAATTACTCAGGGAAGGAGTTGGAAACTGTCTTCTGAAGATTCATATGTCTGAGGACTGCTTCCCTGCTCTGCAGCTCAAACATGAACTAGTTTGAATGATCCAGAGTTCCCACTTTGGATGAGTGTTTCAGTATGTAAATTCAAAATGAAAGTAAAAATATTTTAAACAAGGACCAAAAATTGAACCATGTGTTTAAAGGGACTAAGCATCCTCTGAACCTTGAGATCTTTAGGTAAGAGAAAATAGGATTTAGTAAGAGGTTCTATTCTTGATCAAAGTGATCAAATACCCCCTTCAGAACTCTCATACTCCTTTCTGTAGCATAGAAATGCCAAAAAGTGACGTTTGAAGACAGCTCTGTTGCATCAAGACAGAAAACACTTCATGTTGGCAGAGTTCGTCATGTTTATCTATGTCTCTTTTTTCCTAGTACCAAAGTGCTGCTTACATGAAGCATTTTCAAAAGTCAAAGTTTTAAATTATTCAGTGAAGTAGTGCAAGTGATTGTGTGTGTACCCATGGTGGAGAAATAGCAAATCTGTGTTTCGCAGGCATTTCTGCATGCTTGACACTTTTTCCAACCTCATGTTACAAAGAGATTTACTCCTGCAAAGCCCAAATGTGTGCAGTGGCCTGAAACTTGTGCAACTCCTGATATTTTCATAAAATACAGAAAAGCCATCTCCATTTTTTGTAAGCTAACGTCTTTTTACTCTGCTTGAAGCAAAATTTGAAATTTAAATAACATTTGGAGAGTCTTACTACAAGAATTAGCATAGGCAACAAAATAAAAAATAATGTTTTATTTAAAAAGGTCACATAATTAAAAAACTTTTCCTCCTGTTCTCATAGCTGAACAACTTCTGTGAAAAGTGTGATGGGGCAGAAGGAAATCACACTCCTCCTGTGCATTCAAGAAAGGCAAAACAAACAATAGCAACAGTTACTGATCCATCATCCAACCCAAGTCTGGCTGCTTTTGCATTCTAGCACCATTTCAAGGAGCATTTACTGCGTTTAGTCCAAGAAGTTTTAAATAGAAATTTAGGAGTATTGGAATGATGGATTAGTTCTGTAATAGTAGCTAACGTCTATTTAATCACACTAAAGATTGGAAGATTGGAGAAAGTAAATCCTTTGTTATATGTAATTTACAGTCTCATGCATGAATTGTTGACTTAAGGGCTTTGACAGATGGGACAAAGCGGGGGGATAGGGAAAAAAATAGGCGGAACTGAGCAGTAGGTGCTTAGGCAGGGATTAAGAGGATTGGTTGGGAGAGTAAGAAAATCCTGAGTCCAGTGACTGCATTTGTGAGCCTAGGAGGCTGCAAGTGACTGAGACCACAGTCATACTGTGTGCAATGTGAAGGATTTTCTTGGGATTGAGGAGAATAATTTAGCAATGACCCTTCTTACCTCCCAATCCGCTCAGCCTCTTAAGTTCAAGTAGGTAGGCTGCTCAGTTGTTTGCCACAAGATGATCAGGGAGGTTTATCTTGATTGCTGATATGGTAAATGGCACTGCCCCCCTTTTCTGTAGAGAGATTTTGTAATCTAGAAATGAACATTTGTAAAGTTATCCCTAGATATTAAAAACAGGGCTGTATGTCATTTAAGAACAGGAGCATTTTGTACCGTAAGACCAGTGTGATTGCTGGTTAGTCCATCTTGACTAATTTCCAGTGTTAGAAAAGATTTAGCAGTGGTATTAAAGTAAAAATTCTCTTTGCTATAGATCCGTGAAGTTTTGTGGGAAGAAGGAGATGAAGAATTGATGAGTGAAATACAATTTTAACGTGGCTAAGGCAGCAGATGTAGCATGTTCAATTCAAAAACCTGTATACATCTAGATGACAGAGATTTGAAAATTAATCAAGCAAATGATACGGTGTTAGTTCATAATATGCTTTAGTTTATGTTTAAAATATACAGTGCTGAAAATAAATGTTTCATTTTTTTATTGCTGAAAGAATAGTTTTATATTTTATAATTATGGTGACTATTGAAAAAAGAAGGAAAAGTATCCAGCTTAGGATACAACAGAACAATGCAGGGCATGCAGTTATTTTAGTCATCTAATATGTCAGCATTCAAGAATCTGAACCGATTGTTTAAAAAAAATCTTGTACTTTGTTTCTTTTGTTGCTCACTTCCAACTTTGTCATCTGTCAGAATGCAAAAAAAAATTATCCTTCTATAACCATTGACAGGATAACACAAAAGCTGTCTCCAGGTCGATATTTTGCAGCAATATTTTTAACATACGAACAGTAGTTTTTATAATTTCACCTTGGTGCTCAACCATTTATTATCGTATCAGAAGCATGTCAGTAATTCCTTTCTAAATGTCTGCTTCTTTTAGCGCTGAGACCCACATCAAGGGCTTCACACTGAACAGTGCTGCCAGCAGCCTCCTCATCATATCGCAAGTTAGGCGGGATTATTTGAAAGGTATGTCACAATGCTTGACCTTTACGTCACATTAATGCCTCTGCAGATTTTTCTTGTAACGCCCTTCGAATACTTGGATAAAGGAGTCCATTTAGCAAATTACCTGCTTATCAAGAGCCTTTTGTGGTAGCTGAGAGACGTAAATTACTGTACATGCATTTATAATACAGCTTGAATATGAATGTACTTGTCATTTGACCACTTAGTCCAGTTTCCATTCCATTTAACACAAGATGGGTTTTCTTAAGATGAATCACAGCTCTTCAGACATGCAAAATTTGTGCTCCAGAACGAGAGAAAGTACAGGCTTTCAAGTGTGTTAAAATTCACGGCACAAGTCATTTTGCTTTGGAATTAACATACTTTAGAGCATCTGAAACAATTCCCAGCAGTTGTTTCTTGCATATTGTGGTGGTTGTGTGAGATACCAGGTGAGTTAAATGGACTGTTAAGCATGCCTGATTACGCACTAAATGATTATAATATTGATTTAAAAACTTAATCAAACACTTTGCATTAGTTCTCAATACCAATAGTAACAAAATAATTTGGTTTAGGTTTTCTTTTTAACATAATGATGCTCAAAGAGAAAATGGTGGCCAAAGAGTAGGTATGACAGGTTTCCAACAAGATGTTGGTTAAAGTTTAGAGTTGTTCCCTTCAGCCTCTGGTCCAACACCATTGGCAGATGTCAGCTGAAGTTTGTGGTGAAAGCAGTTGCCTTTCTTGCTCTTGGAAAGCCGGAAGTTCTAGCACCTTACAAAGCCTTCACCTGGCTTTCCTGCCTGATCTTATGATAATAAATTTTCTACATTTTCTTGTCAAGTGTGCCATGAAGTTTTTCCAGCTCTTCCTAAATATTATACACCAAAGATTTTTCCTTCCTGTGGAATGTAACTGGTGTTTCTATAATCTGACAAACTTGGGCTATGTTATTTCTTTTTATCTAGCGTACTAAATTCTCTGTCTCATTAACCCTCTCCTTCACTCTACTCTGCAAAGGTTTCTTTTTGCACAGTACAAAGTTTCTGGACAAGCCTGTGTACACTGCTTTGCAAAATCGTGTTTTCCTTTGTCCTGTGCATTGAACAAACTTTACTCCATTTGACCTGCATCCCGTGATGCCTTTCACTGGTATAAAACTTTCTTTGCTGCTTCCTCACATAGTTCACCATCATTGTGTGCTGTCTTGTATGGTATGAAGTTCTTGCATACGTCATACACACAGACCTTCTCTGTTCTTGAGGCCGATCAACCATATTCCATGCTGAAGTCAGATCCACTCATATGTGGTCAGGAGAGAATACAAACTTAATGTGTGTTTTAAATTTGCTTTTGCAATTTTGGTAATCTTGCACCTGATGCATTGCTCCTTTTTTCCCCTAAAAGTAAAGGGTGGAGAAAAAAAGGGGGTGAGGGTGGTGTGTGGAGAAAGAAAATCTGCTGTGAAGGAAGGTTGGGCATGTAGGATGTTTTTTCTTTCTTCCTTATAAGAGGTAATATTTGATTTCTGCAGAAGCTGCATATTGAATTGGAATGTTAATGCTGCGGAGTTCAAGTGGGTGTATATTGTGTTAGAAGTGTTATCCCTTGGTATTATAATTATTATCTGTGATTAATCCTGCCTGTGCTGCTGAGGAGTAGGAGATTTTTACTGAAGGGGTGATGTCTTTCTCTGTGTGTGTTTGCTCATTGTGTAAAGTACATTGACAAGAATTCTGGTCATAGGTACCAGGGGGACACAGATAATTGCTATAATTTTAGGAGTTCTTGAGAAAACTGTCCGGTTTTGAGTTCGTTTTTATTCCTGTGTGGCGCTTGTGTCTCATGCTTTTATTAAAAAAATTAAACATTAATAAAGTTTTGGTGCACACTTAAAAAGACAAATCTGAATTAACGATTTACATTTTGAAACTATACTTATTCTTGAGTATGCAAATTTTTGTATTTTAGTAAAGAAAACTGCTTTTGGAGAAAAGCTGAAAGGTCATAAATTTAAGGTCATAAGGGAGAATATTTGACATGGTTGCTTTCTTTCAGCTTGATACTAAAATAAATTAATGAAATGTTAGAAGGATCGTAATATGTTGCATTGAGCACATATTAGAGTATGTTAACCTGAATAATGCTTGATAGTTTTTATTTCTCCATGTGTGTATTCAAGTTAAAGTTCATTGTAGTGTAGCATTTTTGGGGCTCAAGTTCAGCAAGAGAATTTTCTTTACCTGTTCCAAAAGGGCTATGTTAATGAAACCAGCAGCAAGCACAGTTGCCTCCTGAACTAGAGTCTGACTTCCTTTTCCCTTATTTCTTTTTCGTTGTTAGATGCTCTGTCTGTTCTAAAAGGAATGCTTGACAGCGGCTTGTTGCCTAGTAGACAAGCAGCTACTGCGCTCCTTCAGGCTGTGGCAGAAAAAGGAGATCTAAAGAACCTAGAAGCACTTAAGAACATGCTGGAAGACATCACAGAATCCATTGGTTTATCTACCTCACTGATTCCTAATTCTATTGCATTGGCTCATGCTATAAAGTAAGTGTTTCTAGCACTAGGTGTGTGTAATTCTTCTATGAAGAGTAGTGGGAAATCACTTGCATTACCCATTTGATGAAGAGTAGTGGGAAATCACTTGCATTACCCATTGCATGCTGTTTCCATTCTGACTGTGTCCTAGATGCTAAATTCTGCTCAGACTGAGCAGTGTCCTGTGCAGTTCTGTTCTGATATTGCTTCCTCAAACACATTTGAGGCTGAAAATGTGATGAAATACATGGATCACTATGAAGCATTTGGCAGAGCATAAAGTCTTAGTAATTTAGCTTTGATACCTTTGCTCTGACACCTCATGTAAAGTGTGTTGTTCTTGGTGTTTGATCAAAAGCCCTGTGAGATCTGAATGTAAAATACTAATGTTCTGTTAGTTCAAAGTAGTTTCATCAGGAAGAGATCTGGTGTCTAACTTGGCAGGAAAACTGTAGCACTGTGCGGTGCACTGTAGAAACCTGATTTCCTCGGGCATGCCAGACCAGAGTTGTCTATTGGGAAAAACAAGGTGACTTGACTTGAAGGAGAACCGTGCAGGCTAGTTCCAGTAATAAGCTCACTGTATTTTCAGACACTGAAAAACAATCTGTAAAGGACAGCTATGAATGGTCCTTGGCACACAGTTGTAGTGCACTGACTTTCATCTAATTTAAACACTCCAAACAGGAGAGGTACTTCAGGACTTGGCTCATTAGGTGTGTTTTACTATATTTCCATGTCATAAGTGTTGCGTAGTCATGCTGTTCTGTTAAGATATAGATTGGTAATAAGAATAAATAAACAGCTGTGTGCAGGTACGGGCTATTGAAGCAGCATCAACTTTCCCTATACTGAAACTAGCTTGTATTTAGGAAGAGACTTAGCAGCAGCAAAAATAATAGGAAACTTAACATTCTTAAATATCTCTTGCAAGCAGTATCTTGAGAACTGTTAAAAACCACTTCTTGCGGATATTTTTAATACCTGTTCATGTACAATAAAATTAATATTTCTGGTAAATTTTAAAGCATTTTTATAACTTTCAAAGGTGCTGCATTTTGGTTTCTCCTAAAAGCATTCATTGTGTCCCATTTCTGTCTCATTATATCAAGTTTTTAGAGTGGACTGATAAAAGACGTCATTTGAACTTTTCAGAGTGCTACAAAGAGAGTTTAGACTTCGAATACTTCCTATGTTACTTATTACTTTGCTAACCTTAAACTGTAAGATTAAAAATACAGACAAAGCTACTGACTAAATGACATTAGTATTGTCTTTTTCAGGCATGGGGAAAACCTGGGTAAATAATTAATTGAATCGCATTAGAAAAAAATACTTGAGTTGTGTGTATTAATTATTCAGGTACCTTCCCTTAATGTTTTGATTTTTGCCTTCTGGATTTGCAGGCACAATTTTCTCAAACAGATGAACTCTTAATGAGGAAGAAAAGTGTGCCAAAATTACTTAGGCTATGTACAGGTCAATTTGGGTCACAACAGATTTTATTTAGAGGATTATTTATCCATTCAGTCATGAATGGTTTCACTTTTACAGTTTCAGAATGAAGTTACAGGTACTCAGCCACTCTGGGAAATCTAACCTTAATGTAGAAAACAAAACCTTGAATATAATTGCTTCTTTGGGCTTAGAAATCTTGATTTCAGAAACTAAGCCTGTTCAATCTCTTTTTCCTAGCAATGACCTTGATGCTGCTGTGGAATACATTGAGCCTCTGCTTATCTCTGATGCACAGAATCCTGCTCAAGCTGTCAGAAATATTTCCTATTTGCTAAGAAAGGTGTCTGAGGAAGGATTAGAACCAGCTTTGGAAAAATGTAAGTTAATTGCTATGATATTTAAATATTCTGACTAGACAGAGATGTTATGAAAGACCTATTACATGTAAAACCTGTGCAGTCAGCATAAATCATGCCTGTGAAGTTCACAGAAGTGGCTATTCAATCACAGATTTTCCCTCTGTCCCTATCATTTTGCAGTTGGTGCAATGGCAGAACGTCTGGCCAGTCAGTTTGGAATTTACAGACCAATCACAGATCTTTTCCTTCAGTATGTCAGCGCAGACAGAGTGGATGATGCCAGATCAGTACTGCAGGTAATGACAGAACAAGAGAGGTATAGAAATACTTAGAGCTCTTCAAAGGGTAACTGAGAAATTGTCAAAAAAAGCACAGACTCCTACTGGGATGCTTTCAAATTACAGTGTGAGTAGCGCAGCTGGAGTATTCCAAACCATGAGCTAGTACTCTAGTATTAATAGTAGTAGCGGGTGCCCAAGTGGGAGGATTTATTGTTTGCTAACAGCCTGAAGGATGTGTACATGGCTTGAAATTCCATCCAAAGCAAACACAGAAAGTTTTCTGCTAGACAGCAGTCGTTTCTTCCAAACCGTTTCCTTGCAACTTCCCACCTAAGTGCTGTAAACTCTCCTTAACAGCTGTCCAGTTTGCAAGGCAGAAGTGGGCAACATTTGCTTTTTATAGAAGCCATTGCACTTGGTTACTAAAATACTGTGTTGTGCTCAAGGTTTACTTTGAGCTGAATTTGCTTTCTACTGACTTGAGCATCACAGGTATATTAAAAGACACATGCTGCTCTCTGGACCACATTCTCAGCTGAGTTAGTGATCTCGAAGGAATGAGAGAGCTGCACTCATGGCATTTAAAGTGACTGTGTTTCATCCCACCAGATGGTTTATGATATTTCCAGGACAATTTTTTAAGAATGCATCCCCACAAATGTACCTCAACTACAGTGAGAGGTATATAATTCTATGTTGTTTGAACATTCTTTGCTATGAAATAACTTATTTTATTGCTTGCCTCACAGGTCATCTGAATGTTAAGCTAAAAGGAGACTAATTTTGGCATAGCAATTTCTCGCTGTATGTCATGAAACACCAGAATTGCAAAACCATCTCAATCTATGTTATTCTTCCAGAGTTTTTTGATAGATTTTTGATTGAAATGAATGAAATCGAATGAGTGAATGAAAATTTCTTGCTTTCATGAAGAGTGGTTTGCGCATAATTTTAGAGTAAAATCTGCATTATTACAGATTTTTCAAAACAGAATAATTTCTGGTTTTTAAATAGAACGTGAAAAACTTTCAGTTGTGTTACACATATTGGACTCTTGTTGTGGATCAAGGATTATACTAATACATAACTAGAAGTCAATAATAATCACTGACCATTGTTATTTTCTTGAGCAGTAACCCACAATCTCAGTACATTGTTTTTCTTGTACAAATCTGAAGTAAAAGTAAACACATGGAGAAATGTTGCTTTCAAAAATTCATCTAAGTGTCTATTTAACAATTCAAGAAACAGTACACTGTCTTTTCACTGTCAGGAGAGAGAATGAATGCTTTTACTGGTGAAATTTAAAAGCAGTTCGATACTTCAACATGATAGGGGGCTGTGTAAAGCATTTCTCCAACTAGATCATCTCTTTCGAAGCCCCTGCTGACAGTGGGGCAGCATGGATAAAATGGGTAATAAAATATTGTGAATTTCTCCTATCAATATTCCACTCTGGTTATCACCAGGAAGCAATTTTTTTGTCAGAACACCAGAAGTACCTTTTTTGAGTCTGGCTTTGCCTGGTGAAATGAGGCTTCATACCTTTTCACCTGGACCTTAAAGAGCTTGTCACACCATATTAGACATCCTGGGCATTTAGAAGGACTGAAACAAAAATGCTATTGTCTTCATACGTCTGAAATACTAATTGAATGTCGTATATTAATGGTATGTGTAGTTTTATATGTACAACCATCTCTTCCTGTGCATTTTGGTACTGATAAAATGTCTTAGAGCTGCTAACAGGCACTGACTGTTGTAAGGATTTTCAGACTGTCACCTTTCCTGTGCGACTTGATCTGAGTGATCCTGCTGTGGCAGGGGGATTGGACTGGATGATCTTACGAGGTCCCTTCCAATCCCTGATGATTCTAGGATTCTTTGAGGAGCATAGACTAAAATATTGTCTTGTCTCTTTTATTTTGCATTTATTTCTAAAGTAAAGGAGGGTTTTGATTTATCTGGTCTGTCTCAAACTTTAAGTTCAACTTCTCTCTCTCTCTCTCTCTCTCTCTCTCTCTCTCTCAAACACTGTCTATTGCAGTGAAAGCCTTTTATAAAATAGAGAGATTGAAATCAGTCCTTTGTATGCATAAGTGTAGGTAATTATACTTTAAAGAGAACTTGCTTTGTACATTTTAATTTTTATAAAGAAACGAGCAGTTATCTCCCTGACACCTTATTAAATGTATAATTAACCTTATGATCCCTAGCTCACTTGTGAATGCTTGGCAGTATAATTGGAGAGGAATAGTGTTTCTCTTTTCCATTCTTTTTCAGTCCTAAACCTCGTTTTTTTGTGGTGTGTTGAAGTATTAGTTTAATTCTTTTTTCTTTTGTTTTAAACAAACTTTAGACTACCAGTTTAAAAACAAGGTTTACCAAAATGCTGTATGAAATGTACTTGTTTCCTGTGCTCTTTGCTGGATTGGTGTGGGGTTTAATGGAGTTTTTCAAACTGGTGGTCATTTACCAAAGAAGTGATACATCAGTGTGTTATTTGGAATATCTGTAAGTGGAAATTTTCACTGTAGTTGTTTTGTTTATCACTAACCTACATGAATTATTTCTTTTTCTCTAGAGATACGGTGCATTCTTTGAGAAGAGAACTTTACTGAGTTTTATGATTAGAGCAGCATCTAAACCTGGGGAGGTACAGTACTTTTTAATGTATATTGTTGTACATGTAGCAGAATACTTGTTCATCAGTCTTTGTTGAAGTGTTTTGCATCTTGGTCTTCACAGCTGAACAGCTTTATCCAGTTTCTTAAAGAGATTAATTTGCAGTGCTGGATACATTTTAAGAGGTTGTTCCATAGCATCGTGCAAAGGAGAGTCTGTTACTATTTTTCTGTTGTTTCAGTAACTTCCTGCATTTTTGATGTTGCGTCCTACAAGCATTTTGCTTTAAATATTTTACTGCACTATCCAGTTCAACTGCTAGTACTTATTTTGTTGGTGACTTTGTACGAATAGAGATGCCAGTTAAAACCTCAGCTTCTCTAATGATAAAATGCCCTGTGTTTATACTAAAAAACACTTTTCCTATTATTTGCTCTGATGGTTTAGCCATGTTTCTAGTCTGAGCATCTGCTCAAATGTCCTGGCTTCTTGCTCATTCCTTGTGACAATAAATGCTTGAACGAAAAACCAAACCAAAGTACTCCACACCCCAACAAAACGACTTCTCTAAAAAGCCAGCACTGCACAACAAAACTAAAACGCACACAAAATCACAGTGATTTCTTTTTCATGGAGGAGCAGCATCCCGAGACAGTGAATACACAAACTAGAATTAGTAATTTTCAAATAATGGAAAAAACACATTTCTGTTTTGTGGAAATTGTTTAACACTCAGATTAACAGTTCTGTTGGAGTGGTGATGATTATGATGATGATAAACAGCGTTTGCCTACTGTCTGTAGAGAAGGAATTTTAAAACTTGAATTTTTCCTGCTTGTGAAAAGGACAAATAATAATGAAGTTAATACAGTGGGATAAAAGTGTTATGAATTTCCATGAACTTTTTGTTAGTGTAAGACCTGAGAGTTTTTGAAACTGGAAAACAAGTTAAGGGAGGGATGTTTCTAATTTAATCTTATTAGTTAATGATCTGATCTGCTTTAAACACTGATCATAGCTACCATTGACCGCTAGGTCAGTGAAGGCTGCAGAGATGCCTTTTTTTTTTTCTTTAATTGGTTGAAACCCTGACACATTCTCATTAATACATTAATTGCTTCATTAGTTTATCATGTTTTTTTAATCTTCAGGCTTCTTGAAAGGGATTTTAGTCCCCAATTTTGTTTGGTTTATTTTGTGCCTGATTTCTTTACTGTTCTGTATCTGCATATGAAATGTTGGGAAGAAAAATAACGCTTTTTATGTCTGTGCATAGGTAAAGAAGATAGAGTCACTTCTAGAACTGATTCCTGAGCGTCTAAATATAGAAGTGGTATACCATTACCTCATCAGATGTTACGGTAATTTACTCTCCTTAGAATAGATTTTTTCTTTTTTTTTTGTTAAGAGCTCTTGAGACATTCAGAAAGTCATGAAAACCCTTAGTGCAGATCCTACTCCCCTTTTTTTTCCTATGTAACTTTCTTTACAGTTTGAAGCACAAAAAATACTGGAGGGTTTGTCTGGAGTTTTTGTTGTTTGTCTGTTTGATCTACAAAATCCTATTAGATTGAAAAAGCAACCAACTGTCCCGTGCCTTGAATCCTTTACAAAAGGAGCAGCATTAGATTAATGGACACTTCTACAGGAGAGGCTAAGTCTGGGTTTCATGCCATAAAGAAGAATTAATCTTAACCCAAGGAGAGAAATGCTGTAGACATGAACAGCTTTTAAAATTAATCTGGCTTTTTTATCCAAATCATGTAGTTATTATATTGTTTCTTTTGTGTGTGTGTGTGTTTCAAATTCTTAAGTGATTAGTTCTATCAGTAGTGTGCAAGGACCTTATTGTTGCTACTGTATATTCATGATACCAGATTTAATTTAGCCAAAGTGAATATTCCAGATGCCTTCATTTGGATTTACTTAAGTAGTTGAAAAGATAATCACTTCTCTGTAGCTAAAGTCAGAATATTAAGTTGCTTGATTAAATATGTTTATTTGCAACACTTACACATAGCACCAATGACAACACTCAGCTGGAAGCTCAAGTCTCCCTGCTGTAGTGCCCTTTGCCTTGTGTTCTCTGATACAGTCCTCCAGTTCTAGCACAGAAAGTAAGTACTCTCATGTGTGTTACAAGCAAAAAGAATGACAGAATAGGAGTAATTCAGTAAAACACTTCAAACCCAAATCTAAGATATGCTATTGAAGGAATTCCAACTTCACTGTATTTTATTCAAGCGGTACAGGTTCCTGTCTAAGTACCTAACTTACAAAATTGACTGCTTAGTAGCATTAAAAAAGGCAATCACTACCAACATCATTTAGCCCCATAGTTTCACTCTCAGCAAAGTAAGTATTCAAACAAGTTTTTATACTATAGAGAACCGCCCTGCACTTGCTCCTCTGCATTGTCTGTAGACAATGCTTTTACCTGAGTAAAAATTCCATGTGTGAACAAGTTATTTTTCAGTATCTTTTCTACCTGTATCACAGTGCAACAATTCCATAGAGATTGCAGAGATTGGCACTTGTTCTGTAATACCTAAACCAGTGGTTAGAGCATGTCTGACATGTGATGGCACACTCCATGTGAATGGCTGGTTGCTCTAGTTTCTTTAAACATAGAAACATAGCTGGCTAATAGCAAATTCTAGAAGGAGATGTTTAGTAGCAGCATGAAGAGTTTCAAAAGCTGTTCCCAGATTAGTCTGTACAAGCATCTCTCCTGTAAGAAATACTGATTCCATTCCTGTAGTGGCTAAATTACCAGGGCTTCTCTTCCCTTTTTGATTCTTTCTGCAGTGGGAAAGTGTGGTGATTCCATTTGGCAACTAAAATCAGCAAAATATGTAGCTGAACTGAAATGTGGAAAGCTCTGCTTAAGTTGTTTTCTAGCCAAGATCTTTAAATAGAAGAGTTTATTTTTTCCATTATACGGTTAGTAAGCTTAAAACATCCTTCTTTTTGGACCAAGTTGAATCTTGTAGTATCATGAGCAAATGATTCTCCTGTCAGTTCTGTTGTTTTTAAAGAAAGGGGAATGAAAGTTAACAAAGTACTATTACACCATTATTTACTCTTGCTAAATAAGTGGACAAATAAAATGATAACTGTGGTTAGCAAAGTAGAATGTAGACCATGGCTGAAGAAGTATCACACATCCATGACTGATCAAGTAAAGAGACAAAATCACAGATATTTACATTTACTTGGGTCCTTGTTCTCCGAGACAACCCACTGTCAGGATGGGATTTCCCTCATCTGGTAAGATACATAATCCTTTACTTTATAGCTCCAGGAATAAAAGGAAATAGGTTACATCACATTTGCTTGCTCCATTAAACACCTTCTATGTATTAGCTTTTTTTTTTGTTTTCCATGAAATAAATAAATCTGTTTTAAAGAACTGGGAAGGTAATAGTTTGTATCAGGTTTTCATTAAACCATCATTTAATGCCATTTCTGTAAGTAGCCTCCCACATACAAAAAGCAGCTCAGCTACTTGCCAGGTGGGAGTGGGAAGATTTTTCTTGTGAGAAAGGGACATGAGCTATCCATTTCTGTATAATTAAGGTGTTTTTTTCTTGAAGAACTATTGTTTTTGTAGCCTCAGTGGTTGAGAAGATGGTGTTTCCAAATGTGAACAAGAGCTGAGATAGCTCCCACACTGCAGATGTTTGTGTTTTCCCAAGCAACAAAATTGAGTTTAACTGGAGGTGATGGCTTCCTTGCTGTTTCCAAGGTGCTAGGAATTGCAGGGCTGCTTCTAGGCCCCTGAGGGGTAACAGTGGCACTGTCAGGGGTCACTTCAGTTTCACTCTGATGATTCTCAAGCAAATGTCTGAGCAGCATGAGTCAGTGTAGAAGGAGTTTCTTCCCACTTCCACTCGAGGGGATGGGGAGTGTTACCAGTTACTTACACAGTTTTGGTTTGTTGTAGCATTAGTGGTTCAGCAAAAATGTTTTTCTGCTCAGCAGGATGAAATGGGTTTTGTGTTCTAAACCAACCTTTGTTTTCTTTGTTCCTTTGTGTCATAGCTGAGGTGTCACCAGCACCTGCTATGATAGTACACCCTTGCTCAAGGGAATTAAATCCTGTTCTAAAGCTCTCACCTGCTGATCCTGGGTGGCTTTTGTGGTAGGATGTGAAGAATAACCAGAACATTTGGAGTGTTGTATCTTAAAACATCTAGAATACATTTTGGCAGCAGTAGGGATGCACGACATCATGGACTAGGGTGAAAAAATGAACACTAACCACTGAGAATTTTGGGGGTTTTGTGTTTTTCCTCAGAATTGGATGGTGATGTTGCTTCTGTAAAGAACATGTATGAGAAAGCAAAAAAGAACAATATTCATCTGCACGAGATATCTCTGAAATCTATAGCAGGATTTCTGAAGAAAGTAGGAGAGCCTGTCCCTTTCACTGAACCCCCTGTAAGTATTTCCTAATTAAGAAGTAGATCTGCAGAACTGTGTCTGTTAGGTGGTAATAAATCACATGAATAATTAATGTAGGGCTTAGATCTCTACAGAGAGGAGGTAATGCGTGGAGTGACTGCGTGTTGTAAGAGCTGTGGTAATCTTACATTGGATTTGACTGGAGGAAATAAAACCTTTTGGGGCTTGCAATATTTTAACTACCTGATCCTTATTGGGCTCTCGTCTACTCTATGTGTTCCTCTGTCAGATGTCCTTGGGGCATTTCTCAAAGCGAACTTTGAGAACTTCAGAAGGCTCAGAGGATGTGTGTTTCATTAACAATGGGGGTTTAGTTTCCATTAATTACCCCACTGAGTATCTTGGATGAGTTGCAGTTTTAGTAGGATGGGATTTTAGACCTGTAGGAATTATTTTTCTGTTGCAACTTTGTTTCTGCCTTGTCAACATACATGTGCGACTGCGCAAATACATCTTTGAGGGTGACAAGCAGCATGGCACCAAGCCAGTCAAGACTAAATACCTCTCACATTGTTCCCTTGACCAACAGTCTACTTGTACCACTTTAGCTAAGCAGACTTGAAAGATTTCTACTTTCCCTTTCTAAGCAAACTTTTTATTGCCATTGTCTAGCCTCTTTTTGTATTCTAAAATAGCTGAGGGAGACCTGACTACATGCTGTTTCTCAATATTTGCTTCATGACAAAAAGTGATTTTCTTTTCTCATTGTGCGAAAAACTGGAGAAAAATTTGGCATACAGTATTTGCTTTAGCCTTTTAACAGCTGTGGGGTTTTTTTCCTGTAACCTCATCATGATTTGTAATCTGAATTTTTATCTGTACTGGGTAAATTTAAAACCTAGAACATCTTATACATAGTTAATGAAAATGAAGGTGTTTTTTCAGTGCCATTGAAATGATTGGTTTTCTGATTTCCCTGTTCAGTTTTTCTCTTTGAAAGCATCTAGTAATTTTTTTAACACAATTGCAGACTGCAGTTAAAAAGTATTTTCATTTTTCACATGAAATTGATTATATTATTGCATTTTCGCAACAGAAGCTTCATTATGCATTTTTGGCAAGGTTTTCCTTTTCCTTTTATTCTCTCTCTGGTATTTCTCTTAATTATACAGACTTCAATACAGATCTAGTTTTGCATGATGGAGGAGAATAGATTTTGCTTTTGTCAGGCCATAAGACTTTGCATGGAATTAGTAACTTTTCGCATTAATGTTGAACATGTTTATTTCCCTTTATAGGAGACATTCAAGTTCTACTTGGAAAAGTGGAGGACAAAGAGAGAAGAACTGATGTCTTGAAGAGTCTTTTATGCTTTAGCCATTGATGAAATTGTTTAAATATTATGTTCAATAAAAAAATAAAAAAGCATGTTGTTCTGGGTAATTTTTAATATAAAACTGTTTAAGCAGCTCTTTCTGTAGCTGTAATTGCTGGAATCACTCATTTGTCTAACTGCTGTTAAAACCGCTAATGAAATATCAAGCTGCATCTTTCTGAGGTATTTCTCTTGTGATATATGATCTGCTGTAACCTCAGCTGTACTCTGGCTCCTGTTGATGCACCAATTTTATGTATTTCAAGAAAGTTGCTCAAGGGATATGTAACCTAATCTACTGTCTAATCTTGTGCTATGCTTTTGCCTGGTCAGTGTCCTTTGGGGTGAAAGCAGAAGGGCCAAGAGCGTCATCTTCAGGCTTCATCTGTATCTACAGAGAAAATAAACACTTTTTTTTTTTAGATTTCTCCTAAATGTTCTCTTGTGTTAAAAGTCTCGTTAGGGTGTACAACACTTCTGCCTTTTACACTAGATTGGGTGTTGTAGTTTTAGCAACTTTAATTCATTCTTGTAACTCTTAGTCCAGTTAACTTTATGGCTACAAGTAGCGTGTACCCATGCAAACACCTTCTAACCAAATCCTGTTATTTGCAGGGTAGCAGTTTGCACTTGGTGGAGCCTGGTGAGCAAGCTTCACTTGTATAAATGTGGGACTGAACCTGCTCTAAAAAAAGACTTCAGAGTTACAAAATGAGAGGATAGATGCTCCAAGACCAGCCTGGATATGGTCCTACGTGACTTGGTCTAGGTGATCTTGCTGTGGCAGGGGGGTTGGACTGGATGATCTTTTTAGGTCCCTTCCTATCCCTAATGATTCTATGATTCTGTGATACAGAGAAAATACAAAAAAATTGGTGTGACAAATGGAATACAGTATCTGTGCAGTATTTGGAACAGAATTGAATGAAGTTTGCTTCTGTGCACTTAGTAGCTTAATTATTAGTCTTGATATTTTCAGTTACTTCTCTTCCTTAGATAATTAAAAATTCATGTTGTGTACACAAGGTTCTGATTAAAGTTTGAAAAACTTGTGCAGTATAATCCAAACATGCTAGCAAATGGAACCTAACTATTGTAAGTGAAACTTACAATTTATTAACTAGTATATTTACAAATCCATGTACTTTAAAAAAAATCACAGAATCATTCTGGTTGGGAAAGACTCCTAGGGTCATCGAATCCAACCATCTATCCAACATTACAAGTTCACCCCTAAACCGTATCCCTCAACACTTCATCCAGATGATCTTTAAACACATCCATGACAACCCAGTGCTTGACCACCTCTCTGAAAAAAATTCTTCCTAATATCTAGTCTATACCTGCCCTGTTGTAATTGAACCCATTCCTTCTTGTTCTATCACTGATTGCTTGTGAGAAGAGACCACCTCCAACCTCTCTATAATGTCCTTTCAGGTAGGTGTAGAGTCTCTTTTCAGCCTCCTCCTCTTCAAACTAAAGAGCCCCAGCTCTCTGTCTTTCCTCATAAAATATAATGTCTAGGCCCTTCACCAGCTACAGTTGCCTTCCTCTACACCTGCTCCAGCACCTCCACATCTCTCTTGTATTGAGGTGCCCGAAGCTGGACACAATACTCAAGTTGTGGCCTCTCCAGCACCGAATGCAGGGGGATGATAACCTCCCTACTCCTGTTGGCCATGCTATTTCTAATGCAAGCCAGGATGCCACTGGCTTTCCTGCCCACCTGCGCACACTGNCTTCCTTACCCTCTGGCAGATGAACACTCCCACCTAACTTGGTGTCATCTGCAAACTCTCTTATGATACACTCTTAAGTCCTTATCAAGATCATCAATAAAGCTGTTGAACAGATGGTCCCAACACCAAGTCTTGAGGCACAGTGCTTGTGACAGACTGCCAGCTGGATTTCACTCTATTAACCACCACTCTTTGGGCCTGACCGTTCAACCAGAGAGGCATAACCAGTTCAGACCCTGAGGAGAGTGGTAAATTCTGGTTTTCACACACACCGGGTAAGTAGTAGCTGCATGTGCTCCATTAGTAGTGTGGTGTTAATGACCTTTGTTACTTGATAAGCATAGATTCGGTAACATGCTGCACCTACTTGGCTCTAAGCGCCTGGCACCTTTTGTTCGTGGGTTGTCAAGACAAGACATTAACATTGGAAATTTCATTCACAGACTAATGGTTGGGTGCCCTGTGTGAAAGCAAGCCTAGGCAGCGCTCACTTTAGTTCCTTTCACAGGCAGAGGTGTTCCTTTTTTCTACAGCTACATTACATATATTTCAGTGTAATAGCAGCATAATTGAGAAGTGTGTCAAGTAGTTGGCAACCCTTTCTCTAGTGCCACAGCTCTTGTTTTTAGAGGTCATCTTGTGAATCTGTTTTGCAGCAGTAGTTGTGTTGTAGTAAGTGGAGTCATGGCTGAGCATAACTGCAAGCATAGGCCTGTGTACAGCTGATTGAACTAAGCTAGCACACAGGGGAAAGTATCTTGGAACTGTAGAGTAATTTAGGTTGAGAAGGGAGCTCAGGGATTATTTAGCTGCAACCCATGTCAGGGACATATTTCACTAGACCAGGTTGCCCAGAGCCCCATCCAACCTGGCTTTGAACACTTCCAGGGATGGAGCAGCAACAGCCTCCCTGGGCTACCTGTTCCAGTGCTTCAGCACCCTAACAGGAAGAAATTTCTTCCTAAGAATGAGAGTTTTATTTGAAGCAAATACTAGGCCTTCTCAGAGGAAGGTAGCATTAGTTCCTATCTCCACTACCCTCTTGATGAGGAGGTGAAATCTCATGTTGTGGGGAAGGTGCAGTTGATTGCCAGGTGCTGAATCTGTCATTAGCTTGCCATTGATGGGATGGCTGCTGCCTTCTGAGGCAGCAAATAGGCATCCAGCACTGCAGCCAGGTGCATATCTGGATATTGGTAGTGCCCGTGTGCGAGGGCTGACCTTGTAGGTTTAGCACCAGTTAGCATCTACATGTTTTTCTCCTAAATGGTTTGACTTGAGCTCAACAGAATCTATTTCCTTTAATAGTTGCAGTGGTGGAAATGAGAAGTCCATTTGATGCACTGTAACTCCAGAGTAGAGATCAAATTATTGTAGTTAAATTCTGAGTGACCTCATGGAAGGATATGGGCTGAATGCAGTGACTCCTGAGCTGGTTAAACTGATAAGGCACTGCATGTGACCAGGGAGTATCAGGATTTGGTGGCAGCAGGGACGGAGCAGTGGGTGAGAGCACACACTGGTCTTTTGAGATCTTGTTGCAATACCCTGGACCCATGGAGCCTTGTGGCAGATGAAAATTATTCAAAGGACAGGCAAAGGCTACTGCTTTGTGATAATACTTCTGATTTTCTATTCCATTAAATGTTTCGTGTGCAATTAAGGAATGATTACCCAGAGGAGCACAGACTGTCGTCTCTTCAAAATGTGGGACAGTGAGGGGTTTGTGCCACTCTGAGACACAATCATCTCAGTCTGAGACGAGCTTACACTGGGAAGGTTTGCTGAATCAGCGTTTGTGTTGACTTTCCTAGAAAATGCTTGAGATGGCAGTAATATTTCGTGTGCATCAGGGTGCTGAGGCTTAGCCGCTTCCGGCATGAAGAAAACTGGCATCCAAAGGTTTGTGTTTCTTCACCAAAGACATAGACAGCTGGATTATTTATTCCTTTGTACTCAAAGGAGCCTCTAGGATGACCAGAACGCAGACTGGCAGTCCCGCAGACCCATCCTGGTGATTTAGTGATCCAGACACAAAGAGTACTCATGTCAGACTGATCAGAGTGTGTGCCCCTGGAAAGTAGAGAACAATCATTTGCCCGCCAGTCAGTGGGTAACTGGGATTGTGATGGTCCACGTCAGGTAGAGCACCTGGGAGATGATCTTGCTTTTCCAGAGGCCTCCAGGGCAAGCTTAGAGTGTGCAGATGTGAAATGATCTGGCTTCTTACTGCAAAAAGCAAATTGTGGGACTGTGGATGTATTTGCATAATTGTTTTTTGTGATTGGGGTTGAGGGGTCTAGAGAAGAGCTTGTTGCTTGAGCTGAGTTGACTTCATCTCACTGCTGTGCCCTGCACCACCATATGGACTTGCCTCTTTCCCCTGCTGCCTTTGAGGTAGAGGCAGGAGGAAGGTGCTTTGGGGGTTTTGAGCTCGATATGAGAAAGTTTTCCTTGTTAACTACCAATAGTCACTTTGCGGCACTCTAATTACATGCTGTAGTTTTCTTCTTATCTCCTAGAACAGTTTGTTCAGCTCACTGTCTTCTGAGACCCTTTGCTCCAGGAAGAAACACAGCTCTGTAGGTTAGTAGCTGTCTGGACTTTTAATGTGAACCCGCTGTTGAACATGGAGTAGCTGAATGGCTCATGCATTTGGCAGTGACAGCTCAGAAGGTTTTTTATAGACTGGATGCCTGAATCTGCAAGATTCCACCTGCAGTTTACAGTAACAAGGGAGGAATACGAGTGCACATACTGACAGAGAAATGGGCTGGAACCATGTTCACCAGAGAACTACTGTGTTTACTGCTTCTTCCAAAGGTGTGATGTTCCCAGACTCTTCAGGAGCATGGTGGAGGACAGAAATAGTAGATGTGACCAGGGGACTTTGGTGCTTGATGAGAAACCTCTTAGCATCCAGCATCTAGAAGGATGTCCCATTTCCTGAGCAGTATATTGTTGCTATAGAGGTGAAAAAGGCATAAGAGAAAGCTGAGACTGTCATGAATTTTTGCCTTTTTCTAGCCAAGATTCCTTAGAAGTCTCACAATTTATATGTAAATTCAACTGGAGAAAGATACTTCCTTTCCAGAATGGCTGCCTCCTCCTGTGATTTGCCAGCACTTCTGTGCCTTGATAATCAGAGGAAACCCAGTACCTTCTGTTAGTGGCTCCTAACAAGCCTGTAATGCAATCCAAGGGCACCTTTGTGAGTATGAGTGTGCAGATTCTCAGCTAATGAGAGCAGATCTGAAAGTTTGAGGTTAGAGTTTTCTCTACTGTTTCCTGTAATTAAGAAAATGAGATAATAGAAACTTGTCTTATGCAGCACCTGCTATAGATGGGGGTTCCACGTTGATCCGCTTTTAGATAAAACTATTAATGCAGGGTTTCTCAAATCTCTATTGCAGTTGGCTTCACAGTTTCTCACACAATTACCCATATCACTGTGATAATTCAGTGGAAGCTATAGAATTGCCATTGGCTGTACCAGTAGCTCCAAACCTCTGCAGTTCTGTTTCTCATAGTTCTCTCTCTCAACTGTAAGTACTGATGAATTCATGGATCAGAAAGCAGCAAGCCTCAGTGTCTCACAGTGAGAGTGACAGTCTTTAAACCAGTAGCAGATGTAGTTCTTAGATTTGCAGATAGCTGGTATTTGCTGTTCTTCACATAGTCTCTGAGAGCAGGACAAATCTGGGAAGTGGGCTTACGGCAAGAGTTGTGGAGTTTCTTCATTGAAAGGGTCATCAGGCCTTGGAACAGGCTGCCCAGGGAGGGAGTTGAATTGCCATCCCTGGATGTGTTTCAAAGTCGTGGAGATCTGGTTAAGTGGTGATCTTGGGACAGGTGGTTTAATGGTTGGACTTGATGACCTTAGAGATCTTTTCCAACTTAAACAATTCCATGATAGAAGAGATAAATCTTCAGGGAAGGAGGGCTGAGTGGACTTCTGGACAGAAAACGGTTTGGGCTGGAGTAAGAGCAGGGAGTGCAGACAGGACAAGGTTGGCCTGGCCAACCATCTTCAAGGTAGTTGAAGAAGTTTTGAAAGGCTGTTTTTCTGGGTGCTGGATTTTTATTTATGGAGAAGAGCTATGTTGTCAAAATCGAGGATTGACACAGGGGGATGCTGAAGGTACTGGAAGTTCCAGGAAGATAGCAAAGCTGGAAGGATGAGAGTTGGTGGTGTGGCTAGGACAAAGACAAAGCTTGCATCTTCTATGTGATGCCTTAGGCTATGTGGTGACCATGGCAGGAAGGAACACCAGTTGGACTTGATGACACCTATGTGGACCTTTCCCTTTCTCTTGGCTTTCACTGTGTCCTCCTCAACTGCTTGAGGATCACTGGAGAAGAAAGCAAGGACTGCTCAGCATGAGTTGGCTGCTAAGCCTGGTGTTCTAGAGAGAAGGGAAAAATCCTGATCAAGTGCAAGAGCTGATAATAAATAAACACCTGCATAATGCTATTTTTTAAAGGCCCTTTGGTTTTCCAGCTTTCACCATTTTCATGACAGCTGTAGTTTCCATCACATATAGTACACAAAACACTGTGCTCCATTTGTTTTCACTCCCAAGAATACAATTTCTGCATTTGAGTGTCTTTCTCGCTGTCATCAACAACATTATAAATTTGTCTAAATTCAGCGAGTAAAAACAAGGTTGAAAACTATGTTTTATACCGCTAGCTGTGGGGGGCGTAAATTATGGTAATTTGTGGCTTTCCTATTGTCAGTCATGCTCAAGAATGTTTTCCAGTGCACACAGATCATGGGCCCTGCACGGAGCACACAGAGAGCTCTAAGATGGGCTTTTTCTAATACCGAAGCATAGAGAAATCCCCAATGAAGTAGATAAAGCTTGAAAGGGCTCATTCACCTTCTTTTCTTTTGGAAGGGACAAACCTGAAGCGAGTACCTTCTGAGCATTTTGTGGTGCTGAGCTGTGCTGTAATCTCGCAACACATTTTTCTAGGCAATGAGAAGACTTGGCCTAAATTTTCTATGTGCCAACGACTAGGAGTTGTGGGCACATGGGGAAGGCAGAGAAGTGGGTACAGCGTGTGATGTGAACAGCCAGAGCCACCATGCACTGCCCCTGCAGGACTGATAGGATGGTGTTTGCTTTTTGCCGGTTCTGGCCTGCAGAGCCCCTGTGGCTCTGTGGGGTGGCAACTCAGACCCATATTGCTAGGAATGACAAGCCAAGGAGTTTAGTAAATCATTGTATTAAGGGCATGTTAGAAAAAAGAGTTATTAGCTCTCTGCCTTTCTCTGCTGAGGTGGGAGGCTCTTGGGTGGTGGCCACCATAGGTTTGACCTCCAGCTTACCCCAGTGTGGCTGCCATGTGTGGCGCAACATCCTGCTGGATGGAGCTCATTAGGGCAGCACACGTCCTCTTCTTCAAAGTTGTTCATTAGTGCAGCACGTTCTGCTGTTGCCTGGTTTGGAACTCCTTTATTTTTTGGCTTCGTGCCTTCCTACAATTAGTTGAAGTGCTGCCGCGAGGTGATTTAGCTATTTTTAACTACAAGTAGTAGAAGAATTTAGGTGTTTGTTGAAAAGCAATCATTAAGATAATACTTGGTTCTTTCAGGGCATTCTTTGCAGCATCGTGACTTGCATCACGAGAAGGATGATGTTTGTGTCAGGGAGGAGCTGCTACTGGAGGCTGGATGGGCATAGCAGTGGGGTTGCTGTTTTGTGGCGCCCACCTTCTCGGTGAAACGTAAAGTCTTTTTGTTTTAAAAATGAATTTCTCTAATCATTTTCTAAACTCTTCCTCTGACCCCCAGTAAATTGAAGTGACCAAAGGTGCTGTCTTGAAGCACGACAGTGTTAACTGGTAGGGTTGTGCAGCACTGCCAGTTTATTGGCATTTAGTGCTCTGTGCGTTTTGCTTTTGACTGTTTGTGAATATTCATGGATTCCAATTGCTCTGCATTTGGCGGAGACATTGGCACTGAGGAAGTGGATCATTGTCTTGTGGGATAATTAGCTGGTGTACAAAATAGAAATTATATGTCCTAGAATGGTTCTATGAAAGATTATTTTTTGGGGGGCAAGTGGCATCTTTTTACTCACCCTGTCTTTTCTGGCCAGTGCTTTTAACATTTATGTCCAATTAGCAGGCTCAAAAGATCAAGGTGAGGCAGAACCCACCCAGAGAAATGCCAGAATTCCTAACAAACCCCTACAAAGGAGCAGAAGACCCCAATGTGCTGCTGATGGGAGATGCTGGTTCTGGAGCCATGATGTGAACATTTTGAGGTGATGTCTTACTTTGTGACTTCTTAGCAGTGCAAGGATTAAGACCACCTGATTGTGACTACAGAAGTACAATAATGCCAGCAAAGTTTTCACTGCAGATTGACGAAAGTTGGATTTAATGACAGAATAAGCATGAACAGTCTTAGAATTCATCCCATAACTGTGCAACAGCATTTTTATAAATTACAGATCTGAACTGCTGTATAAATAATTCCTGAAAAAAAAACCAAAAAGAGCTACCTACCACAGGTGCAAGTGGTGTGTGTCTATAAACACAGACACCTCATCTGTCCCTGCACATACATTCATGCATTAATATGAGCACAAGCACGTATATAGCAATTCTTTTTAAAGTTCCTCAGTTCCTAAAAGGGTTAAACCGTTTTAAAATTACCTCAACCCACTGCTTAAACGCTGTTGCCTTAATTAATAGCTGCTAGCATATGAAGGGCTTGTCTTGGCTCTCAGAGTATTAAAAAAAAAGAGGCAGCATGTCACAGAGCTCCATGTGCACTGCTCCTTGTCTACTGCCATTAACATTAATCACTCTGGCTACAAACTGACGGGTTTGGTCTTTCTGCTACAAGTGGACAGACCAACACTGCAATTCCTGACCCACAGTATATTGTCCGCGATGGTATTTTTTCACAGGAATTTCATGTGGGTTTGAGGGGTTTTTTAATTGAAAGGGTTGTATATTGATAGTAGCTACTTATTTAGCATTTCTGAATGCATTTGCAGTGAACAAATATGGGAAGAATCTTTCAACAGCTACTGAATAATTCAGCTTAGCCCTAGTGAAAGCTAGTCCTTTCCTAACGACGAAGAGTATCTTGGAGGACTGCCATGACCCAGCAGCCAATATGCAAAGCAGGGTTGCTCTAATCCTTTTTCCAGTGCTAAAAAAGTTTGCCCCCTTTGCCAACTGCTGAACTTGTATAAACCTGGAGTGAAGATTGGGGTAGAACTCCCCATCTCTCCCTGTAGGAAATACCTTGGTAAGAAGAATTTGTCTTTACTACTTAGTTTACGGATAGATGCTACCTCTAGTACCCAGAGGTGGCATAAGAACACGTGGTTCTGTTGTCCATGCAGTACTTTATTAGTATCTGTGTCGCCAACAGATATTTTAAATGAAATTTAGTGAATTTTCCTCACATGTATCCTTGCTGTTTGTATTCTGTGTTCCCATTCCCAGATTTGATGTATTTGTAGACCAAAATGCAATCAGGTCTTGTAGTGGGGCAGTTCAAACGGTGATTATGCAGAATGACTTGGAACTGCAACCGGTCAAAAGCCATGACATTTCAAAACCAGTTCTGCACTGGCTTGGTTGTCTGTGGGGCTGACCATTATTTGGGTTAGAACCAGATGACCTCTGAAGTCCCTTCCTATGGGGGGAAAACATCCTATGACTTAGACCTGAGACCTTTGATGGCAGTAATGAATGAATCTGGCTTGGAGAACAAAGCTATGCTGAAATCAGATGACATTGAGCCTTGGTTAGAACTCGCGGGATGATTTCTAGTCCCTCACTAACCTCCTGTTATTGCAACAACATCTCTGCTATAGAAGCACAAAACCTTCTCCAGACAACACTAACGCCAAGCAGGATGCGAGCACGGAGGCCAGAGTGTACAGTGTGACTTCACCGGCTGTGAGGTGCACGATTCCCCCATTGTCCTATTTTTCAACTGGTGGGGCAGGTTGTGTGTCATCCACCCCCTCCTGCCTGAGCTCCTCTCTGTACACAGCCCCACAAGGCGCTATTGTTAGGCATGAGCACTAATTGCTGGTGTTTCAAGGCTCCTCTCTTCTTATTCCTAAAGCCTGTACCCATAATCACAGCCTATATTCCCCATCTCTAGGCATCAAGGAAACAAGATATGATCACAGGCAGCGTGCTCATGTAATTGTAGTATATAGAATAGGAGCTTTTTCTGTGTAAACAGAGGCCCGGTCGCATCCTATGATAGCTCTGCCTACACTCACTGCAGTGGTGGTTCGAGGCTTCCCGCTCAAGTCCCCATTATCTATACATCTCCCCTTGTCATAACACCACCTCGGAAACACTCACACCTCTTGGGCCTGCCGCACAATGGTAAGAGGGTGGAATTTTAAATTGAAAAAGGCTGTTTAAGGAATGTCAGCAGCCTGACTAATTTCACAAAAGGAAGGAAATTCAAAGTTAAGGCTACAGGATGTTCTTATTCTAGATGCCTGCAGATTTCTGTGCCTGACAATATGCCCCTAAAATTCAGAGCTGTCCCTTATGTCTTTAATTTCTCCCATTGTGTCTCTCCTTTTTTATTAAACATCAAAGTGAATTCACAACAGAGAGTCAGCCTAGAATTTAATCCTCTAAATACCTTGAAAATAGAGGTTTAGACTGGAAGTACCAATATATACCCTTAAAAATTTCAGTGTAATATAAAAGAAATTCTAATCACAACAGATCATTACAAAGAAGAGTAAACCACTTAAAAAAAATGAAGTGTCTTAAATATAATAAAAAGGAATAATTAAGAATCAAACAGGAAGCTGCTACTCTGACAAGTTAATGATGCTGAATTGGACTGAAAGAATTGGCTTTGCCACTAAAAGGCAATGAAAATCTGATCATTTCAAAATGGCACTAGGATCAGATGGAGTGGCTTGGCTTTTTTTTTAAATCAAAATCAAACGCAGCAGAACCAGAAAGAAATGGTAGAATTCACCTTAGAGGAACTTTGGAGTGTTTTTTGGATTCCTACTGCTGCCTGGGGCTCTACCTGTTGTTTTATCAGACCTACTTAATGTCCCATCTAAATGAGAGTTTCCTTGGGAATTTATTACCACGTGGAACCCATGCAAAGTAATGTGGCACTGGAATAATCACACATCGATGTTCTTTCAATATTTAAAAAAAAGGGGGAGAGATTTATGTAACATGATATTGCACCAAAGTAGACAAACTGCTCTGGAGAAAGATGTGATTCATAATAACCAATTGGTGTGTTTCTGTGGTGCAAAAACAAATCCAAGAAGGTCAGATAATATTAACTCGTACAGATATCATCTATACAGTGTTTAAATACCCACTCTGGTCAGCAGCAGCATCTAATTGGAACATGAAGGCAAAGCCTTCCAACAGAAGCAATTACAAACAGCCCAGAATAGTGAACCGTTGTGTTTTCTGTCCCTGCATGTTCTCCTGAAGCATCCGTGAAATCTTCTGTATTGCTGCTTTGCTTTCTGAATGAAGTACACAATCACTGCAACCACTGGATGTTCACACTGGTCTCCTGTCGTAGGTGATGAGGGAAGATGAGAGAAATGGCCTCAACTTGTGTCGGGGAGGTTTAGGTTGGATTTTAGGGAAACTGTCTTCCTCAAAAGGGTCGACAAACATTGGCCCAGGCTGCTCAGGGCAGTGCTGGAGTCCTCGTATATGGAGGGGTTTAAAAGCCTTGCATATGCGGGCTGAGGGACAGGAGTTAGCGGGGACCTGGTCTTTTCCCGCCAAAACTATTGTGGGACTAAACCGGAAGCTCCTTCGAAACCAGTGCCCACATCTCAGAACGTTTCAAGGTCTGAGGAATCTGTAAGCTTCTTGGCACCTGTGAAAAACTTGGGTCAAACACACAAACCCTCCCGCCCCGGCTGAAGTCCCAGTTAGAGGCAGGTTCTGCGAAGGAGCCCAGACTGTCTTCAACTCCTGGGCTTCTGCTGCCATCCTGTGGCGAGCTGGGCTGCCATCTTCCAGTTCTCCCAGCAGGTACCTGCTGTCCCCAAGGGGAGCTTTGGGGCTTTCCCTGGTTTCTTGCAATGGACACTGTAACCCGCTGCCTCCTCTGCACGGTTTGCTGTTACCAGTCTTGGCTTGATTTCTGCTTGATGAACCGCAGAGATAAGTAGTACAAAAGCAGAAAGCTGCAGACGATGCTAGTGAGTACGAGGTAGCTTACGTAGAGGGGATGGGAGTCCAGGTCCAGAAACCGAGTGACCTGTAACCACCCATAAGTCAAAATTAGCAACAGGCAATGTTTCTGTGCCAGTTCAGTGTGTTGTGTGTGAGGCAGATGTGACTTTCAGGAGCAATAGGAGTGACTGCTGTAGAGACGAATTTCAAATACACTGAGTGGGTTCACATACTGATTTAGTACTTGCCACATTTGAGACCTAAAACATCTGCTTAAGTACAGTGGGCATATAAATAGTGGTTCTGACTGGTTATCAAATGTCTGCGACCATTTGTATTGGTGACTTACAAGTTTCCCTGGTATCTGAAAAGTCATGTTGCCAACAGTCATCTTATACGTGAGGTCATTGAACTGAATTTGCATCATGCCTTCAAAGTTCCATCTGACAAAAGAGATTTTCGAGACCCAAAATGGAACTGAAAAACAGAAAGGAAGACACAGACACATGTACACAAGACTCAGACCTCTAAAGCTGCCAGGTACAGCAGGCAGGTCTAAATTCTTGTTGCTAACATAATCACAGTTTTACTGGACAAAATGGCAAGCCTATCTTATACGGTTGTGTGGGGTGGGAAATACTGCTAATACTTGTATCCATCAGACTCCCACTGCCAAGTAAGTAACTGGAGCTAAATCTTCCTCTTCTAAATATATCAATATCTATAACTCTCTATCTTTTTAGAAAAAACCCCACCTCTTACCATGTAAGAATTGAGCCTTTCAATAAGAGCTTTTGTGAGCGAACTTTGTGTCTCATTAACAGATGAAGAAAACCATGCAGAATTAATTATCTGACTCCAATGTCACTACTCAAGAAAACATTTCTAGAGGTAGGAATAAAGCTGAGTGTTCCTGCACTGGACACACTCAGCTTCACAACAACCAACAATGTTTCAGATTGGAGTGGTAGTGGGAGATTTGTTTTACCTGTCCAGAGGTTTTCCAGGCTTATCACAAAGCCCCCACTCAGGTAGAATGATGTGAACAGGACGTTGCCAAAGAAGGCTGAAAGCTGTAAGGTGGGCAGAAGTGCTGCCACCCAAAGTGCCATCGCACGGGAGCTGTAGACAACCAGCCACATGGAGAGGAAGCTCAGCAGAAAGTGCTTAGGCTCAGGGATGAAGTTTGCCAGCCAGTAGATTGGAACCGCATAAATGATGACAAAAGCGCAGTGTTCTGGGAGCTCTCCCAAAATCTGTTCAGGAAGTTAAAAAAAAGAGTGAGTGGAAGGACCGTTACAAGACCATCCGAGATGTACCTTCGTGTGCTTGTGGGGTGCTTATAAACTCTCCATGAAATGGTCCCTTTGAATGCAATCATCTGCCTCTTAGGTGTAAAAACAGTGCACAAGAGAAATGGAAATCTTCACTGCTTCCTTTTCTTTCCCTCCAATTGTGACCATTTGTGAGACCAAATTTGAGACAAATCTGGCTGTTGGTCACTTGCCCGCTTTGTTCCAAAGGTGGACTAGTTAGGAACCACCGAACTCCTCATAAACCAAAAGCACGCCTAGGATTTTCTCAGACATCTAAAGGTATGTACAGAGAGTATTATTTCTTCCAAAGAGGGTTGCTACTATTCTCTAATGCTAAGGTTGTACCGAATTACACCGGTTTCTCTATGAATAAAGCGCAATCTTTGTGACACAATGCAAAGAATATTTTTCTCTGGCAATCACTAATAAGCATTTAAAATCTTGTGCAGAAATGGAAACCTACATTACAGGTGCCATGGCAGGCAGAACTCACCTAACAGTGGCAACATCAAAAAGAAAGGATTATTCTAAACCCTTGTGAAAAAGAGAAGGTAAGCCCTTTTTGTTGAAGTTCTCCATTTAATTTCCAGAAACTCTATCTCTTTAGGCACTGCACAGTTTGTTTGTCTCTGGGCAGAACTGCCCCAGTCAGCTACTGGAAATGTCACAACATTTTTCTGTTTCTGGTTTGCCCTTGGTTTAGCATTTAACACGTTTATTTCCTTTACAGTTCAGCACAAGACAGATAAGCAAACTTCCAGAGATGGTTCAGCAAGCGAAACACTTGAGTACGTAAAACTCTAAACCCTCAAACCTGAGTGTGAGTTTTCTCCAATTTTGGCCAGATAATCCAGTGGGATCTCAGCCACGACTTACGGCAACAGATCGCAAGCAGGGTGAGGTTTAATCCATTAATGTCAAGGAAAAGAACAAAGTCTGATATGAATGTGATCACTTATACAAAAAGGCTTTGGTTTGTTTGGGGTTTATTTCAGTGTTCAAGCCAGCTGCATGTATTTGCTGGCAACAAACTCAGTTACCTTAGCGAAGAAGTATGGGGTGATGGAGTACATGCCATCTTCCAAGTCATGATAAAGCATCGCTCTTTCTGAATGACCTGCAGGTTAGGAGCACATGGGTTGGCTTCATCCTAGGATAGCATTTAGGAGTCCTATTTTTTTTTTTCATTTCTTTGCTGTTTTTCGCATTTTAATGGCTTATAACACTTACAAGAAAACCAACACTTACATTTGGCAATAACATCCAAGATGACAGTGAATGGGATTAGTGCACCTATCATGTACAAGAGGGCTGTTGTGTCAGAAATAGAGAGTCCGTTGTTCTCGTGGCCATAGTACAAAAATCCCATTAATAATGACATGAGAAGGGCCTCAAAGCCGTGGATTAATAATGTTGAAAGATCTCTGAAGTCATTGGAGACTTGACGGCTAGAAAAACAGCAACACTGACTGTAAGCTACAGTGCTCACTAACACCCCTTATATCCAGATATGTTGCTCCAAATGCTTTGCTAAAATCAGTTTGTGTAACTTGCTGACTTTGGGTAGGATGGGAATCAGGCTGTTTCTGTAAAGGATTTTACCTATTCAAAGCTGTTGAATGTCTGAGTCACTTAGTGCTGCAGGTCTGAAATGCCAACGCAGAAGCAAGATACTGGAAATGGGATGGTCTGATTTCAGAGATGCAGGAGCAATTACTTCAGTTATACAATTCTCTGTGTTAAACACCTATAGCACACACTGACACTTGTAGTGTGATGTTCTACAAACCAGTTGGCCCATACTTCCTTTCAGTATACAAGCTGACACCTAACTGTGACACTCTGTGCCTGGAAGAAACCCTTGGGCAGAAAAGTGGGACAATACACCTCATCATCCTGCTCAGGGGGCTGGGGAGAGCAACACCTCTGCTCTGCTGTTTGCCCAGACCTAGCTCAGCACTTGTGGCACTCAGCTCTCACTTTGTGCTGCTTTCTTATGCTTTAAACTACAAACAGGCACTGTAAGCAGCTGTTATGGTGGAGATGGGGTTACCTTAATAATATGGTGAACTGCTTTAAGACTCCTGGTAACTGGTGGCTTGAATGGTGAGGCATGTTGATAGCCTCTTCTGAGTTTAAATGGGACCTGCCCAAAAGAAAAGAGAAAAATCCCTTGAAATCAGCACAAACTGTAGCTGTTATTCCAGATCTGCTCCATTACCTTTTTTTTTTCATTACCTTTGCTGGCTGGATGTGGCTGCAGCATCATCTCCTTCAGTAACTTTCCATAAGAAATCATTGTAGCCTTTGACTTTTTCTAGGAACAGCTTGGCAAGAGTGTTTGCTCGTTTTTGGCTTTCCATCTCTTTTTCTACTGTTTGTTTGTCGATGCTGGTCAAATCAACTGCAAGACATTATTTGAAACGATGCTACAGACGCAATACCTTATGGTATGTTTAGAATCAGGGATTTCATCCTGAGCAGATGCTGCATGTGTTAAACTAAAATGGTTAGAACCTTGCCAGGTACTTCAGGTAACCGGAGAACAAATTGTTAATGTGTGCTTTGTCTTGGGAAAGGCTCACTGAATCACTGAGGGATTTCCTGATTGCTCAGTGCAATATTGTCAGCTACTGTTGCAGGTTTTTTCTAGATATAATAGAGGCTTGAGAGGTATGCTGAGAGTAAACACCTTGAACTTCTTTCCTGGCACGTAGGTATTTACAGTCTGCTATGTGACTTTGACTCAGTCACATGGCTTTTCTCCATGTGCCAAACGATAGGAGTTATCTTTTTTGTTTTTTGTCTTACAGAGGTGCTGTAAACTTTACCAGATACTGAGAAAGTCCAAGAGGAATATTATCCAAGAACAACATAGTAGCAGCAACAATAGTTGACTTGGCATTATGATTTTAGTGAACAAAATTATGTTATTTAAAAATGATAACTCACAATAGTATTTTCCAACACTGGTGCTCCTTGCTCTGACATCCTCCACCACCCTCAGCTCCACCATACTGTTGCGCATATTTCTGTTCTGTTCCTACAGGAACTAACTGGGCATGCTGCTCTCAATGATTGTCCTCCTCCTTCCTCTCTCGTCACTTCTCACCTCCTTGCTTTATATTCTCCATTCCCATACCAGAATGCTGCATGTCTTCCTCAAGACTCTCTTGGCTGAGGACTGCTCTGGACAGCAGCGGTGACAAAGGTCTTCATGCAAGGCCTGACACAGCAGTTAACCTCCACTTATCTCTGCACAGCTCTAGCAGGAGGCACTGCCTGCCACAGGGGTTATTCCAGAGCACTGAGGCTGGTGTTTCTGCCAGTCTTCTGAGACAACTTGAGTGCAAAGACCTAAGGGCTGGAACTGCATCAGCTTCTGTGGTAAGAGGCTACTGCCATTACATTAACTGGGCCAGACTCCCCTTTGCATGGTGCAAAAAGCCAGAAGAAAAAGGATTAGGAACAATGAGAAGAGAGATAAAAGGATTGGGTTGGGTTTGTCTCCCTCCCAGTGTGCTGTGCTGGGCAGCACTTCTCTTTCCCATTGATTATCTTCCCCTGGGCATCCAGCTTTCTCTATTTCTGGCATCAAAAGTCAGAGAATGGTTACAGAAACTAACTGGGCAATTCATCCAGGACTTTCCCAGTGAGGAGGAAATCGTCAGCCAGCTACAAGGAGGGAATAAGTGTGCTAAGAGCTCCTACACCTTGCAGGGACAGAAGGAGGGTTATTTAAAAGTGATTTTGTCCACACCTCTTGGTTTTGTTACGTTTTCTGGGAACTGACAAACAAGGATCTTCCTAACAAGGACTGAACTTGCTGCAGGACTGATCTGAGTTGGTTGTAAGGCATTTCTGAAACACCTATGGTCAGTAACAATCAATGATAGCTGATGCATTTAAGAAGGGGAATGATTTCAAGTAAACTTTGGAGTTTTTATGGCAGTGCTTAATACTAACCATAGAAATCTGCAGGATTGCTGTACCTTGGGCAGGGATAGCCTATTTCTGTGAAATACTGGACCATGTCTCGAGCTGTTCCAGAGTAGACAGTGACTCCAGAAGTCATCAAAAGGACTAAATCAAACAGTTGAAAGATGTCTGAGCGGGGTTGATGAAGTGAAAGAAGAACTAATCTGTTTCCTCTGGCCAGTCTGGATAAAGTTATCACAAGGTTATGTGCAGTAAAGCTGTCCAGTCCCGATGTGGGTTCGTCAAGTATGAGTATTCCTGCCAAAGACAGTAAGTTTACTTGTGGAAAGCCACACATTTGATTTGGAAAATATGTTCTAAGTGAAATGGTGCTGCTGCATGGTCTCACTCACCAATTAATTAATCAGTAGTAGTAGTTTTATATCTTTCCTGCTGAAATAGTTCAACCCAAATGGTCGATATTTAAACCTCTTGCATTACTCATGTGTGAATAGTCAGTATTCGTTTAGGGAGTTCCTCCTCCTCCCAACTCATGCTCTTATTTTACAACTATTAACAAACCATATACACAACTACATGTTGCAACTCTATATGAAGAGATAGGCATGTGTTTGGATTTTTTTGTTATTGGTGCAGTGAGTTGTTACAAACTTGAAAGTGTTTCATCACTTTTTGCAGTGTTTTGAGATATTCTGGGCTCCATGGCTTCAATCAGTGCAAGGCACTGGCTGCACACAGCTTCCATCTTGGTTTACTGACCCATTTCCCCCAGTGGTCTGTATGAGGATGAGGAAGGTGTCCTGCTCACCTGGGTTCCAGAGCAGCTGCACACCAATGCTCACTCTCCGTCTCTCACCTCCTGAAACGCCACGGAGATACTCGTTCCCTACCCTGGTGTTTGCACACTGCCGCAAGCGTAGTTCTGCTATAACATCTTCTACCTGGGGGGATCCAAAGGGTCAAGAGTTGATTTGTGGGTTTGTGCATAGGTAAAGCTGAAAATGTAGTTAGTGGGGTTAAAGAACATCTGTAGCATAGAACCGGTCAGGTTGGATAAGACCCTTAAGATCATCAAGTCCAAGTGTCCCAAGAGCACCACAAAACCATGTCCCTAAGCAACAAGTCTACGTATTTCAGTGCTAGTCTGATCAAGAGACACTTGAAAACAAATTTTAGATTTAACATCTAAAAAAAATTTGGCAATCAGCAATTCAGTTCTTTCAGCTTCTCCGCTGCTTTCTCTAGAATGTCATCTTTTACGAGCTAGGGAACAATTGCAGGTTTCTATCTTGAAAGAAGAAAAAGGCTTATAATTCATAACCTACATAAAGAAATGCCAGCTTAGCCGTTCTGACTCCAAACACACTATGTCTCTTGGTTATTTCCTGTCAGACACGTTTTTGACAACTTCCCCTCCCACCCCCCCAGCTGCTTAATTACCCTTTTTCTCCTTTGTGAGTCAGAAAAAAACTTCGGAAGCCTCAGTTTGGCAACAAACAAGAGAGTTTCTCTCACAGTCAGGTGAGGGAGCAGCCGGTCGTCCTGCCGCACGTGTGCGATGCATTTCCTCACCAGTTGGGGAGTGCTGGTTTTGTTATTGATCATGATTTGACCAGATATGATTTTGCCTCCATGATCCCGACAAGTTATCATGTCAAGCAAGGATGTCTTTCCACCAGCTAGAAAAATAAAAATCAGAAGGTAAATTCATTTTTCTACTTTCACTTTGAAACTTTTCTGCATCGTTTTGAATAGGGATTTAGTCACAGGCAGAGGATTGAAATTTTTGTTCCTTAATGTCTTTTCCTTAACCCTTCACAGAGCTTTTCCAAAGCTAAAGAGAACCATAGAATCATTCAGATTGGAAAAGAACCTTGAGATCATCAAGTCCAAACAGTAACCCTACTCTGCTAAGTTCACCATTGACCCAGAACAGTCTGGAGAGAAAAATACTGACTACAGGCTCACGTTCAGGAGATGTCTGTCCTCTGGAATGGAGCATGTAGCTTTAAACATTGTCATTTCACAGCAGAATTGGGCAGTTGGAGGTGGAGGAGTGCTCCATGAACTCAAGGAGCAAAATTTCTGTCCTCTCAGTACCCCTTGTTCACTTTTGAAACATGATGTGATGGGAAATGCTGGGCAGGAGCTTCATTTGTAGAGGGAATTGTGAGTTTGGAAGTGGCAGCTGGAATAAGTGAATAACTGAGCCGCTGAATGGTTGTACAAACAATAAGAATCATAATTGTGATTGAAGTAGAAATTATTATGACTGCAGTAAAACAAAAAGTCATTTGAATAGTTAAGGAGAACTGGAGGTAAGGGAAGTAAAACAGTGAAAATAAAACCTGATTCTGAATTAAATAGCAGATGGATTTGTGCTTTTTGCTCTATGATACTGCATGTAAACACAGAGCACTCCTAGTACCATTAGATGTCATTTATCTCCAGCCTCCCTGTTGAAAGATAACTCCACACTTGCTTCTTTAATAGTATACATTAATAAAAAAGAAACCCACCCTCCTTTAACCACGTATCACTCTGTTTAAGAGTGACATATTGATTGCCATTGACAATGTGAAACCCATCAGCAGTTTAATCCATTTCACTAAGGCATTTGATGAAATAGATGAGCAACAGCTTTTAAAAATAGTTTGACTGATTTGCTGAAAGAGTTTTGTGCTCAGTGTGTCGTAGCTTACAGAGCTGCTGTATCTATAATTCAATTTATTTTAGTATGTTTGAATTAAATGTTATTTCATTCCAAGCTTTTATTATCAAGATGTTATTATGCAACTCTATGATGCAACTCCAGTTCCATTGATACATGCCACCAAAAAAATAATCCTGTGGCATTTCTACCTCTTTTGTAGAAATAATGTTCAAACATATTTGCCAAACACACCTTTCCTAAGAGCTTCTTCCATGTCTCCCTGAGCTCATCCAATGTGTCTTCTGGAAATGCAGGCTGACAAAGCCTGGGACCTTTCTGCTTCAGTTTAATTCACGTGTCTTGTTCTTATCTGCCAAGATGAGCTTAGACTCTTCTTCTTCAGAATGAGGATGCTGAGACACTGGAACAGGTTGCCCAGAGAGGTTGTGGCTGCCCCCTCCCTGGAAGGTGTTCAAGGCCAGATTGGATGGGGCCTTGAGCAACCTGGTCTAGTGGGGGGTGTCCCTGCTCATGGCAAAGGGGTTGGAACTACATGATCTTCAAGGTCCCTTCCAACCTGAAGCATTCTATGAATCTTACTTGAGTAAAACCCTTCTGTTCATTAGTCAGCGTGGGCCCTGGAGGAGATTAAACCAGTCCCATCAGAAGATGAAAGAAAAAGATGTAAAATAGCAGAGAGTCCTTTCACAGCCAGACACAAGCGGAACTGTCTCTTCTTCACTGTAAATTCCTCTTAATCCAAGGGCCATATTTTATCCTGCTTGAATTGTTTCAGGCTGAATGGAATTCCTGCTTATGGCTATGCAAAAGCCTTTCTGATCTTTCTCAAGAGGTCTGGCCTCACTTGTCTGCTGCATTGCTGGCTAAGGTCTGCAACTGGCCTGTGTGAATTCAAGTCAGGAAGCTAGTTGATCTCCAGTCTCTGCAAGTTGATCCCATCATGAGATGTGTTTGCTCTTACCAGTGCTTCCTATAATAGCCAGCATCTGCCCACTTCGGACTTTTAAGTTCAGATTCTGGATTATGGGTACGTGGGAATGGGGATCCGATTTCCAGCTCCATGGCATTTTCATCTGTGCAAGGTTTTCATACCAGGGGATCTGGGATGCCATGTTAACCTAACAAAGGAAGAAACAAGTCCGTCAATTCCAACAATAAACTATTTGGCAATAAACACCTTTCAAGTTACGATACTACAAGCAGAGAATATATTAATGTCATTCAGGAACACATGGAACCAAGTTATTTTGGAGCCAGGTGTAGGTTCTGTACTTCACTTACACATATGGTTTCCCTGCTTTGTTTCTTATTCTTGTTAAACACTAAATCTCTCTTAGTCCTATGTAATTTTGTCACTTCTTGCTATTGTCAGTATTTATGTTTAAAAAATTATGTTTATTATTAGAGTTTACTCAAACCTGAAAAATTGTGAAGTTGCACAAAGAGATGAACCATTTCACTGCTTCTCTGAAATCCTACTTATGTTTATCACCCTTTCCTCATCTCTTATTCTTGCCAGCAAGCACTCCTTGCATCCCCAGCTGACCAGAAAGTCCCTCTGCCCCAGCATTCAGATGAATAATTTGTCTTTTGAGGGAAATATAACATCTAGAGATAAAAAAAACCCCTTTCCCCTAGATATACAGACTGTGTTTACAGGGGAGGGTTCAGCCCATGTCAGCATTGCAGCCAAGAGCGTGGTTCTCCTTACAAAACCTCTGAGTGTTTGACTGTTCAATGGTCACACGAGTTAGCTGTGAACTTGGACTTTGTTCAGCTTCAGCAGCTCTTGCTTGATGTGCTCCTTGCCCCAGGGAATATGGTAAAAGCAACTTTTACCTGGTAGGTGAGTTCTCTGACCTCGAGAACATTTGATTTTCCGCTGTATGTGAAATACAGGCTATTATCTTCTTCAGAGCAAAAAATGCTGTCCTCAACCTTGCTCTGGAAAAGTGAGGAAGTTAATTATGATGGTTAATTGCAATAGCTGGAGCATCATTCAAATTTGAGTTGAGAAAAGGCAAATCAGAAAAGGGAAGTGAGTTGTGTGGGATGTAGCAGTGCTGTTGGTAAACTAGTGCAGGAGTCCGAAGGGTTGGCATGAACTAGCTCTCTGTAAGGGTGAGATGTACTTTGTTCTAATGCTGTGTCTGAGGGACAGTTGTGTGCTGGGCTCTCCTATTTGCTTTCTGTTGAAATGAGATCACCTTTTCAAATTGCAAATAAATTTCATGCCGCCATAAAAAGATCAAGTTCTATTCTGGGGTGAAAAACGTACGGCATCAACGCTGTCTCCTGGATCAAAATGGTGCAGGTTGACATTCCTGAGTTATGGCAGCTAAAAATTAAGGTTTGTTGCAAATATGTTCTTACTCCAGGCAACCATATCTCCACTTGAGCCTTGGTCTTCCCTATAAGTCAAACCCATCTCCTAGCCCAGGCCATCATACCCTGCCTTGCCATGCCTGAGGTGTCTTTGGCAGCTGGTGACCGCAACCTTGGGGTACACCTCATCCCAAAAGTGTGCCCTGGGAAAACAAGTTCAGATCATGCTCAGGACTTTCTGCTCTATCTCCGTGTTTGAATATCTCCTTCCTTGGCCCCATCATCATGGTAGCATCTGAGGTGGTTTGTGTGGGTCCCAGCCTCATCCCCTGTGAACTCTTTTGTGTGGAATGAGGACACATTCGGTTCCACATTTCGGAGCTGGAGGCAATGAGGGCTCACTGCCTGGTGGGCAATCTGGTCATCCACCTCTCCTAGCTCCTGGGCAAGCAGTCACTGTAGGATGATTGATCTCATCATGTCCCTCCCTGCTCCCCCAGTTCCCACTCACCAGCCGTCCCTCACATGCCACCTTGCTCCAGCCAGCACTGTCCAAAGAGACATTTTCGATGGCTTCCTTCATGTTGAGGTGGAAGGACTCCTCACGGTGGTTTGACTGTGAGCTCTTTGGAAACTCTGAAAATCCTTCTCCTCTTGGGTTTGAGTTCAGCTCTTGCCGAGTACCTTCACCAATGCTCTATTGCTCCTGGTGCTGTGTCTGCAGCTGGTGTGATGCCATTCACCGGGAAATATTCCCTCCTCGGGAACCGGGACAGCTGGGGCTAAAGGTACATCAGATAGCAGCTCCCTCCAGCTAATCGCCCGTGAGTGGCTGTCAGGAAAAAGGAAGGACTAAGAGCCCCTCTTCTTCCTTTTAGGTTCTTCCTGAGGTGACGAGCACGAGGGACAGTGACCTGCTCCAACCTGGGGACTGCAGAGGTTGCCCCTGCTCACTGCTGGGGGAGCAGTGGTGGTGACAGCGCTGGGACACCCAAGCAGCTGCGTGAAGGAGGGACCCTGCGGAGCTGCAGTGCTGGAGGATGTCGGGCAGAGGGTCTCCAGCTCTGGAGAGAAGCAGTGGGCAGTTGGGCGAGGTGAAGGCTGTAGCACAGCCTCCTGACAGCATCAGTGTCCAGGGTGTCTCCTACATTGTCAGGTAGGGCAGAAATCCATGGGAAGGTGGAGTATGTGGCTTGAGGGTGGCAGAGGCGGGCTGTCCTCTGGCAGGTTCACTTGTTCTTCTCCACACATCTCTGAAGGAGACGCTTTAGAGGAGATTTGCAAAGATTCTGCCTGTTGCTGCTGCCTTTCTTCCTGCTGCCACAAGGATAACGCGAGGCCCTGAGGAAACTCCAGTGGGTTAACGGCTGGCAAACATGGTCATCAAATAAAGCCTCGGTTCAACTTCCCCTTTCGGTTGTAGTCCAGGAGCCTCCTAGCTGTCACTGACAAATCTGCTTAGACCTCGGTTTGTCTTCTAGACAATGTTGAACTTGAAAAGATAAAGCCCGGGGGAGAATTTTTGTTTCTTTGTTTTGAACATTTAGAAGTCCCTGCAGGTTCCCATCTCCCATGCAAGCAGCTACAAACCATTCACATGCTTAATGCAAAATGTTTTAAGTCTTCTCTTTTTAATCTGTTTGGCTGCCTGTTTTCCCAGAGAACGTGTTGGCCCATGGTGGAACATCTCCTTATATCGTAAAAAATGGACCCGGCAAATACTTAAAGAAGTTTCATTTCACGTCGAGAGTGGCCAGATGATGGGGATTCTAGGAAATTCTGGTAAGTTGTTTCAGAACTTAGAAGAAATGAGATGTGAGTTAATAACAGTGACTTCCACAGTGGACTGGATGTGGCTGGGGTGTGCGTTTAAATAATGAAATCACAGCTTGTTTTAACCTCTGCTTCGTAAAACTGCAGCACTTGGTTTTCAATCCTCTGCCATCTAATGAACAATGAGGACTTCAATAGAAGGTTTTAAACCCCCATTTCACTACAAAGGGTAAACGTATACGAAATCGTTCTTCTTTCCATGTATCTCCTTTATCTCATCATGTGGTGAATTTCTTTTGTTGGAAAGGATCTGGGAAAACAACCCTCCTGGATGCTGTATCAGGCAGACTGGGTCACAAGAAGTTCTTGGGTGAAGTGTGTGTGAATGGGCGCCACCTGAAGAAGGAGCAGTTCAGAGATTGCTTCTCTTATGTGCCACAGGTTGGTTTCTGCGTTTATTTTGGTGCATCCTCTTGAGTACAGAAAGTTTCTAGTGTAGTGCTGCAGTGTGATCTGATGGCAATTTTTACCAGTGAACATGGTACACAGCAGTTAATAAATTATATGAATGAATGAATGAAGGTTGAGTGAGCATGAGCTAGATTTTAACTACTGTGGGACAAACTGCTTTTCTTCTTCCCTTTTCTTCCAGAGTGACACTCTGTTAAGCTTCCTCACGGTACAAGAGTCTCTGACCTACACTGCTTTACTGACTCTTCAGAAACGCTCCGACAACTTCATCAAAAAGAAGGTCTGGACTCTTTCCTCTTCCACCTGAGAGGCAGACCTTAGCTCATGTAATGCTTTTGCCAGCAGCACTTTCCACCCACGGCTGCCTTTTACATTTACAGGGCTTTACAGTCCTTGCTCTGCCAAGGGAGAGAAACCTTTCTACAGAGGAGTTGGACACAAGCTCTGTGCTGCTCCCCAACTCTGCACAGGGGAGTTGCTGTTAGGCTGGGACAAAGCTCTTTCACCCAGAGCTGCAGCAGATGCTGCTGGTGTTGTGGAGGCCAGTCCCCCTTTCCTCAGCTGGGAAACCCAATGGTTAGGGGTGTTCAGGGCTGTGGGTGCTGACAAAAACCTTGTGGGACTTTGGTACTACTCTGAGTCTTGAAGAACATTTCTCACTATTCAGAACAACTGCAAGTTGAGAGTAAAGCCAGCAATGTACCTTTGTAGCCCAGTGGTATCCTATGGTGTATTAGAAAGGTATTTGTTTGTTAGTAGGTCCAGAGCAGTTCTCCTCCCCTTCTCCTCTGTCCTGGTGAGACCACATCCGGAATACTGTGTCCAGTTCTGGGCCCCTCAGTTCCCAGACAGGAAACTGCTTGAAAGAGCGCAGCACAGAGCCACATGGATGATGATGATAGTGGAGCATCTCCCTCATGAAGAATGGTCGAGGGAGCTGGGTCTGTTTAGCTAGGAGAAGACTGAGGGATAGCCTCATTAATGTTTATAAACATGGAAAGGGTGTCAGGCTCTGCTCAGTGGTGTTCAGTGATAGGACAAGGGGCAACAGGTGCAAGTCAGAAGAACATAGGAAAAGTTTTTTACTGTGAGGGTGAGGGAGCACTGGCATAGGCTGCACAGTGAGGTTGTGGAGTCTCTCTCTGGAGACATTCAAAAGCCACTTGGGCATGTTGGACACTGGAACAGGTTGCCCAGGGAGGTTGTGGCTGCCCCCTCCCTGGAAGTGTTCAAGGCCAGGTTGGATGGGGCCTTGAGCAACCTGGTCTAGTGGGGGGAGTCCCCACTCATGGCAGGGGGTTTGGAACTAGATAATCTTTAAGGTCCCTTGAAGGTCCCTGATCTAGGTGATCCTGCTCTGGCAGGGGGTGGGACTAGATTATTTTTCAAGGTCCCTTCAAATCCCTAAATTTCTTTGATTCTGTAAAGATTGAATATTCCTGACCAAAGACTCTTGCTCACTCTTCACTTGTTTTCCACTCAGTAGTTTACGCTTCCCCAAAACTCATGTGTCTCTCTGCTCCTGTATTTTGGAAGACACACCAGCACACTAACTTTTAGTCTCACTTAGCTCTTAATGTCAACTGAAGCGAAATTTCTCCTTCCTTCAGAATACTCAAAAACAAAATCTAAAACATAATTTAAATAATTATTTTATATTTTAATTCATCAATATCAATGAAGAGGAAGTGTTTGGAACCTTCTCAATAGAATGGAGGGCAGCAGCACACTGGGGAAGCCGTAGCTTAAAATTGCGGCTCTTTCAGTTTTCTCTCTTTGAGCAGAGGTATCTGAGTTGGACCGTGTTCAGTCTTTGTAAATTGAGATTATTTTTCAGGTCGATGCGGTTATGGCTGAGCTGAGTCTCAGCCACATCACTGATAAAATAATTGGAAACCACGCTTTTGTAGGAATTTCTGGGGGTGAGCGGCGACGTGTTTCGATTGCAGCTCAGCTACTGCAAGATCCCAGTAAGTACCAGTGTACAGGGCTTTACAATACTCCCCATTACCTGAGGTTCAATGCTGTTCCTGGTTGTTTCACAGAGATCATGCTGCTTGATGAACCCACCACTGGGCTGGACTGCCTGACTGCAAACCAGATTGTCTCGCTTCTCTCACAGCTTGCACACAGAGGCAGGATCATCATTATTACAATTCATCAGCCGCGCTCAGAACTCTTCAGGGTAAGGGATATTTACCCACCATTTGTTTCTTTTGCTAAGATTTTTAGGTTCTTTTCAGGATAGAAGTACAAGATCCAGTGTTGGTGCGTTCAGGGCTCCGTGACACATGAATCAAAAGCAGCACAAGAAGCCGTGTAAATCCCACCCACTTGTTTGAACAAACGATTTAGTATATTCGAATGAAAGTTTGAAAGTCTGAAAGTGCCAAAACTAGTTTTCTTGTCCAAGCATTGTGATTTCCAAGACAGTCTGTGTAAGCAATAACTAATGTGCTTCATCTCAGAACCTACTGCTAATGAATTGATTTTCCTTCCTTGCAGTTATTTGACAAAATAGCCATCATGAGCTTTGGGGAGATGGTTTTCTGTGGGAACCCTATGGAGATGATCACGTTCTTTAGTGAATGTGGCTATTCATGTCCTGAGCAATCAAATCCTTTTGACTTCTATGGTAAGTTTGTCTAAGTCATTGTAACATAAGTGTTTCCTATAGACAAACAAGTTGGTTTTTCCCCAAGTTAAAGGTTTTCCAGTAATAGAAATGCCACAGTTCTGCCCTAGCTTTGTAATTTGTTCTTAGCTCAAAGAAGAGACAGGGCTGAGCCCACATCACCTCCACTGACTCCACAAAAGAGTGAAGTGTTTGCTAAAATACAGCCATTTACTTTCTCTGTGACTTCATTCAGCCAGTCACACTGGCCAAGTTTTAGAAGTTTTGAATGTCCAGCCTTGGACAAGTGGATTTATTAGGAGGTTCCAGGGAAGTAAATAATCTTTCCTTCAGTTTGGGCTGAGCCTACTGAACATTGTCTCTTTTCCCATTAGACCAGACTAACATGTAAGGTGGAGGTAGGTGAAACCCAGTGCAACAATGTGGTTGATAATAGCTGGAGTCAGGAGGAGCAATGACTGCAGCGTGAGCTCAGACTTAACTGCAAACCAGATCTCCGGAATTTGGAGGAGCAGGCAGAGGACAAGGAAAGCGATGTGTTTGCATATAAACATGTAAATGTGTATAATCAACCCTTTGTACATTTACAGTGGATCTGACGTCTGTGGACACCCGAAGCAAGGAGCGTGAACTCGAGACCTACCGCAGGGTTCAGGTGATTGTATCGGCCTACAAAAGCTCAGAGATCTTCAGCAAAGTACTGTCGGCCATTGAACAAACGAAGTGTAAGAAAGAGCTGCCACCAATACCATTCAAAAACAAAGACTCGCCTAGTGCCTTTTACAAACTATGGATACTTTTACGGTAAGGCTTTTCTTTCCCCCTTTTCTTTAAGAAAAATCTGGTTTCTTACTAATGTTTTGGGTTTTTTCCTCTATATGTAAGTGCACTTTTGGGTTATTTTTGCTACTGCTCTTATTTGTCCCTATCTTTTTAAACATATTCCTTTTTCTTAGACACTGTGTGTGTAAGATTTATTCAAAATTAATGGTCTACCACAATGTGGTCAGTCAGTCATAGCTAACCAAGCACCTTATAACTGTTCCTTTTCATTATCAGGAGGATAACAAGAAACTTCTCCAGAGACAAGATGGGCATCATCATGCGTCTCTTCCAGAACCTGTTGTTTGGCTTGTTTGTAGCATTTTTCCTCCTGAGGCTAAGGAGTGACTTGGTAAAAGGAGCTGTGCAGGACCGGGTGGGGCTTATCTACCAGTGCGTGAGTGCGCCGCCATACACAGGGATGCTCAATGCTGTTGCCCTGTGTGAGTCTCTGTCCTGTGTTATATGCAGCAGCAGGTAGTGCTACCCTGGTTTTGTACTTGGGAACAGTCTCTTTTTAAAGATAGTCACATAAAAGGTCTTAAGAGTTATATTCTGAATTGTCCCAGAACCCCTAACCTGTCCAAGAGTAGCGTTATCAAGGCAGGACAAGTCTAGGTCTGCAGTTAATGCCTTAAGTGAGATCATAACCAAAGACACTGGAGGGATAGAAGTACAACACAGCTGTGGAGAAGCCTGGAGAACACCAGGGAGACTTCATAGCCACTTCCAATGTCTGAAGTGGGCTACAGGAAAGCTGAGGAGGGACTTTTTACTGGGGTATCTAGCGAGAGGATAAGGACGATGGTTTCAAGCTAAAAGAGGAGAGATTTAGATTGGATCTTGGGAAGAAATTCCTCCCTGTGAGGGTGCAGAGGCACTGGGACAGGTTGCCCAGGGAGGTTGTTGCTGCTCCATCCCTGGAAGTATCACAATAATGATAAGGCTGGAAAAGACCTTAAAGATCATCCAGTCCAACCTAAATCCCTAAATCCAAAGTAAACCTAACATCTAGCTCATGCCACTCAGCACTTCATTCAGACTAACCTTGAACATCTCCAGAAATGGTGCCTCGACCACCTCCGTGGGCAGCCTGTTCCAAAATCGGATCACTCTTTCAGTGAAAAACCTTTTCCTAATGTCAAGTCTAAACCTCCCCCGATGAGGCTTAAGACTATGACCCCTCATCCTGTCTCAGTGTCCAGGGAGAAAAGACTGAGCCTCGCTTGACTACAACCACCAGTGTTCAAGGCCAGGCTCGATGGGGCTCTGGGCAGCCTGGTCTGGTGAGAGGTGCCCCTGCCCATGGCAGGGGCTTGGGACTGGATGATCTCTGAGGTCCCTTTCAACCTAAACCATTCTGATTTGACCCCAATTAAGTTAAATTAGATTTAAGGCTATTATGTGATGATTACATTTTTCTGGCATGTGTTTCTCTTACAGCTGCAGTAAAACTACCAACAGTAGTTTCTCTTTACAGCCCTAAAACCTGTTCTGCTCATGTAGGGACCATGTGCTGCTGTCAGCACCTTGAGCTCAGAGCCCCTCGAGAATTTACCTAGCAGTGGCAGTTTTCTTGCGCCTTTAATTTGTCTGCAAAAGGAGATGCTGCCCCGTGCACTGCCTTGTTTGGCCTCTTCTATTAACCTCAGCAGCTTTTGCAGTCTGTAGGGAGTGTCTGGCATTTATAGCAGAGGAAAGAGCAAACAGACAATTTAGACAGAATGCTTCTGATAAATTACCAAAGTCGTCTCTGCTTTTCTGGTCATTTTTTGCCAACAGCAAGTTTTGTTTTCTCTATTTAATGGTGATCTAATTTACTTGTTCTGTCTTTAATCCAGTCCCACCTTTACGAGCTATCAGTGACCAAGAAAGCAAAGATGGTCTCTATAAGAAGTGGCAAATGCTTTTAGCTTATATTGTGCATTTCCTGCCCTTCAGCGTCATCAGTGTGGCCATTTTCAGCACCTTCATATACTGGTAAGCACTTCGGCTGCTGTTTTTTGTTACTAGTTTCCTGCTGTTATCCCTCAGAATGGTTATGGACAAATGTGAGGAAGGATGATGCAGTTCTAGCTCTTTTGGGCAGTATTAAAGCACTTTCTGAGTTACCAGTTCTCTACATGAGTTTTAATGGACCTGGGGCATTTGTCATTATCAGCAAAGGATGACTTGAGAGCAAAGAGAGAAACCCCAAGGAACACAACAGTAGATATGCAGAGTAACCTAATTTTGTATTTCCTGGGCTTGGTTGTAAAATGTTTCTTCCCCCAATACATTAATTTTCTTGCATCATCGTGAAGCTCTTTTTGTGGGATGATTTCATCTGTTCATTCCCTTATCCATCACATTTATCTTTTGATTTCCATTTCATTACTTTCTCATGTTTTACTCTGACCTTACAGCATCCAGGGCTGCTGACCTAAGCTAACAGCAAAGTAATAAGGACCAATTCCTGCCCTTCCCTTCAGTCTTCTTCTGCTGGTTTTTGGTTTTTCTCCTAATTACGAGAGGTGTGTAGTGCACCAGAGCCAACTGTGTGTCAGCTGACAGTATGGGTGCTGTGGGAATTTTGCCAGAGGTGTTACCCCAGCTACCCAAATTCAGGAGTAAAAAGATCACTGATTTCTTCCATTTAGCTGTGAGTGAGCACTATGGAAAGCTCCTCACCAGGCTCAGCGAAGGAAGATTGGTGGAGCTCTTCCAGATTGTGAGCTGCAGTTTATCTCACTCACTCCTTAATTAGTAGGAAATCTGTATGGGTTGAGACTTTGCCCTGGTGCTTTGGTAGCTTCAAACACAATCAGCAGCTTAGAGTACAGTTCCAGTTAATGGATAATATTTACAAATATTGGCCTCTGCGTGTTTTTACCTTGTGGTTGGTTGAGAGCCATCACAGATGTGCCAGAGCTATTGCATAGTGCCCTTAGACCTCTTGGAACAAGTATGTTGTCTGAAATTCTGGAAATTTTCTCTGGGCAGGACTAATCTTTCCTGAATGGACTTTTCTGGAGCTTCCACAGCCTCTGGTGTACATCCTTACAGGCTGGGTCCTCAGAGTTTCTGTTTGGAGGATCAGTTTGGGTCAGATAAACCCAGTTCTTACCCCATCAGAGCCAAGGCAGAGACTAAATAAAGTCACTTTTGGAATCAATGGCTTCTACTCTGTTTCTGCAGATTTTCTAGTCTCCATCCATGTAGTCCTGTGTGAAGTATTTGAGCACTTTAGACAATGTGAAGCTTTGATGCTAGGACTTTGGAAAGTTGAGTCTTCTGCACTAATCTGTGATTAAAGGTTGTTAAAATGAGTTCATTGAATGTGTAATACTCAAAGAGTTGGTGTTCAGCCATTCACTTCATCTCAGTCGGGATTGTTTTGGTGTTAAAAAAATTGCTGCCGAAAACCCTGTGAGAAAATTAATTCTGGTTTAAGACCAAGTTTGAACACGGTAAATAAAAAAGCCAAGAAAATGAGCCTTGCAATGAGGGCTTTGGGGAAAAAGGTAATGTCGCTATGGAATAAAAAAGCAAAGTTTAGTATCTAAATGCTGTTGCTTAAATGTTGTTTTCTTGTTTTTGTACAGGACCACAGGGTTGTATCCTGATGCTTCCAGATTTGGAATTTTCTTTGCTGTGGTCCTTGCATCTCATATGATTGGTGAACTGCTAACGCTTGTCATGCTCGGCGTGGTTCAGAATCCAAACATAGTCCAAAGTGGAGTAGTGCTGCTTAATTCAGCAGGTGTAGTAGCGGGAACAGGATTAGTAAGGTAGGAAAATGTTATATTTCGTTATGGTGTCCTTGTTAAAATCATCTAATTACAGGCTGTTCATCAAACTGTTCTCCACTGCAGAAGCACAGCTAGTGATGGGAATAAAAGCTCTTCTGAGAAAGAACTACCTTATCATGCTAGATATTGTACTAAAATCCACAAAACAGAGTAACTTCAGACATTGACTGACAACAACTTTTATTTCTTTCTTTTTGCAAATAAATTAAAGATAAAACTGAGGGATTAATAGCTATGGGCACAGCTGAATTCTTTGCCTTACACTGATGTGATGAGGTGTGATGTCCTCATGAAAGGAACCTGACAAAAAAAAAAAGTCCTGAAAATGTTGAGCAATTGCTGGGACCTCAGAGACATGAGGCACTGGGAATGATGGTTTAAAAAACAGCTGTTCTCCATGGTCTTGTTACTGTCCTGAGGTTTGTATTGGGCCTCTTTGTTTTCAGTTTATTGCTGCAGTGTGAAGATCAAAGAACTTCATGATATTAGCTGTGACTACCCATAAGCCAGTTGGGCAAAAGCCAGTTTAACCACTCTGTTTCTTTAAGGACCATCGAAGAAATGCCGACGCTTTTTAAAATACTCAGTTATCTGACCTTCCAAAAGTACAGCAGTGAAGTTCTTATAGTAAATGAATTTTATGGCTTAAACTTCACATGCGGTAAGTGTTTAAAAAAAACCCAACAAACCCAAAACTACTCTTAGTTCTTAAAAAAATTTACTAATTAGTGCAAACTATAGCACCATATTAGCAAGGCAGAGAGAAGTTTACTCTTTTTTTAGTTTCAACCATTTCTCATTCTTTCAGTTTTTCATCTTCTCCTTCACCTGTTCTTTTATCCCTGCACTTTGGGGGCATTTTATAGGATAAACTTTGCAGCCTGTTAGGAGCTTATCAGAGCAGTGTTACACGAATAAAAGATCAATAAAATTGCACAATAGATGATCAAAGATCAGGGCAGGGAGCACTGACAGGTAATACCTGATCAGTATTTCCTTGAGTACTGGTGAGTATTAAGCAGGGTTGGCAGGGAACATCCACATATATAGGTTACAACTTACTGTTTGGGATCTACCCTAAGATACCATGGGCTTTGTAACCAGGTGCTGCACTTCTCTCCAAGGGTCTATATTCTTTATTCATCCAGCTCTCCTGTCTCTAGTACAAGAGCTTAGAAAACATATCCATTATTTCAGCAATAGTAATAAGCAGCTGATTTGTAATGTGCCCTTTGGCAAGTTTCTGTGTCTTGAATTTTTTAAGTTCTCAGCAAAACTAAACCCTGTAAGTTAACCTCAATGGGCAACTGGCTTCTTGTGTGCCTGATGGGTCTGAAAAGCCACAAAAGTTCTGCTGTTTGGCATGAACAAAACCAAAATCTCTTGGTGACCCTTTATTCTTCCAGAAAATATGTCATAGATAAACTGCAGAAACACAGGACTTGCCTGATCTTATTCCAACATTACGAGAAATCATTGAATCATTCAGATTGGAAAAGACCTTCAAGACCATTAAACCATTAACCCAGCTGTCCTCAGGCCACCACTAAACCCTATGCCCCCTGTTCCAGATCTCTGTACCTTTCAAACCCCTCCCTGGGCAGCCTGTTCTAAGGGCTGATGACCCTTTCCATAAATAAGTTTTTCTTCATGTCCAACCTAAACTTCCCCTGGCGCAACCTGAGGCCATTCCCTCTTGTCCTATTGCTTGTTACTGTCGTGAGTACAGTTCATTGTTGTAATAATGTCAAGGTTGGATATGGCAGATGTATGAGCTATATACTGAGCGGAGTTTTAATTTTACTGATTTTACCTGCTAAAGAAATTATTTTTTTCTTTTGACAGAGGGAGCCAACAGTTCCACTAATGCCATGTGCATGTTCACTAATGGTGTCCAGTTCATTGCCCAGAAGTTCCCTGGGGCACTCTCCCGGTTCACCATCGATTTCCTCGTACTCTATGCTTTTGTGCCAGTACTTGCCATTATTGCTGTTCTGAGCTTCATAATGAGAGAGAAAATTATTGTCAGACGATAAAAAAGCAGCAGTTCTAGCAATGCCTAATACTCTTAACATGATGATGGCTGAATCAAGAAATCACTCTCCTTTAATCCTGCACACAGTGTAAAACCAATGAACATGGGATTTTTTGGTGGAATAATAGTGACCTGGTTTTGCCTTGTAAACAATGAGAAGAGAGTTGTGTTATTTATATCTGTTCCTTCTTCTCATTATCGTGTTCTACATTTTGGTTTGGAAGCAGCTTGTGAAATGACTAAAACATGTTTTTGTTTAATAAAATGTCGATTTAACTAGCGGGGGAAATTTAAAAAGTTCTCTGTGTCTTTGGAAATTACTCTCATGGGCTCACTAACACCCCCCTGAGTCTAATTTATCCATGTGACAAATACCAGTTACTCTTAAAACTGAAAACCTACATTACATGAAATTTTTTAAGTTTGTAACTTTTCATGTTCAGAGACTGCTAGAAATCCCTCTGAAGAGGTAAGCGTGTTTCTGTCTTGAAGTTCCGTAATCTGATTGTTTTGAGATGATGCAACGAGAAGTTTGAGAGTTTATGCAAGTTCTCCACGTGTGTGTGAGGCCAAGAGTGTTTTTCTGATATCTTTCTGTATAATATTGAGAGATGCAAATGTTGTATCAGAAAAACATGCAGTGAACTAATGTGTTCAAAATAACTACCTTTAAAGACCTGGAAAGGTACCAGATGAGTTAGTCTTTCCTAATTTTATGTGGTGTGTGGTGGGTTGTTGTGCAAGGAATACTCCTAGGATCTAGTCTCCCAAGTGACTGCCATACAGTTTCTCTCTTCAGAGGTGCATCTGAATATGAACAACCGAGAATTTCTTTCTCCTCTCCCTCCTGTGTTTTTAAACACTGATAAATTTCATAACGAATAAAGAAACACCTCTTTTTATTAAAAATACAGTAGCATGAGTGCTGTCATAAATATAAATACCTTACATTTTCAGCGGCATCAGATGAAGTTGGGAATGCAACATTAGATTATGAAGTACATGTGAATGCAAAGACACTTAAAGCAGCTCATCAGAGTCCAGATCCATTTCTTTCCAGGATTTAGAGGCATTCCTTTTGTATTGTTCAAGTTCCTCAAACAGAAACACAGACACATATTAATCTGATGTGCTCATTACTAAAAGTTCTAAGATACCAACATCTTTCACTTGAACAATACTTAAAGTATTTTTCACTGTAGAAAGTCAGTGGTGGGGACCGGCAAGGTCAAAAAAAAACCAGTCAAGAGTGCTGCTGGGAATTTTGAAGCCTGTAATAAAAGGTTCTACTGAAGTTACCAACCCACCATTTCATCTTCTGAATTTTATGCCAGGAATTATTTCCAAGTATTTTTTTTACCAAAAATTAATTTAGAAAGCTTCATGTTTGCTTTCATTTAAGAATAAGAAGGTCCTGTAGGTACGGAGATACAACTGACAAAAAGAAGCACAGAAGGAAGAAGAAGAAAATAAAGGGTATAGCAGCAAAAAAAAGTCTATTAATCACTGTATGGAAATAACAAGTTACATTTTGTCTCTTTTAAGAAGTACATTCAGCAGCTGGGGCAGCAGAGAAAGACATTGAGAGACTAATATGGGTTGCCCAGGATGATGAGTGTGGCCCTGTCCCTGGAGGTGTTTAAAGCTGGGCTGGATGAGGCTCTGGCCAGCCTAATCAAGGGTGGGGTCCCCCTGCCCATGGCAAGAGGGTTGGAACTGGATGATCCTGTGGTCCCTTCCAACCCTGACCTTCTGTAACTTTTTCCCAGGGAGGGTGATGGGGCACTGGAGGGGGCTGCCCAGGGGGTTTGTGAAGTCCCCTTTTCGGGACACGTTTGAAACCTGCCTGGACCTGGTCTGGGTGATCTTTCTAGGTGGCTTCCAGTCCGTAACGTTCTGTTCTATGACTTTCGAGGTCCCTTCCAATCCCTGCCGATGCTATGATTCTACGATGAGGAAGAGGATTTTTAATCAGGGCGTGTTGATCTTGATGACTGCAGGAGTCTAGTTTTACCTGATTTACACCAAGTAAGTAATTTCATTTCTAAAGGCTACGGGAAGGGGTAAAACTAAGGCAGTGAAGCATTAGAGAGAATAGTTATGCTCCCTGGAGCTTATGTCCACAGGTGTGTATTTTTGTTTTAACCTTAATGCTCTGTGCATCTATAAATTCTTCATTTGTCAGCTGAAGAAGATCACACCTAATCTCGTAAAGGGATTGAGAATAAAGTCATAACTGCTGTTTATGAGGCACTGGGGTGAGATAAAACGTTACCACACAGACTCAAGAGGAAAGAAAAAAAAATAAATTAATACTTTTGTGTTCACTGAAGTGACTGACTGGCAGGTTGAGGAATAAGGTACATAAAGAATACGCATGACAAAAGGCAACAGTGAATAATTGAATCGAGACATCAGCAAAAGTAGTATATGATCATGTAATTAAAGACAATACTCTAGTGTCGACAAACAAGGAGGAAAAATTAAGATTGTAGGAAAAGCCTTTAATTGTTGCATTTGCTCAGTTCTGAGGGACTGATACAACTTCAACTTCCTTTTTTTCATGCAGTTTCTTACTACCAGGGCCCTCAATCCAGAACACAGTAAAGATTAAAAAGTGCTGAAGCAAGGAATAAAAATCTCCAGGATGGAATCATCAAGAGGAAATTTAGTAGCTGTGCTATAATAATGTTGTAGTAACCGTGATGTAAAAACAAAAACCTAAACCAAAGGTGTCTCTTTGGTATCCATTTGGACATACTTTCGTAGGGAAACAAGAAGGCACATTGTTCTTGGCAGCTGTGTGAATATCCTAAATCACTTTTACTCCTCACTACAAAGTCCAGCACTTGTCTGGAGAAAACAGAAGAAGCTGCTGCTCATTATGATATCTCTCAGGCTGGTCTGACTACCGTGGTTCATCACAATATATGATCTCCTAATTTTTGGAACGTGATTGAAGTTGTCCCCTGAAGTTCTGCAATATGGGCAATATGGTCATATCAGCAAAGTTTGCTTTCAGGGGAAACTCTTCCTTGTGAGATGTCATAAGAACCTCCTCTTCTGGTTAGGACTTACTAAAGACTTCAGAGTTGCAGCCCTATTTGGAGATCTGTTTCCACTACTTCTCACCTGACACAACACAGCTTTTATAAGGTTTGTTGTTAGATTTTAAATTTATAGCATTAGGCTTCAGCTAAAATTAGTGCCAATCCCTAAAGTAATACTTTCGTGTAACAAGGGCCAGTCTGTATGAAATTCAGTATTGTGTGACTCTGACTTCTAAAGTATCTGGCTGGGAGACTATCCATTGGCAAAAGGAGCTGTGGTCAAATGTCCAAATGAAGAAGATCCCAGCACCACAGTATTTAGAGTACTGACAGTGTCAAAAGCCTAGAATCTCTCAGAGACCAAAGAGAATTGGATAGGGAGTTTGCTGTGTTGGTTTGCAAAGAGCTAATAGGACGACACACATTTAAGGCCAAATAAGTATGCAAAAAATGAATGTTTTTCTTCAATCTCAAAAGCCCTGCAAAGAGCCCAAAATTCCAGTAATTCCCAGAGGGAATCTGCTTGTTAAGAAATCCATTATAAATGTAAATGCTGATAAGGTGCTCATTCCTTTACTTTCTATCTCAGACCTTACATCCAGAGAACAAAACCAACCAGTGAACAAATGCAGCAGCACTCTTCGATATAAACCTGCCCATTGCATGTTTGTAGAATCATCAGGGATTGG